>JAAIIK010000070.1:2090790-2151690 GCA_014706435.1 Silurus glanis | reverse complement strand
ACACACACACACACACACACACACACACACACACACACACACACACATGCTTATTTTCTGTGTCCTTGGTCAGTTTTTTGTTAAAGCTGTGTACAGTATATACAAATCATATATGCAACTTGTAGAAAATTCTGAACTGGTATCTAAAGGCTTCATGTTACTCTTCACTACAAAACCTAGGAAGCAACTAATGATTGTATAAACTGGCGGATCATATGATCATGTAAATATTGTGTTTGTCTGCAGTGTCACTTCAAGGTGTGTGTCCTGACTGCTCTCTTTCTTGCTCTCTCTCTCTCTTGTGGTTTTCCTGACAGAAATCATGGGTTGTAAAAAATCCAAGCTGGACGATGAGCAGAGTGGAGGTGCGTTTGGTGTGAAGAAGCGCGAGCCTGTGCAGCCTGATAAAACGGTATATGTGAGAGATCCAACCTCCTCCTCCTCTAAATCCCGCACTACAGTAAGTAGTGAGTCAGGACGGGGAAAGTCTCCTCACTATGACTGACACTTCTAATCAGTCTTATGAATGTCACAGGAATGAGTGTGAAAATATTGTTAGCGATAATATCAATGAGATCCGAGCGAACATTTCTCTGTAGGGGAGCCTCCAGTCTTTCAGGAACTTCACACTTGGTCATCCTGACAGAAAAATCCCATACTGTAGCTTTTTTTATGTGATTATATCGTTTTTGTGCGAAAGCTGTTTGCATGCTACAATAAACGTGATGTGAAAGCCTGTATGTGAAACATTACCTTAAAAAAAATCACTTCAATACATGTGAAAAGACTTGATAACCATCACAGAGCTCTTAGCGCTCAGCTAGCATCAGCTATTATCAGCTAATGTGGGCTAGTACCAGCTATCAAGTATGCTAGACTAGATTTAGTGAAATAAATTGTTATAAAAAAAACATAACTCTCGTTTTCTTCCCCCAAAGCTCCGTCATTTCGCACTCAATCTTTCATTCTTGGTTTTTCCGATTGCAGAATAGTTCTCCTCCATCAGGACTCCTACCTGGACAGAGATTCCAGCAGATGGAAGGTTTGACATTCAAGTTATGATTAATATTTTCTACCTTCTCTCTATATACAGAATATAAAATAAACCGGTTTTCTTTTCTCCCAAAGAGCAACAGGATTCCGGCAAAATCGTCGTCGCTCTGTACCCGTACGAAGCCATCCATCCGGACGATCTGGGATTTAAAAAAGGGGAACACATGAGGGTTCTTGAAGAGTAAGCATACAGCGAGGCCTCCTGAGGTTTTATTAAGCAAACGTCTTCTGAAATGTCTAACCGTACCAGAGTTTACAATGAACATCATGATTTATAGCACATTACTATTGAATTCTTGACTCTGATTGGGCAGAAGGTCTTGATTGACTTTTTCATGTTTATGCTCTCGGCTATCATTTTTCTGATAAGAATTTGGTCGAGATTTTCTGCAAGAAGATGTTTATTTAACACGGATAGGAGGCGTCTCCAGCATCGGCACTTTTTTTAACAATGATTTTTATTGTTTCTGTTGTTGTGCAGACATGGCGAATGGTGGAAAGCCAAATCTCTGAGCACGAGGAAAGAAGGCTTCATCCCATCCAATTACATCGCCGAGGCCAACACCATGGAGACGGAGGAGTGAGTGCTGTAATACGTTTACTTTCATCCTGAGGGTGTATAAAAATCGCACATTTCATCAGGCACATGGGCTTCTATTACATAAAGCACTCGTAGCTTAGCATTGTAGGTATATGCTAATAACACATGCACATCCCGTGCCTGACAAAAAGGGCTACGGTTTGGTCGTTATTTAGTTCCATGTAGAACCCACCAGCTGAGGTTTTCCTGTAACAGAGAATCTTTAAAAGTAGATCAAGTGTGTTTTCAAGCAAAGATTAGCTTTTCTTTTCAAATCCATCTCTTTTACATAAAAATCTGCTTTTCAGATGGTTTTTCAAAGAAATCACCAGAAAGGATGCAGAAAGACAACTTCTAGCCCCCGCTAACAAGCCTGGTTCCTACCTCATCCGAGAGAGCGAGACGTCCAAAGGTGAATGGAGTTTTGCTAAACTGTCTTGAGCTGTTTATTCGCAACATGGATGAATAGATCACTTTTTTATAATGTATTAAAACTATAAAGCCCAAAGTATTTAAAATATGGACACGCTAGCTCCCGAGGCTAAGCTTGGTGATATAGCAGGGTAGAAACAAGCAGGCAGGTGGTTTCTATGTCAATGTGGAGTGATACTAACGTCTAATGTTTAAGAAAAAGAGCTGAAATGGTCAGAAATATCTACATTTCTCTCAAAAATTTACGCACATATGCACATATGTATTTTTATATGAGCTCTAAGTATAAGGTTGATCATTATTGAGCCTTAGTATTTAGCTATCTAGTACCAAACAATGTAACTGATCTGGTTCTAAATGAAAAAGAGACAAAACTATCAGTAACATTAACATTTTTCTCAGATATGTTGGAAATTTGTTGATAAAATTCTCCAAATGGCTAAAAATCACACTGTTGATTAAAAATAACACTTAGCATAAAGTGTACTGAAAGAGCATGACATTCGTGTGCTAATATTCCCCTAACCACAGTAACCACAAACTGGCTTTAGCCTAGCGTAACCTGCTGAATTTAATTTACATTGTTTTAGTAGATGATGAAGAAACAGACAACACTTTCTGACATTCCTTTTTTCTGCAGGAAGTTACTCGCTGTCCATCCGAGACGTGGGTCCTCAGGGTACAGACATTGTAAAACATTATAAAATCCGGAGTCTGGACAACGGTGGCTACTATATTTCCCCCAAAATCACCTTCCCGGATATTGTGAAAATGATTCATCATTACCACAGTAGGTATCGAGTCAACAAACCGGCTTTGATGTATAATAAAAGCAGACGCGACTTTACCCAACGTTTTACCTTTATCATAACCCACACTTTACCCACACTTCCCTTTTTTAATTGTGTTGATGTGCTTTTTGACACAGAGCAATCAGATGGACTGTGTCGTAAACTCGAGAAGCCGTGTGAGAAGCCGAAAGCACAGAAACCATGGGATAAGGATGCATGGGAGATCTCGAAAGAGTCCATCAAGATGGTGAAGAAGCTCGGAGCTGGGCAGTTCGGAGAGGTGTGGATGGGTGAGTTGAGGATTTTCACTTCAAAAATTCAATTCGATTGATGATTAGATCTGGTGCGAGTTAATCCAGCAATCCGGAAGAAATCCTCTTTGTTTGGAGACTGGTATTAGCTTGAGCACCTGCCTCTGGTGGCACTTATCAGTTCGATCGAAGAGGGAAGCTGCAGTGTGGTTAGCACTGGATTTGCATTTGCGTTTATTTTTCCATTATTAATCGCTCAGCTTCTACCCTCTTGGCAGGAACAATGTATTGCAGGAAGCGGTCGACTTTGCAAATATACAAATCTAACTCAAGGCCTCAAGATGTTTCCTCATGACATGTGCTACCGGTACAGCGGCAAATCTAAAACCTGCAGGTGGCTGAATCGATAGATCTGCTTCCTGCAATCGTCTCCTCATGGTGCATGGGCCCCTATTCATGCCCTCAAATTAGTCTATGTAGCGAAGACATTAGCAGCTCTGTATATTAATCTCTTATGTAAACAGTCTCATTTTTACTGCTATGCTAGCTGAACAGGCTAATCACCTATTCTTAGTTCTAAGATGTATTCAGTTGACTGGATGATAATTTAATTGTAATTAAACACTTGGTCCTGATACCAAAGGGAACCTGAACAGCATGTGGGTGGAGCTGGAGATAATGCTAATCAATCATAGTCATCACAGAATCACTGTAGTGTAGTGAATATTGGCCAAAGTTGATTCTTTTCTGATTTATTTCTACTTATTAACCCACAGTAAAAAATTTTCTTGTTGCTTGATATTGCTGTTTGGTCAAAAGTCTCCTAAAATCCAACAAATAGAGTATTAGCACTCTTCTCTTCATTTAGGTCGGCTGCTGTGTTTCATGCTAAAGCTACAAATCAATGCTAATTCCTACCCAGAAAATATATATATATATGTATTAATAACATCAGCCTTTTTTTTAATTCCTTGATTTATAATCTAACCTAACCTCTGACTTTCACTTCTTAATACAGTAATCCCCCGTTTATCACGTTCTGTGGTTACGTTCCAAAACCGCCCGCGATAAACGAAAAACCGCGATAAACGGACGCCACCACAAAAAAATGCAATTTTATATATACAGTACTGTACTGTATTAATGTTTAACTTCGTTTTATTATGAATAATTATATTTTTATGAATACATTTTTTTATTTCAACATAAAACTCTATAAAAACATTTTATAAAATGCAAACGTATCTAGCTAGCTATTTAATTAGTCCTAGCGTAATGTGGAGTCATTTGACAAATTCATGTATTTAACTGTAATAAAATAACTATTCCGCTTTTCAAGAATATTAATTCTTGTAATTATGGTGGTAATATGACTTTAGTGACTGAACAGTGTACTATTAGATTAACAACAGACTAGACTCGTATGCTAGCTGGGGACTACAGTTTTTCAGAAGTATAGGAACAGAAGCATGGTGGAGGGGGTCGTGTCATCTGAGCGATGACAACACTCATATAACATACTGTATCTCTCTGTACATTAACCTGCCAGGATTGAGAAATAAGGGAGTGTATGTGTGTGTGTGTGTGTGTGTGTGTGTGTGTGTGTCTACTTACATGATAAACTATAATCAAGACTAATAAGTAAACTCACTGAAAGAGAAAAGCTCATTTATGCACTCGGTTGTGATTGGTGGGAATTCCCCAGCCTCTTTTTCGTCTAAAGCGAAAGAGTGACCCTGAGCGGAGAAATTGACCTTTGAGAACCCTCATGTTTTCACAGCGTATTACAACAACAGCACGAAGGTGGCGGTGAAGACGCTGAAGCCTGGCACCATGTCAGTCGAGGCTTTCCTGGATGAAGCGAACTTGATGAAGATGCTTCAGCACGACCGGCTCGTCCGTCTGTACGCCGTCGTCACCAAAATCGAACCCATCTACATCATCACCGAGTTCATGGCTAATGGTAGTTTTAAATAAACACCCACACACAAACACACACACACACACACACACACACACACACACTTTCATTTAATCAGATATAAAATAATGTCCAAAATCCTGAATAATGTTCAGATCTGAATTGGTCAAAGAAGTACAGAATACTTTTTATAAATACGCATATTAATGACGGTCTTGTTTTAATAAAAAAAAATAATGAGGAGACGTTGTGGCTTGGTGGTGCTGGGATTTAAACCTTCCAATCAGGAGTCTGACATACACTTCCACCTGATGAGTTTACTGAGTTTTCTTCTTTTGTTTACCTCAAGAATGAGGAAAAAAAAAAGAGTCTGGATGAAGGAATGAGTGTTTATAATGTAAACGAGGGCAGAATATGACATTCCAAATGACTGGAATAAGAGGAATAAATCAGCTGTAGGTGGTAGAAATGCCACGTTTCCATTGTTAATGAAAAAAAAAATACAATTATAATAATAATATGATGTTAAAAATCTGTGTAATAGTTTTTGTGCTTCTTCTCTTTCCAGGCAGTTTGTTGGATTTCCTGAAAAGCAGCTCTGGCTCCAGTTTACAGCTTCCCAAACTGATCGATTTCTCCGCCCAGGTAAAAAATAAATAATGCTTTCTGGAACATATATATTTTTGGTCTTCTTCCTCTTTCACCATGCCATGTCGTAACACCGGGCAGCTTGGGCGTGTTTGCGTGCAGTATCTGGAAACGCTGATGTCACTCTTTCCATTAAAAAAAGAGGAAGCAGAACTTTGGTGTGAAGTCTTTCAGTCGCAAATGACAAGAGAAAGTGTTTGCTGAAGAAAAGAAACGTTCGAGCAGTTCAAGCACTCGGCTTTCTGAAGACCAGGTTTTTATTGTTAAGTGAAGAAATCGAAGAATCGTTTATGAGTCCGTAGAACGGATGGATTTTAATAAGAAGGAAAGGAAACGAAAGCAGGAACGATCCTTTCAGTTCAATTTCACTTTCGGATTTCTCTAAAAACTGCTCAAGGTTGCTTTTTGTGAAACCGAGCTTTCGACATGCACATCCCGTTTCTGAGCGGGAACGTGGACACACCGAAGGAGAAGAGAAACTTTTTTTTCTGTCTCTGTCCAGACAAGACCGCATTAACTCAGCTCAAATAATGCAGTGTGGTTAGATTTTTATCAGAGTATAAAAACTCAACATGCTTCAACATGCAAAGATCAGCGCTTTCCACAGGACATCTATTCACATATTCAAAGAGGAACAATCTATTAGTAGAGTCCATTCCAGTCTCAAGTCTTTATGCTTCTCAAACAGTGGCGAACAGTTTTGGGCTTTGAACTTACAACCTTCTGATGTGTAGCAAAAAAATTTTTTATCCATTTATAGGTACATTTACCTGCAACATGACTGAAAAAGTTCCTGATTAACCTAACCAGGATAATTAATTACACAATACACGCATTACATAATCAATAAACTCTATTTTGAAAATCTGCCATGTAAGATAACATCTTAGAGGAGAGAAGAAACCTCGTTCTTGAGGTTTGTTCAGTAATTTGACACTTTATTTCAGTGTTGAACAGTAATGAAGTAAATGTAATTCGTTATTGTACTTTAGTGCTTTTTTGCGTGTCTGTACTTTACTGAAGTTTTTCCACTTGGGGAGATTTTTACTGAAACTTCACTACATTTCTAATATTTTACTTTTTACTCAACTGCATTTGGTGAAATCAGTCGTTTCTTTTTATTCATGAGGAATAAAAGCGTAACCGGTGAAACACGCAGCGAGTCACCAATCAGGATCGAGCGCACGCTCTGTTTTACACGTGTTCTGATCGACGCTCGGTGCATCTACTGATCACCAACATACAGTTCAGCATCAGTTCAACATCAAGCAGAACATTTAGAGAGGAATAAATGATGAAGAAACTCCTGCACGCAATTTTTTTGAAGTAGTTAAAAAGGTTTTGGGTTCATGATCATTGTAATAGAAATCAATCAGCGTTTGAGTCTTTAATATTTATTCTATTAATAGATCAGTGTGCTGAGAGTCACATTCGAGTCTTTTCACATAAACTGAGTTGATTAAGTAAAGAATCTTGTGATAAAAACGATAATAGGAACATTAGAGTTATAATAAATCAGTACTTTGGATACTTACGTACATTTGAAGGAAAAAAACGTCTGTTCTTTTACTCAAGTAAAAGTTTAAAGAGACACTTTTACTTTTACTGGAGTCACATTTATTTTATTTCCTGAGAGTTTTTATTATATGATTATGTGTGCAGATTGCAGAAGGTATGGCCTACATCGAGAAGAAGAATTACATCCATCGAGACCTGAGAGCTGCGAATGTGCTGGTGTCTGAGAGCCTGCTGTGTAAAATCGCAGACTTCGGCTTGGCCAGAGTTATCGAGGACGACCAGTACACGGCCAGAGAAGGTGTGTGTGTGTGTGTGTGTGTGTGTGTGTGTGTGTGTGTAAAGGAAAGGTCAGAAGACACTTGTGTGTTTGAAAGGTCTGCTCTGCAGAGTTTCAGAGGTCGTTCTCAACCTGAGAGTTTTTTCTTTTCCTCTTTTTTTTTTTAGTGTTTCATGTTTCGTAAAACGTGTCTTACAGGAGCAAAGTTCCCCATCAAGTGGACGGCCCCGGAGGCTATAAATTACGGCTCTTTCACCATTAAGTCTGACATGTGGTCTTTTGGGATTCTCATCTATGAAATTATCACCTACGGGAAAATCCCTTATCCAGGTAATGAATGAGTTTTTTTGTTTGTGAATCACTGACGAACTATTGTGACCTTCTCAGTAATGACAAAAGGGAAGTTGTGCTTGTGATGCAACATCGCCCTCTGCTGGACAAGAGCAGCATCTAATGAGTAAAAGTTCTCAGACTTTTTTGAAACCTGAAGCGATTTTGTCATGATGAGTTCAGCGCTTCGCATCGGCATAAACATTTAATTATGTGATGAAATTTAAAAAAATTGGCTTTCGTGTCGCGATGCATCATTTTAAGATATTTGCATCAGTAAAAAAACTATTTATTTATAAATAATTATTAGTAGATGCGCTAAAAATGTATTTAAAAAGTTACCAGTATTTGATGTGTAGATCGAATTTTTTTCTGTCGCTAAACCGTCTCTCGAGCGCGTTCTCTTAGCAACGTAAATACGACGTATCGCAACACTGCGGAGGCCGAGGCGTGTGCTGAGAGTCACGTAGAATACAGATTAACGTGGCAGAGGTAGAGCTGCATCCTCCTGCACACAGAACAGGAAAATATGTTTTATTTCATCCTTTTTTTTTGCACTACAAAGGCGTGTGTGTGAAAGGGGCCGTGCGTTAGAAGTCAGAAGGTACTTAAGTGTATTGATGATTTGCTGTCAGTCGGAACCATAGAATTAAAAGTGAACTTTCTGTGCTGTATTGAATTCCATTGAATCGTATTGTGTTGACACTCTGACGTATTGTGTACGCACTCTGCCGTAGTACTATAATGTAAGAATCATATGAGAACTTTTTGAACATATGGCAATACCGTTCTTGAATCTATAACAACATTTTTAATTAAAAAAGTGACAAATTTTCATCTTACTATTGAGTTTGTGCTTATTGCTCTGTTTTGCCCCCTAGTGGAAAACATAGGTATATTACATCAAATAAAAAAATTACTCCATTCAATGACATGGTATGATTTACCAAAAAAAGTCAGATAACCACTTTATATGATCATATTTTGCAAGATCTTGCAGAAAGCCCTGTAGAGTTGCTGTATGAGGCTGAATATGTGGCTGTATATATGTATAGTTTCCTGATTTATACCCCAAATTGTTAATTAAAAAACGTGTATATCAGGAGATATTTTATGTCCTGAATACAATATATAATAAATAAATGACATTCAGATAAACTCAAAAGGGATGCCAGAAAACCCAGATCACAAATCTGATCGCAAATTGCTTCCCTTTCCACAACATTTCATATTCTCTCTTTAGGAATGAGCAACAGTGAAGTCATGTCGTCTGTGCAGCGTGGCTACCGCATGCCCCGGCCTGAAAACTGTCCCACCGAACTGTATGAAATCATGAACACCTGCTGGAAAAATAAACCCGAAGACCGACCCACCTTTGACTACATGCAGAGCGTGCTGGACGACTTCTACACGGCCACCGAGGGCCAGTACCAGCAACAGCCATGAGCCACGTCCCTGCGCTTCCCGTGTACGCCGACTGCACCCACATTATTTATACTGCTAGTAGCCATGCACTGGGAAGAAATCATGTATACATGTATATAGGGATCTTTTTATTGTTTTTGCGTCCACCAACTTGCTTACGTTTCAGCAAGATGAATCTGCTTCTTCAAATTGAAGTTTTATGTGCTTGCCTGTAAAAATGGAGGACTGTTGTTTAAGGGAATATTTGTATTAATTATGAATAATTACACATAAAGAAAACCAGCATTTGTGATACTTTCAGTGATCCACCATTAGGATATATATATATATATATATATATATATATATATGAATAATGTAAATATAAATAATATAAAAGCAAAAATATAAAGTGGATGAAGCTAAAATCCAGTGTTGCTTCATTAACCAGAATTATGATTGCAAATTGTATTATGGACTCCATTACTATTCATTTTCAATCTATCCAATCATTACAGTGCATAACTGGTCCTTGGGTATCAATAATAATGCACATGATTAATGTGTGTAAAACTGTAGCTGCGAGTGACATCATTCGACTCCTAATGTTTTTACTTTACATTTTTCTTCTACTGTTTAGCAGTTAAAGGCAATACCGCATTGAAATTTTATACAAATTATTTGCTTTTCAACATCTGAACATTTCTAATATATATATATATTTATATATTTCTCACTCTGTAAAAATAGAGCGGTCACAGCACCGACACGTGTGACTTTCATCCATTATGACATTTATGTATTACTCATTTATGTTAATTTATGTATTGGAAATATAAAAAAAACCCCACATCCCTTATGATCAGAATATTTTTATCCAGTTTAGATCCAAAAAAAAGGAAATTCCTCAAATGAGTCACAATGATGAAATTGACTCCCTGCAACAAGATGGAATTCCCAACACTACCTGCTACACAATCCCATGTTCCAGTACGTGTGTATTTAACTTGATGACTGATCCATTTCACTTACCGTCTGATTCGGTATATTAATTTATTCTTGAGTTATAAATGAAAGAAGAGAGATGGAGTCAAATAACTGTTCAGCTCAGCAGTAAAACTAAACCAGGATGTGATCTGATCCTACTTCATTTCAATATCAGTATCAATACAATAATAAATCATTTGTAAATGTTAAATTATAAATATTTATCATACATAACCTATACAGCCGTGGCCATGGTTCCACATCTCAGCTAAGCTTTCTGGGTTTTTATAAACTTATAAATAACAACACATTATTCGCTTTTTAAAACTCTACTTATTGTATTAATCCTCAAGGGAAAGTGTAAAGTGTGTAATATAAAGTACATGGTTTTAGATGCACTGAGGTTTGAGCCGAATCACAGGGACACATGGGTCCTGCAATAACATTGAAAATATAAACTTTTGAAGGACGACAGATGATCAAGTTGTTATCCTGAGCTTATTGAAGTCACTGCAGGTGCTGTGTTGTTGTTGTTGTTGTTGTTGTTGTTGTTGTTGTTCAGTTGCGATTCAATTTTCTTCTTTGCCAAGTTTAAATATTGTTTATAAGATTGTTTGCTGTACATACATTCACCTTGTATAAAAATGACACCTTTGCTTGCTGTTTTAATACGAATGCAATGTAAATTTCAAACTTTTTAAAATAAACTTTAAAATGTGTATCTGAGTGCAGTAATAATATCTGATTTACTCGCTGATAAAAAGAAACAAACACTGAAATGTAATACTAATAAAAATAGTTTTAAAAATCTATTCATGCAGAATTTTTATTTCTAAATGCAAACTTAACATGTAATGAAAATTAATATTTATTATTTACAATAAAAATTTAGGAATACAAATACATGAATATTGCAAGTAAACACTAAATATAACATTTAACAACTTTTATGTGATCTAATTTGATTTCACGTGAACTGTTTTTAGCATTTGTGTATGGAACGTGTAAAACAAATAAACTTAAAGAAAAAAAATTATTCTACATAGAAATTTCTAAAGTAGTAAGTTTACTGATTAGCACAGCAGTTATATATACATATTTATTTGTTCATATTTATAGCTATATACATATACACTAGACATAAAAATCATAGGTTAAGAAATAAAATGATTTATCAAATGAAATGAATCAATAGCTGGCTATTAAAAGTAGGAATTTATAATTACTTAATTAATTAAATAACTGCAAGCTACAATTAAACAAATAATGTTATTTATAATAATTGTACAAATATATACGTTAGCATTTGTAATGTAATGTTTTATTATTAATGATTAATAATGTAATTTGTATTTGTTATTGTAGTTTAAGGGTCGCATTTGTATTATAACATTTGATATTTATAAAAAAAAAAACCTGAACTATAAATAATAAAATCTAATCTTGACCTGTTCTCTCTATTTACCACCAATAGCGCCTGACTCCGCCCACTCTTGGTCATGTGACCGTTTTCAACATGGCCGCGCCCATGCGCTTGGAGGCGTAATTTCGGTTAAATAGGAAAAGCGCTTCTCATTGGGCATGTAGTGCACTGTGTAGGGTGTTATAACCTTTAATCCATACCCCAGGTAGTGCCTATGTAGGGAGTAGGGATATAATATTTAGGATAAAGCCCTGTTTTTGTGGGACAGAGTTTGTGTGAAGACGCAGGGGAGAAGTAGATCTTTCGTCTGGATTCCCACGATGGAGAAAAACGATCACATCCTGTAAGTTTCTTCAGCATGAGTTTATTTTTGTGGGTAAATGTGATGGAAATGAAGGCAAATCCATCTGTCTAGAGATTATAATTCTAAGTGATCAGTCACGTGACCGCTTTATTATTATTGTTATTGTTATTATTATTTATTTATTTAATAAACTAATATTTCTCATTATGACTCTTCTAACAGTCTTATTATTCTTGTCGTTTTATTAATAGTAAAGAGTAGAAAGAATTCCTTCCTTTGTGATTTTATGATTATTAGAATTGGGAAAACCCTCAAAACAAGAAGTCTGGGCTTCAGTGAGGTTCAGATTTTTACAGAAATAAGAATCAGGTATTAAAATTAGTTTTTATCCTATTAGATTTTCGAACATAACATTAAAGAGCATTGTTTCTTACACATTACATCTGATCAGAGTTTTTTTTTTTAAAGTTGATATCCATGTCTGAATATGTTTTTATTATGATTATTTATTAGTGTTCTGTTAGTAAGAATAAAGAGATAAATCATCCATGACACCTGATCCTTCATGACAGTTATTTCTGAGGTGTGAGAAGCTCTTATCTTGTGTCTCCTCCTTTCCCTTGTGAAGGGTGTAGATCCTGATTAGCAGAAGAATAGGGAGAGGCAGCAGCACTGGGAGATGATAACTCTCTCTCTCTCTCTCTCTCTCTCTCTCTCTCTCTCTCTCTCTCTCTGCATTGTTGGAGTTGATGGTTCGAGTGGTGCACTTTTCTAATTGCACTGTTTTTTCCTTTGCAGCCCCAAAGACTTCCCTGAACTAAAAAATGACACATTTCTGCGAGCAGCTCGAGGTGAAGAGGTCGAACATGTTCCTGTGTGGTGCATGCGACAAGCCGGCAGATACCTGCCAGGTACGTGTGTGTGTGTGTGTGTGTGTGTGAGGTGTGGGTGAATATCAGCATAGCAACACCGTCTGTGTTATTATGTCCTGGGGTGTCCCAAAACTTTTGAACGTGACTCTACTGAAATCCCCATTTGGTCACTTACATTATTATTGTTTAATTATTAAATAATTATATAATGATACATGGTTAATTACTGACTGCTGGACAACGTATTTTACAAAGTATTGGCACCCCTGTAAACCAAGACCATGGAACCGATATTATTTGAATGGTGGTGTTTTTATTCTCAGTACAACAGTGACGTGTGTGTGTGTGTGTGTGTGTGTGCATGCCGTACAGTTGTATAGACATAACTTCTATATAAATATATGATTTTTCTTGTCAGAGTTCAGAGAATTCAGAGCAGGGAAGGACTTTTTCCAGACGTGCCGTTCCCCAGAGGACTGCTGTGAGCTCACACTGCAGGTCAGTGACTTTACCGCACTTAAAACCAAGATCTCAGAGTCACAGAGATCAAATATTAAACTTAATTCTTTCTTCAGCCGCTGAGACGGTTCCCGTTCGACGCTGCAATCATCTTCTCGGACATCCTGGTGGTGCCACAGGTGAGACGTTGCTTACTATATGAGCCTAATAAAACAATCAGAAACAGACGTCTCGGCGCAATTGGAACGAACACTACAATAATAATGCAACATAAATGTCTCTAGGCTCTGGGGATGGACGTCCAGATGCTCGCGGGAAAAGGGCCGACTTTCCCAGAGCCCCTGAAAGAGCCGGATGATCTGCAGAGACTTCGGAAGAAAGTAGACGTGGCGTCTGAGCTGGGCTACGTGTTCAGGGCCATCACACTGACGCGGCACAAACTGGAAGGCAAAGTTCCTCTCATCGGATTCAGCGGAGCGCCAGTGAGTGGACGAGGATTCGATCAATTCCAGTGTGATCAATAGTTTTTTTTTAAGACAACGTGAAGTCAATCGGATTTGATGTACGATGATGTAATCTGAGTGGAAACAACAAATATGCATGACAGCTTTTTAAACACATGGGACTGTGTGTGTGTGTGTGTGTGTGTGTGTGTGTGTGTGTGTGTGTGTGTGTGTGTGTGTGATCTATAATCGGTTATTGAACTATTTATATATTAACTGAAAGACATTTCTGAAGACTTCACATTTTTCCCCCAATGCGTAGTGGACTCTGATGTCCTACATGATCGAAGGCGGAGGCTCCACCACCCACTCGAAGGCGAAGCGCTGGTTATACAGACACCCCGAGGCCAGTCACGTGCTCCTCAAACGTCTCACTGACATTATCGTGGAGTATCTGGTCGGCCAGGTCAAAGCCGGAGCTCAGGTGAGAGTTCGCTTTTCTACGCTATTTGCTTTAGATTCTATTGTTTTTCCCTTTAACATGTGGAGTAACGGTGACCGTGACCCCGAGGAGCCTGATTTCACTACCAATCTCACAGTTACAATTTCACAGAGGTGTTACGAAACGAGGATCGTACCATTTTTGGTTATACGGGGATGCGCGATGTCAGATTTCACATAGAACTACGGGTTTTCTTCCAATAAGTTAATACACAGACTGTTATGATGATGCTGTAAATACAAATGTGAAAAGAAAAGAGAAAATTTTCATAAATATTTGTAACATTCGTGAATGAATCCTACCCTCTCGTAACAGATTTCAGTTTCACTGTCTATGATCTGTGAGGTTTATTTTAGAATTTAATTCTGTGTGTGTATATATATATATATATATATATATATATATATATATATATATATATTACACACACACACACACTATAGTGTATCGTGTAAGGACAAAAGTTTCTGGACACCTGATTATGTGCTTTTTAAACATCTAATTCTAAATGTAGTCTCCATTTGTGGAGATTCATTAAAGTCAGGTAGTGATGTAGGTGAGAAGGTGAGGAGACCTGGGGTGCAGTCAGCGTTCACATTCATTCATGTTTTAATGGGGTTGGAGTTTAATAGCAGGAGATCTTTCACTCCAAACCATGTAAAGCAGATCTTCATGGAGCTGGCTTTGTGCACAGGGGCATCGTCATGCTGGAACAGGTTTGGGTTTTGCAGTTCAAATGAAGGAAAAATGTAATAAACCAGCATCCAAGATGTCCTGTACAGTGGTGTAGCCACCAGGTTTGTGGTAACAGTTTGGGGAAGAACCACATATGACTGGAAAAGTCCGGTGTCCCAATAGTTTTGACCCTTGGTCTATATAGGTGAATTTTGACCTGTGGATCTTCTGGGTTTTTTGGCCTTGCACCAATGTGGCAATATGAGGATAAAGATGATGATGATGAGCATTCTTATTCTTTAGGCCCTGCAGGTGTTCGAATCCCACGCCGGCTGTCTGGGCCCGGTGGAGTTTAAAGAGTTCGCGCTGCCGTACCTCAGGGACATCGCATGCAGAGTAAAGGACGGGCTGAAGGAGGAGGGACTGGATAACATCCCTATGGTAGGTGAAGTGTCTTGAGTTTTCAGATTGAGCGGATATTCCCTCGTATCCTGAAAGTCTTTCAGTTTTATCCGAACTGAACACTGGAGGAGTTCCTGTTCAAGTCTGCGTCCTCTCCGAGTTTTTGTCAGGTCACCTCGTGGCGTTTTTTTTTCTCCTCATTTGTGATTTATTCTTCGACCATATTTCTCTGGCTATGATGAAGCACAATATACATACAATTAAATAGACTCAGATGCTTCGATTGTGCTTGAAAATACACCTGTCATTTCTCAGACCGTCACTACATAAGTGCTTTCTTTTTTTTTTTAATAATTTTTTGGAGGTGATTATTTGGTGCACTCATTTTTATTTTATTTTTCATTTCATAGGGTTTAAAAGACAGAATACCCATGATGCACCTTTCCATTTGTAGAGAAAAAAAAAAAACACTGTTTAGACACAGAAGGATATTTTTCTTGGTAAAGATCCATGATTCCACCAGAGCGTTTAATTATTTTGTAGTCATGTATAACTGCTGAAATCAAGAAGGTGTGACTGGTCGTATTGCTCCATTTATTTAAAAGAAAAAAAAAAAAAAAAATTTTTAAAAAGGAATTTAGAATTTTTGGGAGTTTTTTGAAAAACGTGCTGCACTTGCTAATCCTCGTCTCTAGGTGTCAGTATTGGGTAAATGTTAGGTTTTATTCTACTGACAGTGCCCTGTTTTCATGTGGATCAGGTTGTGTTTGCGAAGGACGGCCATTACGCTCTGGAGGACCTTTCCCAGTCCCACTATGAGGTGGTGGGTTTGGATTGGACCATTGACCCTCGTGCGGCACGGTGAGTCGTCCTTGCATCACGGTACATCCCGGGTTATTTATTTATCTTTACCTTGGATACTGTGCTGGGGATTTACACTTGCGCGTGTGTGTGTGTGTGTGTGTGTGTGTGTGTGTGTGTGTGTGTTTCACAGGAATAGGACTGGAGGAAAAGTCAGTCTGCAAGGGAACATGGACCCCTGTGCACTGTATGCTACCAAGGTAACAATTTCAACTCTCATAAGACAGAGATGCTTTCTGATGAGACAGAAGAAAGTATTACATATGAAATTATGGCTGAAAAGATCATGGGATTCAGTTAAATGTTGCTGTGAAGGTGTAGGTGGCAATATTTGAGTTAGAATTGTGCTTTACTGTCACAGACATTCGTGTTTTTTTTTTTTTTTAATGATGCAACTTGTACGATCCTAGACTGGGGATTAGAAGCTTCTATTGCACCTTTGCTTTATTGGTAAATCGTAGGTCAGGTGCTACAAAGCTAACCGTTGGCACCAAACGTGTCTTGGCTGATAACGGTTTATTTGCCATAAGCAAAGAATTATTACCTTATCAGAACAACACGTGTGTATATATAGTGTATAGTATAAACACAGTCAACACAAATCTAAATCTATTTGTGTATGTGTTTTATTTAGGAGTGTATTTCTGAGATCGTAAAATCAATGGTGGAGGCGTTCGGCACTAGGGGCTACATCGCAAACCTTGGCCATGGTTTGTACCCTGACATGGACCCTGAGAGTGTGGGCGCGTTTGTGGAGGCCGTACACGCACACTCCCGCCGGCTGCTCAACCACAAATAAGATGTTCTGGCATGTCCAACAGCAAGAGACCGCAGTACTACACACACACGCACGCACACACACACACACACACACACACACAATACAAAAAAAGAGCTGTTGATTTCATCAGCCATGATTACGATGACTATTAATGTATTGTAGACTTTTTTTTGACCAGTGTGTGATTTGGAATCAGGACTGAAGCAAAAAAAAAAAAAAGGAATATCAGGAATGAAGTATATTTTTATTCATATATGTGTTAAATGGGTTTATATTCAACCAAATAAAGAGATCTCCTGGGAAATGTTTTACGTTTTATTTATTAATTTGATTGGATGCTTTTATTTGATATGGAGTCCGAAGCAAAAGTCACGCACCGAGACTAGAGGAAGCAGCTCTGTGGGAAATAACACAACCTACACAACTTTCCCTATTACCACTAATGCAATTAATCTATGAGGCCCGTTTGCTGTCTGTCTGGACTGAAGATGGTAATAGACGCAATTCGGATTTGCCTCAAACCACATTCACAGACGTCGTTTAGGATGCAATGGCGTTCTTTTAACACTGTGTAGTTTGACACAAACGTTACAGGGACAAAATCTATATTATATTAGTTCTTAGTTGGTTCACGTTGCAATGCTCGTGGTTATGATGATAAATTTCCGCTTGGTGCCTACATATACAAACTAATACCCTGTCTCTATTGGAGAAATAAAGAAGCCATGTTAAATCCAGAACCTATTCCCGGAATACCGATTAGAGGACACCGTAAACACGTGTTCATACAACAATCCAGCATGTTTTTGGGGAGTGGAAGGAAACTTAAGTATGTGGATGAAACCCACATGGACACAAAGAACGTCGGAAAATTCACACAGTCAGAAACCTGAGATAAGGATAAATCCTGGGGACGAAGTTGATCTAGGGGTGTAACGGTACACGTATTCGCCGCCACTTCCTGTCACCGCCAACGTTTTTACGACAGATTCTTTTGTGTTTTATGTACAGCTACAAGAATTTCTCTTAAAAGGAAAAGTCCTTTATAAATCCGCATATCGAGCGAGTGAGTGAATGAAGGATGGAAGGAATGAATGAATAAATAAATTAAATAAATAATAAAGATCTTGTTAAGTGGAACATATCTTTCGAAAATTCTATATTAAATGTAAAACACAGACACTCACACAATTATATACACATCTGTATACACATCTGTATCACCCAAATGGTTATTTAATCAATTTAATTTGTGCCTATTTAATAAATTTTTTCAATTTAATCAATATGTTAAAATTGCATTAATTTGATTTAATCTTTAGCTATTTTATGTTCCATTTATAGCAAGCAGTCCTTTTATTTTAATCGTTTTAAAAAATGTAAACTGTTAATAAAAGACGTTATTAAAAAAAACGACAAGCAATTTTGTGTTTTGCATTTATTTTTCATGACTGTACCGTAATTGTACTGAACCGTGAATTTTGTGTGCCGTTACGCTGCCATTAACATCTAATATGAAATCTAATGAACATACGTTTTTGTTCTGAAAAAAACGTTCTATGCTAACAGAGGTTTTTCCTCAAGGAAAAGGAATGTTGAATCAAACATGCCCTGGTTCCCAGTGGATATTGTTCTCTAAAGCCCTTAAACGCTCGAGAATGCATTAATCCTCAAATCCAGTTGTTTTCATTTTTGAGATGGAGTTCCACAACGTGTCGTGTGACCTATCGGAGGTGTCAATCCTGAAAAAAAACAACACCACAATATTATCTGAATAAATGGAATCTGCAATCCCTAACACTTTTCAATCATGTTCGGGATTTGTGTGTTGACTCTCTCGTTGGAATCTGCTCGTTTTTTTTTTTTTTTTGTCCTTCCCTGTGAATCGTATTTGTTTTCCATATCCCTGATTGCCACTGGTGCACGAATCCAATGTGAACAGGCTGCATCTCATTCTCTAGGTGTCTATTGTCTCTAAACAAACATCTCAACTGTACACAATGGGGGTGGAAAACACACACTCGCACGGCCATTGTGTATGAAATGGTAGGCAGCTGCAGTTCGTCCACACGGCATGCTGTTGTCCTTGATTGTAAGAAGAAAAAAAAAATGCTGCAGTCAATTTGCTGATTAGCGCCATAGCATTTCTAGCCCCTGTCAGTCCGAAGGGCGCAGCTGGGATTTCAGAGGCTGGGATGTACCTCAGCCCTCCCACACACACACACACACACACACACACACACACACACACACACACACATGTTATGAGTTACCTCAAGGGGCTCCGGACATTATTTTTAATTGCAACAATGAATCCACGCTCAGAAAAGCTCGATTCCCCAAGGTCTCCTTTAAGGACCCTTGAGGAGAATAAGCGAGAGAGAGAGAGACAGAGGGGGGTTATGGGGGTTCAGTTGCAATCTCTCAGCAAATCAGCAGGCCTGAAAATCCAATCTGCTGCAGCAGACACCATGCTGTACATCACTTGTCAGGCCCTGGCACTATCAGTGCTTTATCAGACGCAGAGGGCTTGGTCTGGGATCGATTCAAAATATTAGGGAGCGTACGGATGCTGAGGTGGAGTCTGGATGTGTTCTCGTGGCTCCTCTGTGAAATAGAGCTTGGAGAATGGAGTGACAGGTTCTTTAAAGCATGAGCGATGGTGAGTAACAGAGCAGCGTGGTGTTCGTGCCTCTGTGGATAAACAGTAATCTATAACTATCTCAGCTCTTTGTGGACTGTTTGGTTCTGCAGTCCATACAGTTCTTTGTTTCTAATACAATATTACACTGATGGCATACTTTCTGTAATCCACTATCCCTCTATCTGAGCATTTCTTCTACTAAAATCCACCAGCTCAATTAAAGAAGCACAGGAGGAAGAAAATCACAGTGGCAGAACAAAGCTGAGGAAATCAACTCCCTTAAGAGGTGAGAGAGAACCCACGCTTTATCAACATGCTTTAGGAAGCTGCTAAATTGAAACTGTGGAAAGGTATTAAATCCATGGCAGGCCAGTTTTGTAGGGCCGACACTATCCTGGAACGCCATCCTGCCGATAATAGCATCGTGAACTGCAAAGTTTTAGTAAATCATGCTGTTAAGAGGAAAGTGTTTCCGAACATTTACATTTATGGCATTTGGCAGACATCCTCATTCAGAGAGACTTCAAACAGAGGGCCTTGCTTAAAGATTTTGGATCCGAAGGTCTTGAGTTCAAATCCCACCTACACCTGGGGCCCCTGAGCAAGGCCCTTAACCCCGTAGCTGCTCAGATGTATGAATGAGATAAATGTAAGTTGCTCTGGATACGGGTGTCTGCCGAATTCGATATATATAAACACTGGGATTTGAACTTGTAACCTTCTGAGCCAGAGGCCACTGTCTTACCCACTGAGCTACCACCACCTCTATAACAGCAAGCAGCATTAGAGACACACAAGGGTTCCTCTGAAACCCAATCTGTTCATTTTTAACTCTTTTGGTGGCCATTATAACCGAGAACAAGGTGAAAAACCTATTTTTCTCTTTACCTTCTCTCCTAAATTGCCAATTCTGTTACATCAGCAGGCTTAGGAAAGACCTGTTTTGCTCAATCTACTTTATATGGACACGCATTTGTGGAAACCTTATCATTAGATTGTCCTATTTGAACATCCCATTCTATATTTTGTCCCCATTTGCTGTTATAGTAAGCTGAATTCTTCTGGGAAGATCTTCCAATGGATTTTGAGGGTGTGCTTGTGAAGATTTGTGCTCATTCATCCACAAGGGTGTTAGTAAAGTCATGTACTTCCTGGGGTGCAGTCAGTGTTCCAATTCATTCCAAAGGTGTACAATAGGGAGATTTCCCACTCCAACCCATGTAAAGCAGATCTTCATGGAGCTGGATTTATGCACAGGGGCATCGTCATCCTGGAACAGGTTGTGCCTCCTAGTTCAACTGAAGGGAAAATTTCATGCTTCCACATCCAAATACATCCTATTTAATTGTGTCCTCTACGTTTGTGGTAACAGTTTGGGGAAGAAGCACATATGGCTACACTACTTTTGTCCATATAATGTATTTTTCAGCATGTGGTTTTTGTACCAGCAGGTCTCGAGTCTATTGTTCTTGGATCGCATTCATTCCCACGTGAGCTCACTGTAGCTTCAAAAACAACACAGAACCAGAAATGTACCCGTGTTAATGTTCTGCAATGTCAAATTTTTTTTTACAATTTGTAAATTATTTAAATTTCAGATGAATGCATATTCACTGGAAACCGCATGAAGAAGCACAGGGGGACATTCAAATCAATCTGAACTCAAAATTATGATTTGTTGAATGAATTTGAAATGCTGACTAAGGCTAACACCAATACATGTTGATTTTGACATTAATTCATACGTATGCATGTATTTCTATAATTAAAATGCTTATAAATAAAGTTTAATTGATCAATTAAATGCTAGCATGGAAGCCCACAGTTCAGTTTCGAGAGTTCGGTGCACTGTTTGTAAGCGACACTAGCTAACGATTTTAACGACTTAGCAAGCTAGCACGTTTATACGAGCAATGTAAGGGCTGAATCGCGCTTTAAATGAAACAAAACAGTCGAGAATATCGACATTTTTCCTCAGATGTGGTTGTAAATTTCGACGAGAACGTCTTTAACTCCAAATATAACGACATTTAGCATCGACCGCTAACAGTAATTTCAAAGAGCGCTGCCATGTTGAGACACAGCAAGGATTCATGAAAAGCCGAAAAATCCGAGGAGGTAAGAAAGATGGACTTTTTAAAAGATTTAAAAATATTTCACAGCACAAATTACCTCAAAATAAATGTATTACAGTAGCAGGACGAAGGGGAAAGGCAAAGAAAATCTCTTGACCAAGCATTTTGAATTTTGTAGGATTTATAAAACACTTCAAGCCACACATTTGTGGTAAATTAATCAATGACCATGATGTCGTTTTTGTTACCACCAGTAACTATTTTCCTATTTTCAACAGCATATCTTGAACTTCTTTACGGCTTTTACACCACAGCCTAGTTTTTTGTTTTCTAAAAGAACGACATGCTCTTTACATTTATTTGTTATACATTTAATGTTGCACACAACCGAAAAACTAGCTCCTGGTATCCCTTATGTTATAGCGCTTATAAACTGTCGTTTCTTTCACCAGACGCTTTGAAATTAAATATAAAAGTTAATAAAACACTAAAATGCAGCTTGTGGCGTCACCAGGAAAATTATTTGAAGACTTTCACAGAAGAACTTCGAACTCTTCAAGATTCCTTCCATGTGAGGTAAATAAATATACGAGAAAAATAAATCAAGGGCCGTGACGTCGGAGTGACGTGGGGCCGCCTTACCGTGGGCTCACCACCTGCAGGAGGGACCGTAAGGGACCGGTGCTGAGAGGACTGTGCAGCAGGCGAAGGCGGGGGTCTTGACAACCCGATCCCTGGACACGGAGAAGTGTCTAGGGAATCTGCTTAGACTGCTGCCCCCGCGACCCGAATTACGGATAAGCGGGAGAAGATGAATGAATGAATGAATGTGAGGTAAATGAACGTCCTCACAGAAACTTCACATCAGGAATTATACATTTTATCAAAAATTTGTACTATTAATTATTGAGATTAGATTAGCATTACAAGCATTCAAGTTGAGTTTTAGAAACATAGTCATAGAACAATTATGTACAGATGGTCCCCGAGTGACGATGTTTCGACTTAAGATTTTTCGATCTTACGATGACGAGAGCGGTACGACAAAATTGTAAAAAATATAAACAATTTTACGCAACAAACACAGGCAGCAGCGTACGATGTACGATACGTTGGACGCGCAGCTGCGTTTTTCTCTCCATGTATACCCAAGACTTGACACTACTGCCAAAGCTGCCTTTATAGCAAATTAATCAATACCTGACCAATCAGATTCAAGAATTGTAACATGTAACAATCAGCGCTTTTTCATCGAAATGATTTCTCATTCGATCTTGTTTGAAGAACCAAACTCTCAGAACAGATCATGAAGAGACGTTGACGTGTTTCACACTTTATTCATAGAAAAAGCACTGAAATTCAACACAAATCATATAAAATGGTAGTAGCATTACATAAATAGTAATAAATTTTTGTTTATAGACATTAGCTCAAGAGGTTGCACAAACGAAAAAAAAAAAAAAAAAATTGTTGTCGAACTATATACTTTTGTGGCAACAAATACTGGATACCTTTTTCATAATTCAGTAGCACGGAGAGGTGACAAACACTTTTCCCTTAAATAAAAAAAAATGAAAGAAGAGAGGGAAAAAAAAAACGAACTCAAACAGTAGATGAACTAGTGAACAATCTCTACCAGCGATTATTATAACTTTTTTTTTCCTTCTAAACTCTATGGACAGATCAGAACACTGGTACAGTCAACACATATAGACACGTAAAGAGTTATGGGAAAGAGACAGAGAGGAAAGGAAAAAAAAAAAACGGAAAATAAATCGCAGCGCCACAGGATTTTTTTGTATTTTTTATTGTTTTTTTTGTGCAATGCTGCTGGATCAGCTAGGCAAGCTACTAAAGATGCTTGGGCGTGTGGAGTTTTTATAAGCAGGCAGCTACGATCGTCCTGCATTCGTCAAGAGGGAAAAAGGCAAATGTAGGAAAAGTCCCTAAACCTGCAAAACGTCTGCTTGCTCTTCCACCGCTCACGACTCGATCTGGTCGAGGTCACACCAGACGGCTTGAAGGAAACAGACTGTGGAAGGTTTTTATTTGTGTAAAATAAAATGCGTCTTCTGTGGCAAAGTTTTGGAAGGAAGTTAAGGAATGAAAGTGGGGAAAAAAACGTTTTAAATCAAAAGCGACCCAAACCGAAGTCTCCTCGTATTTATCCGTAACGGCATCTCGAGGCATCATATCTAAACAGAGCTTTTCTGGAATCCTCTCTATTATAATACAGCCAGTGTGTTCTAGAATAGGCATGTGTCCCGAATGCCAGTTATGCTTTAAATGGTGCATATCATAATTCTCTTTCGTAAAATTTTGCCTAAACTGTTGCTCCGGCCAAAGAAGAATTTAGAGCTGTACCGCTTTAATACAGCATGCGTACGCAATCATCAGCACAGGTCTAGTTTCTACAGCTAGTGGCATCCTTCTGACACCTTAAATCACTTCGAGAAGATGATAAGGCTTTGAAAGTAAAAAAAAAGACATATGCAAATCACTTAAAGGCAAAAGTCCCAAAACTGTCAGTTCCCAAAGAGGGTTAAAGAAAAAAACCCAAAAAAAACAGGAAGTGGTTCTGCATAGTCAGTTCAACGGCTGTTCTTCCTTTTCTTGCTTTCTTCCCTTCTTTTTTATTTGTTTTATTTTTTACACGCCATGCTTCTCTTGCAAACGAAGTATACAAAAGACCAAAAACAAACAAACAAACAAACAAAAAAGAAATAAGAAGGAAAATAGAACTGTTCACAGGAGCACCTGAGAAATGTTTTTTTTTTTTTGTTTTGTTTTGTTTTTTTTTTGTAAAAAAAGTCTTTCTGCCGTCACATTCCCAGCCCGCGACAAATTCAAGTATCCGAAAAGAAAATAACAAAAAAAAAAACAAAAAAAACCAAAAAAGGAAACCATACAGTTATCATAAATAATTATAACTTTACAATTTTTTGAATTGACACTTTCATATTTACAATATCTTAAATGCTTATGCTACTATTTTTTTTTTTGTTTCGTTTCTTTAAGTGATTCCCTGAGAACTGAGTTGAGCATCTTGTCCTTTCTCTCCAGGTTTCCTTCCGTTCGTAGCCGCCGAGTGCATTCTAAGTGTTGGGAGCCGAGCGGGCACTTGTAGGGGTGGCTGAGGGTGGCATGTGGAAGATGTTCTGGTTTTTGGTCCTCTTGCATTTAAAATAAAAAAGTAATTGTTAATGACAGACACGGTGAAAGGGGAGGAAGCGAATCAAGTGCTTGTATTACAACACAACTACAGGAACTATTTTTGTTTCTGAACAGAACAACATGGCTGATGTTCCAATAATCACTGCCAAACGTTACTACTTTCGAGAGGGCGCCTACGTAGGCGGAAAATTTGACGAAGCATTGCATGCATGATAACGCTGAGCTTCAATGATGCAAGAATCTCTGGTTAAGTCTGCATATCACCCCTCCCGCAAAAATAAATCCATTTTCACAAAGATAAGGTCTTTGTTCATATTTAGGCGGAGAAGGAAACCCCTTGCTCTTCTCAGGTGTGGAGGCGTGGCTCTCAGTAATGTTCCCTTAAATCTTCCCAACACGAGAAATAAGGGCGAAGAAAAACCAAGAAGGAGCGGACAGAGGGGAGGGTGGCGTTCACGGCTTGGCTGATTCCTGGGTAATGTAGATTCTGCACTAAGATGAGGAACACCTTGATATTCCAGCTAGCTTTTTCGCTCTACCCTCTGGAACAAGGCCTCAGCCTCAGCCTCATTCCTCATCCTGTTAAAGCTGTTCCTTAAAATACGATCGAGGTATGACTGTTAACACTGTGTGCGAGTGTTTTTTTTTCTCCGGAATGACTGTTTCGAGCTCTTTGTCGGAAAAAAAAAAAAAAAAAAAAAAAAACAAGAATCAGAACCACAAATCACCACGATGGAAAAGGCTCAAAATACTCCGCCTATCATTTGGTTTTTTTTTCTTTATGTGCCACTTCTGCATCTGTATTAAACTAAAGCGAGCATAAGCCGAAAATCAAAAAGATGTTCTGGCCTCCACAGGTTCGAATAAATCCGTGAACGTTGCTTGTTCACTAAACGCAAACTGTATCAAACAAACAAACAAAAAAAAGGATACTCAGAATATACAGGAAGAAAATAATGCCTTAAATAAACAAGGAGTTAGTGGGGAGTCCATTCGAGGCTCCTCAGCCGAAGCGTTCACGCACGAGCATCATCAGTTTCTTCTTGCCCTTGTAGATTTGTTTGAGGTTGTCGATAAACTGGGCGAACTGCACATGGCCGTCGTGCGCCATCAGGAAGGTGTCACGTGCTTTGCCCAGGAATTCAATGAACTCACCATAGTGGCGTGGGCTAATGTGCGTAAGACGCGAGTGTGTGGTGCTGATGTAGGCACCAATGGCGGCGTCCAGCAGCTGGCGCAGCGGCGCCTTGTCCGTGCTCATCAGCTTGCCTGAGCTGCGGCGGCCGGGAATACCGGCCAAGCCGGGCGCCGTCACCGTGCAGCGGCGCAGGATGTCCGAGAGCACGGTGGCACAGCGCACGCCTTTCACCACCAGGGGCACCATTGCACCCAGCTCGTTCTTGCCCAGCGAATGGCTGAGAGCGCACGCCCACAGGACGTCGTTGATGGCAGGATGCGTGTCTTGGTTGTACGCCAGGCTGACATGTGCCATGGCCAGTGACGCCAGTTTAAAGGCACGCAGCGGGTAGCCGCGGTGCTCCATGTAACGCGCGATGGTGAAAAGCTGCGCATGCGTCATAGCCGTCGCCGCCGCATCCACCGCGATCTGGTAGGCCGTCTCAAAGGCCACGTGCTCCTTCTCACAAAGCGTGAGCGCAGACAACGCGCAGTTGGCCGGGTCCTTCATAGCGCACTGCAGCGCGAGCGTTCGCGCACAGCTCGCCAGTTCCTCTCGCTGCCCGTAGTCCAGGCTGAGACGAAGCGCCGTGCCGTGAGACATTACAGCAGCAGCAACGATACTTGTAGCCTCGGTGGGTGTGAACAGTGTGTACCAACTCTGCAGAATGCTGACCAGTGCCCGCAGACCTGGAAGGTACCGAACAAGAGAAAAGTCACCACCAGCAAGAAAAATGCTTCGGAGTCATCGATATATACGCAGTATTGATTTTACAAAAACAGAGAATACAGGTGCGTTTAATACAGACCGACTTCAGTGGCGCAGGTGACTAGCCAACGCACCATCTCTCTGCGTCTCCAGTTCAGGGTCGACAGAGTCATCCTCATCACCTACAAAGTAAAGGAATGAGGTGATATAAGTGACTCAGACAGACTAAACAAAACAAACAACACACACACACACACACACACACACACACCTGAAGGCCGAGTTCCAGGGCAACATTGAGCAGGGTGATGTCAGGCGGGCTGTCTGCAGGTGTGGCAATCTTGAATGCGTCTTGAGCCAGTTTGAAGATAAGTGAGGAGGAGTGGATGTTTTTCTGAATGGCCTCAAGGACTGTGCGCAGTCTCAGCATGTCTCCTGTTCGAAAAACAAACACACGTTAGCGTCTAGTGCAAAACAACAGAATTCTCTGCGGAATAGATCGTGTCTGGTTTTCGACTTTCAGGGTTAACAGGAAACTC
Source organism: Silurus glanis (assembly GCA_014706435.1). Lineage (NCBI taxonomy): Eukaryota > Metazoa > Chordata > Actinopteri > Siluriformes > Siluridae > Silurus > Silurus glanis. The sequence goes on along the minus strand of JAAIIK010000070.1, from coordinate 2,124,459 downwards.
ATTCAAAAATCATTTGCCAAATTTTCACTTTAATTGAATTCTGTGGAAAAAGCGAAAGTTTGAAAGTGCTGTGTTTGTGCATATTACTCACCCTTGGCTGCAGTGAGCATGGTCGATGCCAGCTCACACTGCTGGGACTCCAGGTGCCCGAGGGTGAACCAGCGTGGGTATCTGCTCGGGACAATGGAAATACCATGGTGCGGGTGACCCACATCACCTGACGGAGCTGTGGACTCCAGAACAGGCAACCTGCAAAAAAAACCCAACACATTAACACCAGAGAGTACGCCATCGTGTTTATAGACACCATATACACAATAACACACTATTCATTATGGCCTGTGATCTATATCGTGTACAACGAAGAGTCAAAGCTCTAAATGCTACGCCGATGTTAAAGCACGAACTACATTTGTATACAGGAACATGATTGGTCCCTTATGTTCTTTGATGAACCCCACACTGCAGCACTGCTCAGGGTTCAATTAGCTTGGTCTCTGCACTCGGCTCTGTGCTCCACTGCTCGTGTCTGAGAATGCAGTGGGAGCAAAATTATTGATCGTTCATGTATCAGCAAGAACCCAGTATGATCTGGGCCGGGATTACAGACAGCACAGTAATAAAAGCCCACAGAGAACCCACTGATGCACCATTACACAAGAGACACAAGGGCCTGGAAGGTCACATGATCATGCAGTGCTGGTTTCTCTCCTATAACACTAATTCAGCTCATCCAGGGTTTGATAATGAGCTGAGAAGTTAACTTGAGCATATTGCATCTGTTCCCCTTTTACAGCTCTTCCTTGTTGAGCTTTTCTCGTATATACGGTGATGGTTTCACACGAACAGATATCGACTCTTATAAGAGACTAGACATCAGTTGTTCAGTTGTTGCTATAATGACGTGATAATCATTTGATTTCATGATATTTCACTGTTTGAGCTGTTACAAATTTTTTGGTTTAAAATATAGTTGTTTTTACTTATTAAGTACACGTAGGAGACTCTTGCAGTCCTCAGAAACCTGGCTAGGGATCACTGGGTCACTCTGTACGAACTTCTCACCTCATGGCTCTCAGGCCGATCTTGTAGGCCAGGTCTGTATCGTGGGGAAGGAGTGCTGTGAAAAGGTACTTAGCAAACGTGTGCATGGGTACACTTTCTCTGTGGATTACCTCGCCTAGGCCACTGAACGGACCACCTATAAAGAAGCAACAATGTCAGGATTCAATATATTTCCTCAAGCTACACACCACTACGCTGTGTCCAAAGTTAGAACCACACCTTCCAGCAGAAGCATGGCCTGCTTGCGGAGTGTGTGCACCAGCAACTCGTCCAGCTCCAGCTCCTGCAGCTTGGCGACTATCTGCTCCTCGTTGCGACACACTTTATCCTGGGCGTACAAGCCCTCGGGCATTAATCTCTGCTGTCCCATACCCATCAGTGCTACCTCTAACGCCAAGGCCAGGTACGACTCGCCAGCGTCTGGGCAGCCCCACACGGGCACGTGCTGATACACAGGGGGTTTGGGATCACTGGAATCTGAAAGAGAGGGACAGTAAAATAAGACCTGGAAGATTTATCAAGTTACACTCAGGCTTGGATTGTTAAAAAATGCCTCTAATGTGTAATATGAAGGCATTCACGTGTGAAAATGCGTACGAGTGTACGTGGGTGTAACCTTGGAGAAAATAAAACACCATCTGTTTGGGAAGAGTGTCAGCACCAGCTATTAAATCCTGGCTACAATTCTTATGTTTGCATTAGACAGTGTGAGGGAACACCAAAAACAACACACATAGAGGTGCACACACACATACACACTCCAAATACTGTATATACATGTATACACACACACACACACACACACACACACACACACACACAAAGGGACGGCCTGGAGAACCCCTACTAAGTGACAAATGAATGCGATTTGCTAATTCACACTTCTATTAGAAAAAGACAGAGTATACTTATGAAGGTGCGAACGAGCGTCTGGAGATCATGCAGTTTTTCTCGCACACGAGCGAAGGAAAAAAAAATAGAAATGACAGCAGGAACGCGAGTGGGCGAGAGAGATGGAGGTTGAAAAGAAGAGAAAGACAAAACCAAAGAAGGAGAGATGTTCGCATTTGCTCCAGCTGTTGTTAATGCTTTGGAGTTTCTGATTGGATGAGCTTTTAGGCCACACCCACATCGCTACGAAATGCCAGATGTTTCCAAATGTGTGATGGGAGTCAAACAAAGGCCTGTGCTGCATACACCCCATACACACTTCAGCTCACACACACACACACACACACACACACACACACACACACACACACACATACACAGTACCACTTGGCTGCATTATTCCAAATCACAATAGCTCCCTGTTGGTTTCACACAATAGCAACACAAAAGGCAACACTCAGCAGCTCGGAGAGACGTATATAATGCAAATGACTGATTTTATACATTTTACTCCAGCGTGTCATCAGAGTGACCCCACGGCTACAATACAACCATACAATGACACACACACACACACACACACACACACACACACACACACAATACAGTGTCGTTTTAAAAGGTATGAAAGGCTATAGAAGCCTAATTCCTTCCAACGTACAAAACACACACACACACACACGCACCCCCCTCCCCCCATCTGCCAACCCATAATAGCCTACCTCCGGTATCCATGGCGTTGTCGTCCTCCACTCGACACGTCTCCGTTAGAGTAGCAAACAGGCAGCCGATGGGGTCGAGTGGGTGACCCACCCAGCCCTCCAGATTGGTTGTGCTGGTCATTCCTCTCTGCAACAGCTCTATACACACACACACACACACACACACACACACACACACACACACACACACACAAATGAATTATGGGTGATAAAAGGCTCAGCGCAATTAATCTAACAGCTGTTTCCTAAAACACAGAACGGTACTTCGTCAACATTCGGCTGCACTGCACATCTTGATGTTCACTCCAGATTCAACTCATCCGTATGTTCAAGCTGTCGATGTATGACAGATGGTCTGGATGCAATTCTCAAGCTCCAAAAGTAAGTGCCCCCTCTCAAAGACCCTCACGGTATTTGATTCAAGGTATTAAAATCATACTCAAAGTTTTTTTTTTGTAGAGGAAGATCAGGCATAACATTATGACTTTATAACATTATGAGTGGTGAAGTGAAGAACACTGATGATCTCTTCATCATGGAAGCTGTTAGTGGGTGGATTTATTTATTAGGCAGCGAGTGAACATTTTTCCCTCAAAGTTGACGTGTTAGAAGCAGGAAAAATGGGAGAATTTGAGCAAGTTTATCAAAGGCCAAATTGTGACGTCTAGACGTCTGGGTCAGAGCATCTCCAATTCTGCAGCTCTTGTGGGTTTGTTCTGGTCTGCAGTGGTCAGAATCTATTAAAAGTGCTCCAAGGAAGGAATAATGGCGAACTGGTGACAGGGTCACGTGCGGCCGAGGCTCATTGATGCACGTGAGGAGCGAAGGCTGGTCCGTGTGGACGAGCTCCTGTAGCTCAAACTGCTGAAGAAGTTCATGCTGCTGATGACTGACGACTGTTTTATCAGCAAAAGGAGACCAACACAATATTAGGCAGTTGGTCATAATGTTATGCTGATCGGTGTGTAGGAATATAATCAACCCCATTCCACACCAACACCATTTTTAAATGATTGATGTTTGCAAGAAAAGATCAATAGAAATCTTCTCCGCCAACATTCGCTAGAGTTGATGTTAGATAATGTTGAAATCAAGCGCGCGAGGTAACAATTTATTCGGAGAATTCCCTCACCTACGTGGTGTTTTCATCAGCATTGCACCGAACTTTGAGCTTGTGATGCAACACGATATACTTCTTAAAACATTCATGACCGCACTCCGGATTATTTATTTATCTTTTATTTATCTTTACATAAACAGTCCATTGTTACTTGATAAAATATGAATGCGATACTAGTGAATGTGTTATGAAAGCTTAATGTAGGTTCCCAATATTCAAATCTCAGCCAAAGTCAACTCATCTGGATTTGGCTTCACACTTGATTCTACACACTTAAAAAACACACACACACACACACACACACACACAAAAACAACCTGTGTGATGCAGCAAGGCCTTGGAGCTCTACATGAGGAGATAAGTGAAACCTGCTCAGATTGGAGCACAATGCAGCTTTTGTATGTTTTTTGGCTTCTACAGGTATGCTACGATGCAAAGCAGATAAAAACTGTAAGGTCATGTGTGTGTGTGTGTGTGTGTGTGTGTGTGTGTGTTACCTTTCTTCTGGTGTTTGTAAATGTCCAGTTGCCTCTGCTGCTGAAGCCGGAGCGTATTGATGATTGCCACGGCCAATCGCAGAGCTTCTCTCGGGTAACCGTGGGAACGCAGGGCGTCCACCCTGGCACATGCTGTCGGCACGTGATCTGCAAAAAAAGGTCACGTGACGTATTATTAGACACGGCCACACGTAATAGATGGGTGTGTCCGTGCTGTGTGTGTGTGTGTGTGTGTCTTACCCAGCCAAAGCGGCAGGCCTTGAGGGTTAAAGAGCAGGTTTTCTCCCTCTCTCTGGTAAGCCGGCGAGACGTAGAAATCACTGCTGATGATTCGCTGCAGGTGGCTGTCCTGCCAGTGCAAGTCGCACGCTTCCATGGCGCGCGTGAACACCGTCCTCCTCGGCCTGGCCAACGAGTCTAAAGCGCACACGACACGCAGGAGATATTTAATGATACAACTCATCAGATTAAATGGTAAAATCGAGTCTAAACACGTCGTAGGTCTGAGTTTTTCTGCCCACCATGTGCCAGGTTGCTCTGGGGCAGGGCGTTGGTGATGTTGGGAAGCTCGCTGCCGTAGTTGCCGTCCTCCAGCGGGCAGATATCCATGTCGCTCCACTTTTTCAGCTGTTTGAGCCATGCGCTCTTCTCCTCGCTCTTACAGTGCGGGTTCAGCACAATGCACACCCACAGCGCACCTGCGGAACAACAGAGCCGTTACCGAGGAGCACAAGAGGAACCGAGATAAAGAGGCAAAATGAAAAGATGAGAGAGAGGACCGAGTGAACAGAAAGAAAGCCCGAGGCGGAGAGGAGGAGGAGGGGGGGGAACTGCACTCCGCCTAGAGCGTTTAATGGGACTTTAAAAGTGAAATGGAAAAATGAGAAGTCCGTGTGTAATGGAGAAGGTGAGAAGGTGCTGGTGTCTTGACTGTCAAATAGTGAAGGTGTGTGAAGCAGAAAAGGAAATTTTTATTCGATATAAGCTCCAGAGACACACAGCTGCAGTAGACCGCCGTCATGTCTCTCAGATGCGTGCATCGATCCCACCATGACCAGATATCCAGTAAATTCTAAATCTCCTTTCCTATTGGTTGATAGGATCGACAGGATTATTCTGGATTGACGGAGGGAAGAGGGGCGGAGCTCTGCTATCCAGCAGCCATTTTCAGGAATCTACCCTTGTAAATGGCCTGATCAATAGAAAGCAGGCTGAGAGAAGGGAAGGCCATTGATTTTGTGGCCATATTTGATGGCAAGCGTTGCTCTTCCTCTTCATGTCTTCTGTGTATATCGCTTTCGGACATGCATTAACGCGTTGATGTTAAGAGCGAGGAAATAAGAGATAATCAGTGTTATTCACGTTAAGGAGGATACGGGGGTGTGGTTACCAATCAATAGTAGTCGTTCCCTTTATTTAATATTAAAATATTTAATGCAAACTGTTCAGCTGGCTTTTAGTTACTACTAAGCTCATTTCCAGCCAGTCAGCATTTTCAGGACTTCAGGACAAACTGGACCGATACGAATGAAGCTATAGCGCTATAATCATTTCATCTTGTACGCTCTAGTCAGACAAAATAAAAGCGTGACGACTCACCCAACTCGTCCCACAGCTGCCGACACTTGTCCGTCATTCCTGTGCCCTGCTGTCGCCATAGCGATAGTCGAGGATCAGCCATAAACTGCTCCGTGATGAGGGTGAGCATGCGAGCTCCATTCGAATCCCGCATTCGCAGCATCTCCCGCACCTACACACACACACACACACACACACACACACACACACACACACACACACACACACTTAATAACACACTTTCAATATACAATCGCACCAACACAGCTGAAAATCACATGAAATATACATGAAATACAGCAGGCATAGAGGATGATGGTAATAATAATGTCCAAATTCATCAGCTGAATCTCTCTCTCTCTCTCTCTCTCTCTCTCTCTCTCTCTCTCTCTCTATCACACACACACACACACACACACACACAGAGGAAATAAGAGGCCGCTTGACATTTTATTAAAGCACATTGATTTAAATTGTCCTCGCAGGATTTTATAGCGCAATCATTTATCACAATAGGATCTTTAATATTGAGCATGTCTTCCGCATAATGTGCAGATGCTCACACACACACACACACACACACACACACACACACACACACACACACACTAAGGTCTCTCACCTTGGCGAACATGGAGTTCAGCTGCTTTCCCGAGCCGTAGTAGCCTCCCTGGGAGAGGAACTGCTTGACTTGCTCACGTACCTGCTCCTCATCCAGGTGCCAGCAGTTATCATCATCGATACTGGCTCCTGCTGTGGGGTCCGGGGCCCCTAAAGCACACAAAAACACACCGAAAAAAAAAAAATTTCGTATTTGAAAATGACTAGCAATAGTGCGTGTGGATTTTAGACACCCGTATGTCGGGGAAAACGATAAAACACAAACAGTTGTCTTCTTGTATTGCTTTGCCGGAGTTGCCGTAACTGTTCTGTTTTTTTGGACCGAAGCTTCAATGACATTTAGTCCATCTGTCAAAGCTGTCACAAATGAGCAACGCTCACGAAGCCAATTCCAAGGTATCAGAAATAATCAGAATTTCTGGTTTCTGTTATTTCGATCATGCTGATGCCTAAATTTGTAAATCTCGACCGATTCATCAGTTTTACCGCTTAATCGCCACCTACAGCTGATTGCTGGAACTATCAGCTATTGGCAAAAATACATACCGATAGTTTTTCCGGGGCTTTTTTTTTTTTTTTTATTATTATTCCTTTCGGATGTGACTGTTATTTATTTGTTTAAATAATTTTTCTTTTTGTTATATAATATCTTTTTGTTTATAATTAATATATTTATATTTATTTCATTTTACACATTTCCAAGATTCAGTACTTTTTTTTATTTATTTTTTGTATTTTTTTATAATTAAGTTCAGTACAGTTTTTCATGATAAATTGTCATTTTATGTTTGTATTTTTTATCCAGTATCCATTTTTATTTTCAGTTTAGTTTATTTATCAGTTTATTAATCAGTTATGCGCAAGTACGTTTTCACGTAGCTATCGGTATCGGTATTATAATGGGTGGTGCACGTGCGATTTTATGGCAGTATTACGCAGATTGTGATTTTTGAGAAAGAGAGTAGTTTTTACCAAACGCTATCAGAAAAAACACACACACACTCTTCAGTGGTAACGGCACTTCGATTGAATAACTCCAAAATACTTAATTTCCACCCCATAAAAATGCTCTTTTCCCTAATCGTGCTTGTCTTTGGATCAAGTCACACTTGAACAACCGAAATGGAAAGCATTAAATTATTTCATCACTTTATCAAGAGATCACTGATATCAGTTCATTTTAAATTGAGGCCTCATTGGGACACACACGCGCACACACACACACACACACACACACACACACAGTTCTGCTTTTTTTTTTTTATATCCAAACATAGTCAAAAACTCATACGCAAGAAGAAACTGATAGGATACATGAAGATTGCGCCCTGTCTGTATAACGTCGTGAAGCTCATGCGTTAATAAATTTCATTATTTAACCAAAATAATATTTCACTATTAATAATAATCAGTTCTCAATAGCAAGATGTTCCATCATTTCCACCATCACACTGGTGAACCCCTGATCAGTGCCCCAGTCGGACAGAAAGAGGGCACTTCCTGGCTTATCTGCCATTTGTGCTGAGACTGACTTTAATGTTCCACTGGAGGAGAAAAGAAAAGGTAAAAAGAGGTCTGCTTTCCCTCACCTCCCCACCTCCAAGCTAAATCTGGGACTTGTGAGTGCTCGGAACACTAACATAAACCGTGCAGGGATATTTCAGCCTAAAGAGCCGTGCTTGGCAGAGCTAAAACTAACACGGCTCCCCGATAGGGTCTTAAAACGAAACATTTACGAGTTACGAGCGAACACTTAGACACTTCTGAGGAGAACCCCGGCACATGACCAGATTCCTGGCAAGATTTCTCCCATTTCCTAGATTCCCCACTCACAGGGAAGAGCCCTAGCTGATTGTTAACGACGACGTAAGGCAGATACCAGAGCTCGAGTTGAGAAGCTTCAGATGTGTGTTTTACATACCGTGTGACATGCGTTACTGTTCAGCAGCGCCATCGAAACTGCTTTGAATGTGTAAATGTTGTCAGAACAAATTTCACTATTCAAATAATCCTTTCCGTTTTTCATAATATTTACTTACTTGGAGGCGGAAGAAAAATCCGCGTCTGAAAGTGGTAATTACTGAACCGATTTGAATGTGTGAAATGCAGCGCTCTTTACCGTGCACTTGGTTGATCTCCGAGTTGGACGACAGGATCTCATCGGCGAGTTTCTGCGCCGTGGGCAGCACTTCGGTGTGGTGCGCCGTGATCAGATACTGCACCAGTTTCTGCAGCTGGTCCCGGTTCATCTGGAAGAGCGTCTCGGAGATGGGCAGCCGCAGCTTCACCTGCTCGGCCCGCCGGATTCGGTACAGCGAGAGCGCCACCACGTGGGCGCAGTAGAAGATGTCGCGGTTTCCGCAACCGCATGTGACCGATGTGATCTTGCAGCGGTCGAAGCTAATAGCCACACGGTGCATCACCTCGGGCTCTGAGTGCGTGGCCGGTTCTGTTACTGTTCCACTGAGGTGGAAACCTGGAGGGAAACATAGAGGAAGGACATTGGTAGTATTGTTAACTATATCCTAGAGAAAAAGATGAGCAACAAAATGTGGTTTTAAATACACTTATGATATAAAGCATTATTTCAGACAATTTATTTATCAATAATCGAACAGCATTTAAAAAGACAGCCATAAAAATATAACCGCAATTCTAAAATCAACCAGTTTGTAAGATTAATAAAGCTTAAGGTTTTTTTTTTTATATCGGTTTAGAAGTTTTTAAACCTTTCAGACTTCAGCTTTACAGCCTCACATGCACTACTGTGGTCCCCGAAGCCCTTTCTGATGGGTCTGGGAGAGGAGAGGAGAGGAGAGGAGAGGAGAGGAGAGGAGAGGAGAGAGGGGGAGAGATCCTGCAGTTACATAACCACCACCCAGGCTGCACTGATCTTATATGGTAATGGATTAAGGTCATCCAATCCTCTCGGAAAAAAAGAGAGGAAAAAGATCCCAGGAGTGCTCGGAGACTCACATGTCCTGGAAAGATGGGGGGGGATACAAGACGAAAGTAGATCCTCTGTGACCTTTGACCTTCATCTCCCTATGGGTCTGGGTTTGAATTCATCCTTGGGGAGAGCGTATTGGGGTTGTAATGCCGGAGCTGATAGGTAGGGGTGCTGCAAAGTCTCGCCCTCAAACAAGTCCCAGAGGAGACGGGGGTTAAAATGTGGGGCAAATATGCTTAAGGCTGAAGGATTGAGGGAGGGAAGGAAAGGGTATATGGGTAGCCTTGTTTCCAGGCTTCGACTGGTTTAAATATTAATGATTAGGGCATGGACAATGGGGGTGGTACGGCGGAGATTATAGTATCACTCTAACCCTAACACCGCACCATGGCAACCCAAACTGGTTTATCAAAACAAGGGGGGGATTAACGGAACCTAAAGCCAAAACCCACTGTAGGATATGTTACTCAACATTAATCCTGCTCTTTTAGCTCGTTCATACCGTCTCATATCTGTGCGAGAGTCAACTACGATTAGCGAGGTTCAATAGAAACTATAGTACTCGTGCAACACTTAACACATCCAAAGAAGTCGAATAAATAAAATTAAAAAAGAACAGACCTAAACGGTATCCTATACATACAAAAACTAAAAACATGCTCGTACTCATGCCTCCTGCATGGCCACAATTTGATGTGTGCACCAACAGCAAGTCTCGGTTTAGGGTGACGTCTAGCAAAACCCTCTTCAGCTTTGCCAAATCCCACAAAAGGCTTTTCCAGACGAGTTCTCCTAAGAAGGCGCCCTCCCCGTCCCACCCCTCCTTAAGATTTAATTTTTTTCAGAAAACAAATCCGACGTCCAGTTTACCGGCCGAGCGCTTTCAGGCAGCGCCAGCGAGCACAGAGGCACCTGATTAAGGCGAGTTTATGGTGATGTCTGTTTCCAGTTTGATAAAGTCTGAAAAGGAGAGGGGCTAGCCGCCGCTTAAATGGAGATCCGAGCGGGAACAAAGACGCACGAGACGAGAGCAGAATGTGTTTTTTACGGACCGGGGCGTTTCTTTTAGGCTAATGCACAAGCAGTTAAGCCTTGTGTGGCCTTCGTGCTGCGCCGAAAGGAACCGGGACGCCACTGCTGCGAAAAAAAGAGAGAGTGCTAGAAAGAAATGAAAGGAGGAACATAATGGCGAGATGCTATCCTTTCGCTAGATCTGTGGCAGGCCATTGTACAGCAAGGTTGCAGGATGAATACTTAGACAGGAACTTGCATGATTGCTTAGACAAGGCCCACTGCAGATCATGCAAACATCAACGTGTTTTCCATTTCAAAGTGGAAAGCCTCGGAGTGGAGCGAGATCATGCAGATCATGGAGATTAGATGGCAAAACAAAAGCTCTGGTAGTAAATCGTGCCATATTGCACCGAATCATCTTATGAGCACCCTGTTACAATAATTGTTCAACCTTAATCTTTGGAAAATCTTAAAACCAAAAACTCCACCACAATCAGCATACGGCGGTTACAACTATAACCCTGCGCATCAGCGGCCACCGAAACACCATCAATCTGAAAGATGACGGCTGTGAGAGAGGAGAGTGCTCTACAAAGAATGGTTCTCCTCCTCCTCCTCCCGCTGTCCTTGCTGACTCCATTCCGCTAAATTGCTCTTTATCAGATACGCCGAGGGTGACTCAGGACTTCTCATCTGCCCAGGAGGAGGAAAAAAAATGAGAACGAGAGAGAGAGGAGGATGGCAAGGAGAATGAAATTGAGACTCTCTGTGTGTGTGTGTGTGTGTGTGTGTGTGTGTGTGTGTTTGTCAGAGAAAGAGAAAGAGAAAGAGTGTGACACTGCAAAACAAGCCACAGGGAGTCCTGCTACGCTGCAGGAGACCTTGTGCCTGTTACTAGCCTCCTCAAGACCGAGGATCAAATTCTGCACCAGTCTTCCTACACAAGTTTCAATACAACGCATCAACCAGACTCCACCCCCGTGGCCTGCGCCAGCTCAATTTATTTTCACCAAATTGTCAATCAAATGTGTAAAGTCACTACGGCCGAACCTCCTTTACCCCGGCTGAGGACAGAGGCACCTCTTTCAAGCAAAACTACTGCTACCAATAAATAAAACTTGAAGGACATCATACACTGATCAGTCATAACATTATGACTTTATAACATTATAAGTGGTGAAGTGAAGAACAGATGATCTCTTCATCATGGAAGCTGTTAGTGGGTGGATTTATTTATTAGGCAGCGAGTGAACATCTTTCCTCAAAGTTGACGTGTTAGAAGCAGGAAAAATGGGCGAGTGTAAGGATTGAATTGTGACGTCTAGACGTCTGGGTCAGAGCGTCTCCAAAACTGCAGCTCTTGGGTTCCTGGTCTGCAGTGGTCAGAATCTAGCAAAAGTGCTCCAAGGAAGGAACAGTGGTGAACCGGCGACAGGGTCACGTGCGGCCGAGGCTCACTGATGCACGTGTGGAGTGAAGGCTGGTCTGTGTGGTCTGATCCAACAGACGAGCTCCTGTAGCTCAAACTGCTGAAGAAGATCATGCTGCTGATGATCGACAACCGTTTTATCAGCAAAAGGGGACCAACACAATATTAGGCAGTTGGTCATAATGTTATGCTGATCGATTTGTAAATAAATCTTTTCTCACTTGCTCATGTGATGTGAGAGGGGTGGAGACTGAGGAACACTGATGAAGATTGACGTTAAAGGTCTTTTATACTCCTTTCATTACAAGCCTTTGTTGTTTTGATAAGCAATACACGCTTCACTACCATCCTCTCCATGGCTGCTCTTTTCATGCTGACCTCCGAGGCAGAGTGTGCGTGTGTGTGTGTGTGTGCGTGTGTGTGTGTGTCTGTGTGTATGGGCTGCTTCCTATACCAGGTCTTTTTGATCATTCGGTACCTGGCTGAGAGGAGGCCTCGGGCAGACAAAGAAGAGAGAGAAAAAGAGAGAGATAGAGAGAGAGCGAGAGATGAGAAGATGTCGTAAGCAGATGGAGCACCAGTGTCGATCACAATAAGCCATGCAGTGTCAGCCTGGAGGAATAATGACACTGCTCCAGTTAATGTGGGTCATTGTGCGCTCTCTCTGTGCTACACACACACACACACACACACACACACACACACACTCACACACACAACCTAGCTCATGGGCAGGCATTCAGCCTACTTGACTGGCTTGTTTAAGATACACAAGACTGATTCGAAACGGGATGACGCCGATACTTAGTAAACACAGTCCATTCAGGGAAAGCTAAACCGAATCAGATGCACTTTGTTGCATACAAAATACAAATGTTATAGGAATGAAGACAAAACAATCATCAGGCGAGTCCCTCCTCCCCTTCCCACCCACAGCCTGGATCTAATCACCATGCCACGCTGCAGCGCTAAGCTGCAGGACAACTATGTAATCCAGCCACAAGCTAATTCTCTCCAAGCCACAATTATTATCCAACATATCTATTGGAGACCAAGCTACTCTCTGCATCATATAGCCGAGCAGACGCTCAGACGACGTGCACACGTCCAATCAGCCCCGTTGTGTGCATTTCTACCAATCATAATTAAGCTATTGGCACCAGCTCAATAGCTTAGTGCTCAGTGCTAACAGAGTCCCCTATAGCAGGTTGCTCTATTGGCCATCTGTTTGTTGGGGGATTGTGGGGGCTGATACCACTGCAGGCAGCAGTGCCCATTGGGAAACAGGAAGAGAAGACAAGAAAGGAGATACACACTCCCTTGGCACCATCTGCCGGCCTTCAAAGACGCCCACGCACAAACAGTTCAGCCAATGGCGACATGGTCCCGCCTCCTTAAAGTCACAAAGACTTAACAGGAAGCACTCAGAGGCCTCTCCTCTTCCCCACTAGAGCCTTCCCTTTGCCTCCACTCCACCTCCCATCTGCCCCAGCAGCAATATGGTTAACACCACAAACGCCCCCCACCTTCACCTATCTATCTTCACACAACAGACGTGTATACACACAAAGCCAGTCATTGAAGCCACGGCCGGGCCCCAATGGCCACTCGGATAAAAGGCTGATTTGTTCACGACGGCTCCCGTACGCCAGGCCTCTCGCCTTATTTGTCATCATCACTCGCAATTGATTTCTGATCCATGGGCCTAAAGCGGCCTCGCGTTCAGCCGCCGGCATCTAAGACTACACGTGCGCCACGACTGAGGGTGAGCCGAAAGATGTAATTACATGGCAAATGACGGCGTCCCAAAATAAACCTGGCATCTAGCACTAGTGCACAACCAGCCCTGGCTGAAGAGCTTTTATTATCTGGTTGCTAATTAACCTGACGAGGGCTTGAGAGTACCGAAATGAAAGGAGACGAGGGGTGGGGGTGGGCGAATATGGACGGGCGGTAAGGGGAGATGTATCGCGCAGGCCATAAGAAGGACCGGATGTCCCACTGCAGATAAAAGCAGATGCTCTTGAACCGAAACCACGCAGCAAAACGTGGAAAAAAAAAGGAGGGAGGATATCCTTTCATTGTATTTCTGTCTCAAGGTCTTCTTGTCTTCATGTCGGCAGTCAAAGAGCACGCTGAATATGCATCCAGACCTTTTGCACGGTGTGCTAACCCTGTCTGTTTGAAATAGGAAGTAGGATGCTTGGCGCAGAGTGTGGCTAATTAAGTTCCTGCTCGGTGACACCTTGAGATCTACTTCCTTTTTGCACAGACACGGTTAAATGATGTTCCAAACACTTCCAGGACTTCATACTTGGCATATAAATGGAATGGGTTAAACAAATACAGGAAGTGTGCCGGTGATCCAATCTGCACCAGCGGGAACAGACCACCACCAACTTTCCAGCCACAGGGTGTCTAATTTCTGCAAAAAGAATCTGGCATGGCCTAAAGGTCACCGCTTGTGTTTACTTTTGTTCATTCGGTCCATAAATGACCGCAGCTATCACTGGGTGTGCATCATAGGTCTGGAATGATGGCTCTGTCCAGCATGGCCTCCTTATCTTTATGACATGCTGGCCTTTTGCTGCTCGTTTTTTCCCCCAGACAGAGCTGGTATTAATATGTGATCATGTACAAACCATCTGCTCACCAGCAAATGACAAGCAGCAGTGGGAAGACACAATGGACCTTTGGAGCAAGCTTCAGAGGTTTACTCATTCTGTATAGCCAACGGGGTCATAAGATATTTTCCATTTACAAAAAAAGCTTACATCAAGTATGGTATCTAGCAAGTCCCTTAGCAATGCTTTGCACCTTCTTAGCAAGCTTGTCTCTTTCTCCTTCACTATGCTAGCTAATATAACTGCCTTTGAGCTGGTCCACTCCCACTACATTCCATCTTTTAACTGTTTCTCCCAAGCACTTTGGACTTCAGCCTGCCACAGCTGTAAAACAGGCACCAGAGCATAAACACCAGCTTGGAAACACCTAGAAGCCTGTACAATGTTGTGTACTTTAACTTTACATCTACAAGGTTAGAGAAAGTCAATATGTGCCCAGGGCTTGTCCAAACATTTGCTAACGATTTTCTGAAAGTTAACTATTGTCCTTAACCCCCCACGTCTGAGCACACGTGTGACGCCGAACTCGTCAAAAGGCCATGAGGGAAGTGGACCGTCTTGGCTGCTAGCATTCATAAGCTGCAGTAATGACAACAGCATTGTTGATCAGCTCCTCTGTGCATTAAATGCTCATCAACCAAAGCTAAACATATGGAGCAGGACAACAAAAAAAGATTTGGTTGGGAAAAGAGGGGGGGTGTCGGGAAAGCAGAGACACAAAGCGAGCATGCACATGTTGAGACCCTGAAGGTGTGCTTTGCTTCCACAGTCAGCTGATGGCCTCATCTCTAATTACCAACTCTCACCCTCCTCCTTTCTGTTCCAAACTTTTCAAGCTTCTCTATTGTTTGTGGCCACCCTCCCTTCTCTCTCCCTCCTACCGCAGTGCCATCCAACCCCTGCGTTGTCCTCCATGCTCCCTTAATCTGTCCCTGACCTGCTTTATTTGCCCCAGTCCCGCTGTTCTTTCGGGTTCCCACCCTCCTATTTTTTGTCTCCGCGGGGCCGTCTAGGCCTTGGGCTGGGATCTGGCTCGCTATTGTCGATCGCAAAAAGGGCCAACAGCAGTGAGCAGGCGCCAGCTTGGAAGCAGGGGCCTGAAGAAGAGGACAAGAGGATGGCAAAGACACTGGAGCCAAATAGGATAAGACAAAAGACAAACAGTCACAGAATCCTGAAAAGCTAAGATTTTACTTGCAACATCTTGCAAATCTTCAGTCTTGTCCTTCAAGATCAAGGCTGCTTAAGCAAGTGCCATTTGGACAACAGCACACAATTACCTAGAGGTCGTGCGTTTAGATTTTTAGATCAGCCAAAAAGTGTTTATTAGAACGTTCTACAAAGGTTCGGCTGTACTAGCATGAAGACACAAATCTGCAATAAAGCTTAAATACAAGCTAGCAAAAGTAGTGGAAATGTTACAACATAAATATTACATTTTACCCCCCCAAAAAAGAAAACCTTGGAATCTAAAATGTTCCCAATGCAAGTTTTCGGGAAAATGATCAAAATCTAATTGTTATCTAAAGGAACATTGTGAAAATCACTGGCACCAGAAATCAAATACAATCTCAGTAATATTGTAAACTGTAATAAATCAGTCACATGCTACAGGATGAAAATTTGATAACAGCCCCATGCCTAGTGCTAGTGTGAAGCCCATCATCTAGGAAAAGCCTAGATTCATTTTGATGACTGTAGCTTTTTTGTTGACAAAAGCTTCTACCTCAGAGGCGTTATGGGCAAAGTTAATGGTGCGAGGAGATGAGTACCGAGCTGGATACATGTTCACAAAGAGCTCCTTGTTCGACTGGAATCATCACATGCTCTGAAAGCAGTTTCTCATAATTGGTTTCTCCCCTAGGCCATTTCTTGTCACATTCCAACCAATGCAAGCAAAAGTAGAACAAAGACTCAGACTCTCTGATTATGAAACATATGTGTCCCTTTTTTTTTTTTCAACAGTCCCTCCCTTGCAGACACATCATCAAAAACGCATCACCACCACACTGGCCCCACCCTCGCGCAGTTTTAATAAAACCCTAAATTTGGCCGAAGCCCCCCCCCCCCCCCCCATAATTGGCATGCCTTTCTCATCTAATAAAGTCAGCAGAGCAAGACAAAGCTGCTTTGCAACACCCGAATGCACGTGTGCAGATGGTCCGCTGTGCGTCGGCCATAATAGCTGATGTCATCTCCGCGCCGGCGCACTGGAGAAGGAAATCTATTCATTAAGGGGTTTCATTTTCACAGCTTACTGACCTTTTCCATTTTTGCCAGCCATGTGTGCAACCATAGTGGGGTGCTGCAGGAAAATATTAAGACCGAAGGGTATATCAGGAAGCGCTGACCGATAATCTGTTGGGGCCCCAACCTAAAACTAAAGCAAAGGAAGGTTTTTAAAAGAAACACCTTATTGCAGCTAAGGCTTCTTTGAGTCATGCATTCACACACACACACACACACACACACACACACACACACACACACACGTGCATGCATAGTGAAGAATGGGAAATGCTCTGTAAACAATGCTACACAATGCGCCTTTACTGGCTCACAAAGACAGGCCTTTTGCCAAGCAGCCATTCATTCAAACGGCCCTGGAGCGCTCCAAAGAGTGGCTCACCAATAACAGCTCTTCTCTACGGCAAGCCGAGAGGGACCCACAAGGTCACGTCTTTAAGACTGGCCCTCCTGTGAATAGTATGATTCATCATTCCTGACCAATCAGAGTTCAACAAACTCCAGAAACCACTAAAAAACACCAGAACGCTGAACCAGGAATGGATCTTTAAACCCGAATCAAAGACGTGCGTTTATAGCGATAGACAAAAGGTTACAGTGTGGCGACTGTGAAAGCACACAATGCAGTCCGACAACCTTGCATTTCCTTCAAAGCTCCTACAATGCACAATTACACCTCATTTAAGCTTTTACGAGGCTGCAGCTGCTTTAAGTGCCTGGACACTCATCCACAAGGTTTAAAAGCAGCCTTCGGCCTCTGAGTTTCGAGGAGCTTTTGGACGGCGATGGCCTGCCTTACAATGGCAGCTTGATTACCAAGTACAGCTCCTTCTCCATCGAGTGTCAAAAGGAAAAGGCCATCTGAAAGTCACTTAAAGCCAAATTATGCAGATTTAAGCGCTGCTTTTAGTAAGCAGGGACGGCGGCATGAATATTCACGCTCTCGACTCAAAGCCAGCTGTGAAGGACAAGCAAAGAAGAGACAGAGTGGAAGGTGGCTGATGAACCTGTAAGAACCTTTGAACAGGATGACCCCATTACCTCCAAGGGGAATAATATTGGACAGTCACTTGTGAGGTTTTCGGCCATCTGTTCTTATGCTAATTAAACTTATGCACATATGAAAACGCTCGGCTGTGGAGGTGGAAATGGTTGGCACACACTGTTTAAAGGAAATAAAAGGTAATGGAATGATTTTTTTCCCCCCATAAATAATGACGTTTTTTGGTCCTCTGTGACTGATTTACCTCGTGAAAAAACGTGCTTCAGAAGTGCCACTGCTTTTGGACGGGAAATATAAAGAGTGACATTGCAAGAATGCACCAAAACAGCTGGTGCCGGATACACCAGATAACACCAAAGTAGTCAGCTCAACAAATTTCACTCTCCACATCAAGGTCGTTGGTGTCCCAAAGCCAAAACCTGGCGCCAAATAGAAACGCAGGAAAACAAAAGCCCAAACTATGCCAGCTGGCCTCTCGTGCAACGGCTGTGCCGCAGCAAGAAAGTGGAAAAGGCGTGAAAAAAAACCTGTAAGACGAGGCAGAGAAGAACTTTTAGCTCTTCTCTTTCACCGAGTCGTGAAGGAGAAGCCTGACGCCCCTCACTGATATCCTCTGCCAGGGGAAAGTGGAGTGTGTGTGGTGTGTGTGTGTGTTGTGTATGCATGCTTTTCCCTGCCTGGGATTAGAGGACTCAGCAGGGCCTGGCAGACCTTAAGGCAAACATTGGGCAGTCCAGCAGCAACAAACACACACACACACACTTTCACACAGTCCGGGCCGGCCCATTAGCCCGTGTGCCATGAGGGAGGATGGAATTCTACACACCCTTAGCTGAAGTGCTCCGAAGGGTTGTGCCACAGGGTTTCCTGTTACCGTGAAGTATGGGAGTGTATGGACACAGCACACATTAGCCACACACACACACACACACACACACACACACACACACACACACACACGCTGTTTGTAACTCTGTGCTTTGTGACTACAACCGAGATCTTAGACAGGAGAATCATTCCAGGAGCACCACAATACTGCGCATCCCCAATTCAAAGTACATTAAATGTCTTGGAATATCGTTTTCTTTCAGATAAGATATGAATTTTTCTACTTAGGAGCTTTAATGAACCAAATATTTTCCCATGGCAGTCAAATGCAATGAAAACACTGTACCATCATAAACTGAAGCAAAATGAAAGCATAATCAAACTAATGCTAGATGGATTTTTAATCGAGAAATGAATGAAGTATCTAACAAGCATTTACTTTGAAAAGCAAATAAAAAGCTAAGCTACATTGCTTCATTTCATGCTAACACCCTCCAGCTTTACTATTCTGTAGGTCGAGTTCGTCCATGTGGCTACAGAGGAAATCGGCAGGTAAAACTAAACGCTTTAATGTGCGCATTTTTTAATAAAGCATAAAAAAACAGATGCACTTCTAGCGGCTTGTTTTCAGATTTGCGTCAGTGCCCACCTCCATTCCGAGCATGACCGTTTCCACGCCAAGGAAAAAATAAATCTGCGGATGAAAATGGCGTAAACCACGACGGGAACGGAGGCTGAAATGGAACGCAGAGATTTGTTCCTTTGTGATGTTTATTTGTAAGCGAGAGAGAAATGGTTACGGGATTTTTGATCACAGAATTACATGTTGAGACAGGGTCCCGGGATGCCCCCTACAAAGGGCCACGTGCCAAACATAATGACCCACGCACCACTGCCATGGCACTGAGGAGACAGCAGGAAGCCTGTGTATGTAACTGTGTATGTGCATAAAGCAGTCCAGCGGAATGCATGACTCGAATTCCACAGGCTCACCGCCTCCCTCACCAAGGCAACAAAAAGAGGAGTGTTTGGACTTCGAGTCGAAGTGTGTGCGCGTGTGCAGGCAAGGGGGAAGGAGGAGGGAGGAAGACATCAATGGAGAAGACTGGGAACCAAGCCAAACTCCAGGATTTACTATAGTAGAGAGAGAGAGAGAGAGAGAGAGAGAGAGAGAGAGAGAGAGAGAGAGAATACACAAGTCTGATGTCTCTCTGAAGGTGACGGCAATTCAATTACGAGAGGAGTTGGAGGTGTGAGCGAGTCTCTCCAGGGGACACAGTGAGCACGGACATCAAATAACATCTACACAGGAAGCGGACGCAGCACGTCGCAAAGAAAGATGGGAGCGAAAAAGAAAGAAAGCAGCAGATAAGACCGAAGGAAAGAGTAGAGCGAGTATTTTTTTTTGAAAAGAAGAATAAAACAAACCTCTGCCTAATATAATCCCCACTGGATGAATCCTAGCAGGATGCCATTGTTGCATCCTAACACACACTGAGCTATTTTTTCCACCAACACCAACGTTGTCAGTCAAACACCAAGGGTGTCCGATAAAAAACATTCCTAAATAAAACACTTGCCTTTTTTTTCCCCCTAACAAGTTGATCAGGACAAAAGAGGCAGACCATCCTGTCGAACGAGATAAAGGCTGATCCTAAATCGGAAACTGTAAATCAGGGGTCCCTAAACTACGCCCCCCCCCCCCAGCCCCACGTTCGGAACGGGTCTATAAACAATGGCAGAGATGTATTTTGAAAATGTAATTATAAATTAAAAAAATAAACATAAAAATATATATTACTCATATCATATCTTATTATTAAAAGAGGTCGAGGCACTGAGTGATTTGCTGAAACTACCCATACCGATAGTTTTTCCGGCTTCCGGTCCGCTGTCATTACGAGAGCGGCCTCTAGAGGCCAATCACCGATGCCACGTGCTGTTTGATTTTTACACTGCTATATAACATTTATTTATACATTTATTAATTCATTAATACATTCATATTTCTTTTATTTAGCACATTTTTATGATTCAGTACTGTTTTGTACTATATATCAGTTTATTCATCGTTTATCGTCGAATACGATCCAACTTAACTATCGGTATCGGTAAAATCCACTCTCGGTCGACCTCTAGTTATTAACGTAGCCTAATTATTTGTTAGATTCACCCACCAACCACATGCATAAGTAAGAAAAGTCATTATGATAGTAATAATGCTCTTATAACAGGTGATATATGTCTTGCAATGTTATGCTCAGTGCAGAACCAAATAATAAATACATTTAAAATCATGATAAAATCTCCACAGTAATACTCATAGTCACTCTGGCCCATGGTATTTTCTGTTTCTGAGCCCCATTGTAGAAAGGAAAAATGATGTTGCCCTCACAGAACTGCAGTTGCAGAGTATTTTGTGTATATCTAACTCTCGACATCCTGAGAGCGGTTGAGCGAGGAGGCTCTCAGTAGCACTTCCTTGCTTCGCCCTGAAAAGGCTGAGCTGCAGTAGGTTTTCTAACCCCGGATTAAGAGCATAAGGTTCCCAGACACATTTTAAGAGTTGAACCTTCTACAGATTCGTACCGGCAGTGAGGAATTGCTGTTGTCTTTAGAATATACCGGGGATTAACTTTTGCCTGAGAACATAACCCACAATCCATTTGCATTCGAAGTTTATTTTCTTTAACCGTTAGTCTCCACTGTGCTAAGTGCCGTAAAGTACATCCATCAGTAGCGAGGCTCAGTTGCACCACATCGACCATTAGTCTCGATCTGGTCTCTGATTATGTGGACAGGGTTTGAGTTATAGGCGCAGCATTGAGCTCTGTTTCTGCGGGACGTGGGCATCAATCTTGGTTTGGGCGCTGTTCGCTTGTCCTTGAATGCCCGCTCGAGGCAGCAGATTTTTACTCAGGGTTTCCATCGAGGGTTTTTCCCTCTTAATTTGACCTTATCATAAACATTACACTGCATTCTCACCCCGATCATCTAAACAGGAAATGTGAAAATGAGATGCGACATCTTGGATATTTTGCAGTTCGCGCCATGTCTGCTACACACACGGATGTTCCTCGTTTACAAGCCCCTTTTTAAGTCGCCCCAGGACGAGGAAAGGGTTTAATCAGCATGAGAGGGCAGATCTATCAGATATGCTAATCAGAGATCTAACCTGAACAAATACCCTAAAGAGCAGGCTCATTCATCTTAATTGGGAGAGACCTCATTAATAATGCAGAGGTTTGGGAAAGAGGTGCTAATAGATTCACGAGGAGGGAGACTTTCCTGAGTGTGCAAGAGAAATAACATTTTTCAAGACTCGGGGGTGGGGGTTACAGGTGCGCGTCTCTCAGGTAATCTAACAGGAACTATCGTGAGTTGCAGAAACGCCCAGAATGTCCAAAATGCCCCCCCCGTATTTCCTGGGACCTCGTCAACATTGGCAAAACAATTCCGTACTGTTAAGCAGGACACGTCGCAAAAGAACACCGAAGATAATTATCTCTGAACCGAGTCTGCATTCAGCCAACACACTGGAACACAATCCTTCCTAAGTGGAGTGAAGAGCAAAGCTTTGAACATGAGCATAAAGCTTCGCGGAGCACAAAGGGGCTTCTAGGTTGTCGGCGGAGGCGAATGGAGAGCCAGTCATCTATTGTGCTGTTCTTCTGGCTTCAAAGCTGGGGTGTGTGTTTATGACACATGCACCATGTTTGAATTGGGATGAACTCTATGAGACAGGAGCACCCGAGGGAAAGGAGGGGGAAAACCCAGGCAAAACACACACACACACACACACACACACACACACACACACACACACACACAATTATGCTGTGCAAAGAAGAGCTTGTGCTTTAGACAAGAAAAACTGAAATAAGATCTGCACTTGGCATATTTCTTTTTTGTTTCGATTTCATCCTTCAGACTTTTCATCTCCTTCGTTAGCAATTCTGTAAGAACATGACAGGAAGTGAATCACTGTCTTATTGCCGTCCTAATGGAATGTGTGAGAAGCTCCAGGTTTGCACAGAGACCTGCTTGGTCTGAGGAATGGCCATGACAACTGAAGGACCCTGATGACATGGTTTAGCGAGTGCTGGTTGGGGAGTTCCCAGTGCGGTGCATTTCTAATAATCTGTTAAGCTCAGGCCTCCTCAATTTACATGCCGTCCTGAAACTAGCTCAGTTCATACAATAGAGCCTAGTGTTCATGACAGGTTAGTCATCCTGAATGATGATTGAATAGCTAAGCCAGGTGCTGCTCACCACACTCACCTTGTATATTATCTATATAGCGTTGCTGCTGTTAGCGTGGAAATCATTCCGAAGAAGAACTTCGTACGATTTCTCAACCCGCGATCACAGAGCGAAATAAAAAGCAACTGAATCATCAGAAATGCAGTCTGACACAGGTGAAGAACCGAGCGGAGACCGCAAAGGAAGCGCTTGTTGCTGTAAGAAAAAGAATTATGAGGCCGACTTCCTGTGCAGGCGTCGCTCTTCATGGAAACCACATGCAGCAAACACCCACTGGGTAAAAATACGATTCAACACAATGGCTGAGATGATTTTCTGAAACTTCTGAAACCATGACTCGTAGCTGCTACTGACCTCTTGATGGCCCCTAGCAAACAACTGTTAGGAATATGACGAATCGGCTACATGTATGGAATTTGGGACCGTTCGACTTTGGGATGCCGCAGCTGAGGTGTGAAGATGAAGGGAAAAAGGCAAGTTAGACAACTTTTAATAGCAAATGGCTCAAATGGTGCAGGCCGTTTTTCTATGTTGGCCGCGGAATAGTAACGAGAGAGCGAGGTTCCAATCAAATCGAATTATCCCAGAAAGGCCTGTTCAATCACTCGCTGATTTTCCGGCCCCCCCGCCCCCTGTTTTTTTCCCCCTCTTCTGCTCACTCTCCTATCATAAGAAAAAGCCTACGATGAAAGATAGCGGTCATGAATATTCCTTTAAATCGCTCTTGAAACCGAAACCTTGGAAGCGAGGGCACACCTGTTTCCAGACTGCAGAAAGCACGCACACTGATGAGACATGGCCGTGGATGCTGGCTTTCATTAGGAAGCCTTTGTGCTTTCCCGTCACAGCCACAATGATCCACCATTTACAGGCTGATGAAAACAAATTGTGCAGCAGGCGCAGGTCAGTCGGCTCCGAACACATCCATTACTGCGTAATATCTTTAGAATGGTAATAAGCTTTTGTCAAGAAGCGAATGTTAAGCTGCGGCCACCGGGACGATCCTCACAGTCAGTGTTGTTGCGTACGCTTGCGTGAATTAAGTCTTCAAAAGGCGATGGAAACACGAGGACTGGTGCTTAAGCTGTACAACAAGCGTTAATGGCTTGATGTGAATTTTGTGTTTCTCGCCTCAACTGCACACTTATGAAGCTTTTTTTTTTTCCATCCTCTGGATATATCTTGTCTTTTTACAAACTAAAAAACATTTGTTCACATAGAAAAGAAAAAAAAAAAAACCTCCAAGGCCTGGTGAGACTTTCTGAAGGAATCGGATCAGA
The DNA here is from genome assembly GCA_014706435.1 of Silurus glanis. Taxonomy (NCBI): domain Eukaryota; kingdom Metazoa; phylum Chordata; class Actinopteri; order Siluriformes; family Siluridae; genus Silurus; species Silurus glanis. The sequence goes on along the minus strand of JAAIIK010000070.1, from coordinate 2,100,327 downwards.
TAATGTTTAATTGCTGCTTTCATGGGCCGTGCCTTAACACCACCGTATCGGGCTCATTTTTATCTTTAAGATAAGCCAACGCACTTTCGATGCTTTGACGCTGCAGCATATAAAATTTGCTTATTGCTCAATAGTTCTGAAGAGAAATTAGACATTGATTAGAATTTAAAAACGTAGCGGACGAAACAGAAAAACGTGTTTTTTCCGCGTTCTACTAAACTTTTTTAGCAGTCAGACGTCCTTATTCCCAACCCGGCCTTCATACGCTTCCTCCGAATCAGTCATGCTAAGTATTATAAAGATTAGATTAGATTCAACTCTACTGTCATTGTGCATAGTACAAGTACAGGCCTGATGAAATGCAGTTAGCATCTTAGCACAAGTGCAAACAGAAACGTATAGAAATCAATGGAATATAAATATATATATATATATATATATATATATACAGTAAATGTATTATGGGAGTGCAATAACACTGTACAAGGTGCAGATATGAAGATAAATACAGAGGTTGTAATAAAAAAGATCAGTCAGACACAATGACTCTCACAGTTCTCATTTTAACGACCCCAAGATTACAAACAACATCCTGAAGTGTCCTTCAAAAAAAAAACCTCGACAAGGTTCCACATAGCACACCATTAGGAAGAAAGAACTCGATCGATCCGAAGACGTCTTGAGGAAACCTATTATTTCTAAGCTCCCATGCTGAGAACTCTGTCCTCTATCGTTGTGTTTTTTTTGCGCACTCTCTTTCCTACGTTTGTACAATAGCTGCCCCCTATGTGCTGATCCTATTACACCATGACCAGGAACACCCCCCACCCCGCCGTATACAAGTGTGTTTAGAGCATCGTTTTCTCCTTTAAACACGACTCAAGTCAGGTGAAGGGAGATGTCCTATGCTACGCAGACGTACCAGAGGAGCTCACGGCGAAGGAACGGATGCCGTGTTGGTTCAGTATGGATGAAGACACGAAGCACAAGGCGAGTCGATAGATTCTTGCGGCTTCCGTGCAACGCAGCCGAATAAACCTATTACAGCTTTTCGGAAGAGAGCGGGGGTCCCATTCTGAGGGATTGCCGGCTGTCGCTGATGCGACGTGATGAATTGCATTTCCGCTCTGTGTGCCGGTCGATTTGGGAAAGGAGGGGTGGGGAAGGATTGTATGGAAGTCGCAGGCAGGGAGAGCAGGAATGTTTGGGATTGTGTGTGTGTGTGTTTTTGTCCAGACGTATAGCCCCATGGCTGCTGCCTATATTAATCAAGCTGGAGAGCTGGGGGGAGGTGTGGATAGAGTGTGAGGGTGGATAGAGGACAGAAGAACAGGAGAACAAGAGGAGCCCCCTCTCTGTGTGTCTGCTGCCCTGACGTGTTGACTACCCCCCCCCCCCCCCCCCCCCCCCCAAGGAGGCCTCAAAGACTAATGAGGTGTCTCTTTCTGTCTTTCCCTACATCCACGCTCACCCTCTTCACTTTCGAGTTATTTACTCCACCTTTCGTGTGTCAGTTAGATTTTTTATTTATTTTTTCTCTTGCTCACCCTTTCACCCTCCCTCCATCGTTCTTTTCTCTCTCCACCCGTTTTCCCGCAGTTGTTTGTCCCTGGGTCGCGAGTGTCTAATGGGCCATATCAGTGTGAGCACTGCTGGCAGATAGGGCTGAAACTGAAAGGCACAAAGAAAGCCAGGACACAGAAAGAAAGGGCTATTGATATTTATATTGTACCAGCCACACTGCCAGCCAGACTCACACCATCCTCAGTTTTATCAATATTTCATACAATATGGAGGAGGGCGGGGGTGACGTCCAACCTCGTAGCAAAAACCAGGGTACGAAAGCGCAGCCGGCTCATGAATAGCCTTTTCATTATTTAGGACTCGCGTCGTTTTTTAACTCCTCTCATACGCCAGCGCCGACAGACACGAAGCCCGCGATGAAAACACTTTAAACCTAATCTGGCGTAATGGGAGAAGAATCCGTCTGCGGCGACAACACTTACAAAACACACATAATGATCATCGGTTTCACCTACAATCATCAAAATATCTGCACAGCTCATTTCTGATGCTGCATATTGTCTTGGGTTCCCACATGAGTTATCTTCTGAAATTGTGTTTTTTCCTGTTGAACAGCTCAATTTGGCAGAGCGGTACACCAAACGTGCAGTGTAACTGTGTGTGTGTGTGTGTGTGTGTGTGTGTGTGTGCACGTGTGTGTGCGTGTGTGCAGAGGTGATGGAGCAGGAAAACTACTGTTTGTGCGGTTAAAAAAAACCGAAACCTTCCACGTCACACACACACACACACACACACACACATATACACACACACACAGATGCACACAAAACACAGCTAGTCGAGTCAAAGGTCTCAAAAAAACAACAACACAATGACTCAAGAGATGTCTGAAATAAGTCATGATAAGTCTGTGAATAAATGAGGCACATTTAGCTTTCAGTCACATTCCTGATTATTATTATTATTATGATCATTATTATTATTAATTATAAACTTGTAATAAACTAATAAACGAATGTATCGTCTTCCTTTGTGTAACCAACGAAAGCATAACACGTTTTTTTTTTACTTATTTACACACTGATTTGAATGTTCACTTTTTGCACGCACTTGTTACATTCGTAAACCATCTCGCCGCCGTTTCTCGGTGCCAAACCACACACTCGTTTCCAACATCTCTTCAGACTGCGCCATATTAACACTTAATTATCGAGATTTTGAGCGTTCGGCCTCCGGGGATCCGTCCTGATGTGCTAGCAACGATGCTCCGTGCATATGACGGCGCAAGCCAGCGTGGCTACACACACACACACACACACACACACACACGCACACGCACACACACGTCTCCTAGCCGCCTCCGTGGCCCTCCTTCGCAGAAAAAGGGGCCCCGAGGTGCCTCCGAGGCGAAGCCGCTAATGTGCGTTTACCTCAGGGTGGAGGTGCGTGTTTATGTTTTAAAGCCCTGACTGGTTTTCGCACGTCAACGTCAGCAGGTAGCTTCACAGAGCCGTGATGAGGGACTGGTTTGGCCTCATTCTCCTTCTTTTTTTAAAAAAAAAAAAGCACCGGGCCCCATCCTAAACAAAAGACACCATTTTGTCATGTAAAGAACTCGCTACTCAAAGCTGGTCACCAGGAAAGGTTCTGCACGGTAAGTAAGGGATCTGAAGTGCAATGAAAAAAACGTCAGTGTTTGTTACTGGATACTGAAAAGATTGTCCACGAGCGCAACGCTGAATTAATTAATGGAGGTTTAATCAAAATCACACATCCCCCTAATGCTTAACCAATCGTCTTTACATGCCAGTTAGTGAGCCACTTGGATTAAATATTCATGAAAGAGAAGCTCTTCGCCATCTGTGTGTTACACTTTGCGTTAGAACCTACAGAATGAGTAAAAAAACTGGTTAATCAAACACACTATGAGATGTAGCATGTAACCCAATCCTGAAAGCTCAGTTGCTTTGCATGGCCGTCCCGAGCACACGTGAAACACAGCCTACGTTCTAATGCACGGCTAAAACAGCCGTGTGGCATTTGCATAGAGGTTTGCACAGCACTAACTGCCATTGACTGGGGCTCTTTTTTTCCCCTTCTTTTGCCTTCTGGCAGGATATTTGACCCCATCTCCAGCACACATTATCCTTCCTCCCTCGTCCAGACTGAGAAAATTAAGTTTCCATGTGAACTGGCCACAGAAGGAAGAAAAGAGATGGAAAAAAAAACCCTTGCCGCAAATCTCAGCTGGATGAAAGGGGCTGCCGTGGGGGAGGGCGGCGTGAGTTTCCTGCACTCCCCAGTTTAGTCTTACAGCCCCAGATGGAGGGCTTTTTCTCCTCCTTTTCCTCTCAAGCCAAAGTGCAGCTCCGGTCTCTGTTCTCGACCTGCTTGAATGCGCCTCGTGCATTATCCGTGGTTATAAGCGCACACACACACACACACACACACACACACACACACACACACCCCCAATTTGGTTCCCATTTCCCCTCCCCTTGTCTCATTCTAGTTTCGGTGAATTGCTCTGGTGCTCATTTTCTTTTTTGTGTTTATCCAAGAAGAAAAAGGAGTTTCAGGTTAAGGGTGTAGCTTGAGGGTCCAACCGTAAATCCTTTACCAGTCCCGGGGTTTGAACCAACAACCTCGGTGGACGCACCCCACCCACACGTAACCACCGAACTGAGGGAAGTGTAATAAAACATTTTATTTATTTATACAGCGCTTACAACGAGCGCAAACCAACCATTACGTTACATAAACATACAAAAACATGGATGTAAGCGTAAATTAGCAGGTTTGGAAGCGAAGTCAGAGGTCTGATGGATTCAAGGCTTTTGGGGGGAAGAGAATTTGAAAGAGAGACATTTTTAATATATTTAAAAACCTTATTTTTTATTTTATTTTTTTTTATGTTTCCCCTCGAATTCGACTGTATTCATCCAGCAGTTGTAGCTGATAAGCGTGTATGAAGTAAGCATGCTTTCTAAATAAACACAAAAGCATTCAAGAAGCAAAACCTTCTCCATGAGGTGACTGTAACTGAGATCTGACCTCTGTTTATAATCATCTATTGTACTATTCAGTCCGCATGACATGAATAGTTTCCATGTAGGAGATATTCATACAAAGTCTGAGATTCCTCAAGTTGGACGCATTCGAGGTGATCAGATGGTTCAGAAATAATTGTTATACAAATATAATCTCAGTGAAAACTGCTACTAGGAAACATGGTTTGGACCATTGAGGCTAAAGGACAATCATGTGACTGTTTGTATAGTCAACAGAGCAGGTCCTCAGAAAAGAAAGCAAGTGGCACCAGACAGACGAGGAGCAGGGGCGGGAACTCTGCCCCCTGGTAGGGCGTTACCACTATATCTAATCAGTGAGGGGAGGAAAGAAGTCACAGACACTCCGGCACTATGGGAAGCTGGAGATAAAGACAGCAGAAGAGACGAAGATGCCGCTGGTCAATTCTCAATTGTGATTGGTCTAATGATTAATCGTGTTTCTATAACTAGATGTTTATGGAGTCTGCAGTGTCAGCGTTTTTGTAGCGATCATAAGATTGTTTCTTTGAGCAACTGTTTAAAAATGATCAGTCGGCCAAAGCCAGCGAACGGAATAATGTGGAAAAATGGCCGGTCTGGGACAGCGTGGTCCCGAGTAATGGTGTAGCGCTGACGGATTAAACAGTCGAGCGTATCAATAGCGTGCGCATTCTGAAAATGTTGTATAATTGAGTTTCAGCTCGTTTCTTTCCCTCTCAAATTCACCTTTTTAGTAGGAAAATTCCTCTGAAGTCTTCCCTCTTTCGCTCGGGGAGTCTCTGACATTGTGCTGATGAGGTACCTGCCTCCCTCGCTACTTTCGAATTAATTTCCCTCCTTTGATAAAGACTTGGAAGAAGAAAAAGGTGCTTAATGACCGTGTCCTTCAACAGCGACTCTTAATAAGTGCAAAAAAAGACGATTTGTTTAACTGATTTTCTTTGAGACTCGCAGGCATGGAATTAATTACCTTGATTAAACATTGTTGCGAGCGGGGCGCTGAAAGACGAGAGCAGAATTAGCACTCCCTTGTTGAACTCGCGTGGGCCTAAACGAGACACGTCCCGATTACAAAGACCGAAATGATGCTGACGCTGGAAGGAGACGGAGGGCAGGAGACGTCACAGCGTTGTCGCGAGAGCAGACGCCTCGGTAGCTGCTGCCTTTCACTCATATGGAAGTGTTTTCTTTTCCGACTGCCCCCGAAAAAAAAAAAAAGCACAAAAATAGCCGCGGTTCGTCCGGAGGGAAGGACGGGGAAAAACTGTACTTAATCAAACCATCGCTTATAATGAAGTTGTTTTGTGAATCTGCTCGTGATTCTCCAGTGCAGTGCATTCGAAAAGAAAAACTGTGTGTTTGTGTGTCTAATAAACCAAGAAAAAAATAATAGAGGACTAGCTGAATTCGCAAACACACACCCAAACCACTGTGGTTTTGTGCATTCCCAGAGAAACCACTAAGACTGAAAAGGCCTGTCAAAAATCGCAGAATTGAGCAGAAAGCTCGAGGGCGGGATTGCAGCTCTGAAGCTCTAAGATGCTAAAAAAGACTAAACTCAGGGGGAAGCAAATGAAGATTCGTCCCTCTGGGATCCTGGTGCAACTTTTGCCTCTGTAGGAGGTTCCATAAAAACGCCCCGTCACAGCTTTGTGCTCTTAACAACCCCCGTCCCACACACAAACACACACACACACACACACACACACCAAATACCTCCTCCCTTATTCGAAACCAAGAGGAGATTCTACAGCTGGGTAACAAAGCATGACCCATAATAATCCTCAGGCCTGACTCAAAGATGGAAGCTCTTCTAGCGGAAGAGCCAGGCGTGGGGGAGGGGGTCTTACGCAAACACACTCTGGAATGAATTATTCTGATAAAGACGCCGACGCGGCGGTGCTTCGAGGGTCCTCGCTTCAGCTACGGAAACCCGAAAAGCCTTCGAGCGTGCACTTTGGTTTAGATCATCGCAAGAAACCTGGGACATGCAAGAAGACTCCTGTACACCTGTAGATCCTGTCAAGTCTCATAGCAAGCTTGTGAGGTGCCAAAAATATTCCCGGGGACCTCACAAGTCTCCTAGCACACCTATGAGATATCGGTGAGTCCCCTTGCATCACCTGAGACACACGCCTCGTTAGTGTAGCAGCACAGTCGTGAGTTGCCGAGCACGTTTATTAGAGACCCACGCACTAACGCTAGAATACGCTAGTAACATAGGAGTTGCCTAACACACTCGTGTGTACTCTAACACATCTGTGAGCAAAGCTCGCTTCCTTGCACAGGCTCTAGTGTGAAACCCCGGGCCCTGTGTAGGCGTTAAACATCAGAGCGACTTTCTGCACTTCTTTTGTGGTTCCTTTGTGACTGCCAGGTTCAAAGAGGGGAGGACCAGAAAAATAAGGCCTGAGAAAAGCAACAAGTATTAAGTTTTCTGGCACTCGAGTGTGTCTCATCTACTGCTGAAAAAAAGTGGGGAGGGGGGATTTCACACGTGCCCCTGCCTTCACACGCCATCATAAGACCAAGCGGAGCAGCGGCGGACAAATCCACGACGTGTGCGGTATTCAAATGCGGTGCCGCAACACGAGCTTTTAATAAACCAATAAAACCCAGACGGCTTTGAAATGGTTTTCGAATTTTAAACGATCAGCGAGATAAAAAAATCGAACGAGTTTAAGAGACTTCAGTCGGCTTTAGGGTTTTCTGAGTAATGATAATGCCGTGTCCGTGTATAGCTAGCTGGCGTGTCACGTGTTTTAGCGCTATGGTTTGATACAAACATAGCCACGAACGACACCCGTGTTCGGACGAATGAAAAAAAAACGGAAGGTCACCACGCCCCAAACCGTGATCACGCTCACCGAAGTATCTGACTGCTGGTTTTGCCGCTCTTTTATTTCCACACGCAAAAAAAAATCGCAATAGAATCTCGAGTGTATTTTTCCGTTTATAATCGCTTACAGCCATTTTCACGTGACTCTGCGTACTGCAGATTTATTGCGGTTCATAACATTGTAATATCAAACAGTAATAACCCGAGAAGGTCACGAGTTCAGATGGCAGGATGCTGAAGAGATTGCTGCTGGATTGCTACTTTGGATTGGTCGTACCAGTAAAGTAAATAACGACTTCCATTTTCAAACCACTAAATCGTCTTTCCAGGAAGTTGCACGCGGTTGATTTCAATCCGAACATAATTGCGCATCCACGTTAAGTCGACTGCGTGGTGTTTGCTGGAGTAAACAACCAGAACCTTCCACGTTTGCTCGCCAAAGTTTCCTCCCGAGGACTCACGTTCCTCCCTACGAGGTGCGACGCGGACGTGAACGAGGCCTTTCGAGGCGGCTAAATAAGCGCCCGCGGTATCGCGTTGCAGTCGAGTTATCGCATTTCCACGTACGCAGGAACACAGCAGAGCTTTGTAAGAGTAAACCCGTCATGGCTTCTTTATTCAATCAGGTATATGTATGCTTTCACGGGCCTCCTAACACCTCAGTGGAATGGGGATTTGGGGAATCCTAGAAGTGCTATTTCAAGAAATGAAAACACACACTAAAGCCTGAGGACTCACAAAGGTGGGCAGTGTTCGGGGGAAAGCGTGGCCTACGAATAACCCCGAGTCTGAACTACACACTGAGGGGTAACCAATTTAAATGTCACCATTTAGAGTTTGTATCTTCAGGGTGACGTTGAAGAGCTGAGCGGAACAGAAAAATACATGATGTGTGATGAAGTCATTTTCAGGGCATCGCGTCTGTCAAGGAACGATGAGTTTGGTCTAAAAAATACAGACAATATTTTAAAAAGAATCGACTGCAATAACAATATCAATACCAACACCTGCTTGCTTTGATGATTCCTCTGCTCTGATCACCAACTAATGAGCAACAATGTCACCGACACTCTTCATATCTCCACAAGTATGCAGAAGATATGCATGACTTCTACCGACATGTGCACCAGGCCACGTATTCTGCATAGTTTTAACTCCGTGTTCACGTGGGTTTCTGCTCTGCCACCGATCTATTTACCGAAACGCTCTCAGTGCATGACTAAGCCTGTGTCTCCTCGGCCGTCCTGACGGCTCGTCTACGTGAGCGAGAAAGGACTAAATAAAAACACATAAACAGACAACAAAGGCGCAATCATGAATGCATCCGACAACTTACACACACACACACACACACGTATATATACACACAAACACACACACGTTAGAGGAACGGATCTGTTGTGGTTTCTCTTTGTCTGAAATAAAGCACATTATAGGAGAGGCTTTCTTACTGCGCTGATTGATGGGAGAAGCTCGGGGTCCTATCATGGGGGGAGGAGTGCTCATTGTGTAGGCTGGTCTAAGCCGAATTTTCTTTAAACCTAAAACAAACCCTCTATTTCTCACAAACATCTCGTGTGGTTTTTTTTTTGTTGTTTTTTTTTGTAGAAAGCAACAGAAAAAGCATTTGATTTCAGTGCTGGTGTTGAGACACATCCTGCTCCTTTGTCCTGAACGAGCAGATAATAAACAATGAGATTTCGAAGCGCACTTTTATTCGAGTCAGAGATCCGAAACATCCTGGTGCACAAGTCAAAATGAAAAAAGCAATCAGGAATATGATCATTCCCTCGAAGAGCGAGTGGAAACTGAGAAGCAGAAAAACAGACCACTTGAGCTGCGTGGACCCTCGGAGCACTGAGACACATCATACAATAGGGGTTTGTTGTGTATTTTCTCTCTTTCTTTAGAAAAAGAAGAGAATTGAGTGTGAGAGCTCGAATGTCGGCTTTTCAAATTGCACAAATTGCATCATAAAGGTTTTTTTTTTTCTTAATTGTGTAAAACCATGATACATTAAATATATCAGAGTAAGTCCAATGGGACACACCGGGACAGGGACACACTGGGACTGGGACACACCGGGACAGGGACACACTGGGACACACCGGGACAGGGACACAC
>JAAIIK010000070.1:2056464-2087198 GCA_014706435.1 Silurus glanis | reverse complement strand
TATATATATATATATATATATATTTTTTTTTTTTTTTTTTTTGTTTGTTTTTTTTTTGTTCTGGTTTTGAACTTGATTTGGTCTCATTTTTGGTTTGAGACAATGGAAGAAAAAGCAACTTCCTGGAGTGCTCAAAACCTCTGTTCTCACAGGAAACAACTTTGCAAACATGATGACTTCAAGTGCTCATTTAATAGAAATGCCTGCACACTGGGTCCATAAAAAAAAAAGTTTGAACAAAAAGTATGAAACCCAGAGATACTCGTGAAATTGTACATCCCGACGTGTAAAACTGATTGATAGGAGCATGATAGGAGCATGATAGGAGCATGATAGGAGCATGATAGGAGCATAATGCCATAACAGTGATCATAAAGGTCTCATCATGAATTCCTTTTGGTACAATAGTATATGTTCCACACCTGTACGAAAATTTTTAACCACCACCCCTCCTATCTACATCTCAGATAGCCTCTTTTCACTTCACACACACACACACACACACACACACACACACAGGCGAGCGAGTGTGAGGGCCTCTCACCTCCCTGGCCCTTTGGCAGACAGTGAGAGACCCTCCTGCGGGTCACTGTTGTCGTGTCTTTCTTTCTCGTGATGATCCCCTGCCTCTCGCAGCTCCTCGGCCAACAAGCTGCTTTTTTCTCAGCCTGTTGAGACGCCTTCACTTCATTGTTCCTCCAAAAAAAAACACAGGAGGGAGCTTTAAAGTTTCTTCAGACCTTTGTAGACTGAGTTTTGGAGTCCAGCTGGGAGTGGGGTGAAGGACGTAAAAAAAGAGACTCTTCTTTTTCAGTCTTCTCTCCTTGTCTCTCTCACTCTTTCTCTCTCTCTCTCTCTCTCTCTCTCTCTCTCTCTCTCTCACCATGGGTGGCCTTTGGCTCGTAATCTCAATCAATGACGCCTTTTACTCTGAACAACACGTCTCTAAAGGAGATTTTGGGTTTTCATGTTGGACGATCATATAGGATACAGTTGAGTGAGTCAAAAGGTTAAGGAGAAAAGTGTTACATTTATCGGGTCGATATAAAAGTCTTTATAAGGGAAATCTATGCATTTCTGCCTAAAACAAATATATATCATATATACAACAAAGAAATAAATATGAGTAGATGAACAGAGTATGTACAGAAGCTGGTGAGCAATTAACTAAGAAATATATACAATATAAAATTGCTGGGTTGCAGTTGCTCACAGTAAAATTAAAGTAAATCTCAAACTGGCAACCGGTTAAGTTTCAAATCGACTACAAACTACTGCTACTTACCTACAAAACACTAAATGGTTTATCTCCATGTATCTCTCCAGTCTTCTAACACGCTACAATCCGTCACGCTCCCTGAGATCTCAAAACTCTGGACTTCTAGTAGTTCCTAGAATAGCAAAGTCCACTAAAGGTGGTAGAACATTCTCACATTTAGCTCCTAAACTCTGGAATAGTCTTCCTGACAGTGTTCGGGGTTCAGACACACTCTCCCAGTTTAAGTGCAGATTAAAGACGTATGTTTTTAGCGAGTTCTACACATAACACACATCACATCATAACCTTGTGCTCCAGAACATCTGATCACATCACATTATCAACTTGTGCTGTTAATATCATGAACAGCAGCTACGCTAATTCCTCTCCACTGCTTCTCTCTCTCTCCCCATCCCGAGGCATCCTGAGGTTGCTCCAGCCCCAGTCACGTCCCACCTCGTGAAGATTGTGGACCTTCAAAAAAGTAGATGCCGCAAACATCCCGAACCATCTAGAGACGTACCAGCGCCATTTGGATCCCACTTCATGTAGAGTTTGGACCCTGGACCTCTTTGAGTGTTTAAAGGCTCTGGCATGGAGAAGCTGGTGTTGTATTTGTGATGATCTCAAATGTTGAGCTATTTTATGAGTTGCTCAGTAGCTCCTGGTTTCACAACGTCATCTGACTGTAAACGTCTGTAGAAAGAACATCACTCATAATCACACACTCCAGTGCTCATGTTAGTTCTCACTCTCCAGTGTTCTGTATTGTTATAAGATTTATAATCACACTCTTGATGTCACCCAAATGAGGATGGGTTCCCCTTTTGAGTCTGGTTCCTCTCAAGGTTTCTTCCTCAAAACATCTAGGGGAGTTTTTTCTTCACCAAAGTCGCCACGGCTGCTCATCAGGGATAAATGCACACCAATCACTTATATTAACATTTCTCGCTCTATAATTCGTACATTCTGTAAAGCTGCTTTGAGACAATGTGCATTGTGAAAGTGCTCCAGACTTTAACTTGATTAAAGTAAAATAAAATATAAGAAATTTAAAATAGATTATACATAAAGTTTAATATCATGTATAGATGCTGTAAAATTTCTTTTGAGCAAAAAGCTAATTATAAATTCAAAAATAAATAAATAAGTATATATATATATAACTACTAATCTTCAGATTCTATTATTGTGTAATAAATAATATATATATATAAAAAAAAAAAAGTTATTATTGGAAAATATTCCACAATAGGGTGCTGTGATAAAGTGACGAAAAACAGCATCAGTTTTACTTATTACAGAGTGACACACTATACTTTTTATGCATTTAGTGTTACATTTAATATTGTCCGAAAAACATCCACGTTTCTGTTATTCAGTTACTTTACGTGAGCTATAACCATTCATTACTTTATCTGCCTCTTAAAGTTAATATGAAGTTAATCATAAATATGACAAGAAATTCAGCTTTTCATCCTGAAGACCTTCGTATGGAGTTTCTTATCCAGCTCAGAAAGATCAACATGTGAAAGCTCAACATGTCAAATTTTTATTTTTTTATTTGCATGTATTATTAATTTAATGTACAGTTATTCTGATAAACCAGAAGCAAACTCATGTGTTAAGAACGTGGTTGGAATGTGCATCTTAGAGCCTCTGCGTCGGCGGGGTGCCATTACATTGACTTGTTGAGGTATCCAGCTGTATAGGTGTTTGTTTATGTGTGTGTGTGTGTTTGTGTGTTTGTGTTTGTTTGCTCGGTGACTCTTAAGGAGAGAGAAACAGCAGGTGTGGGGAGAGCTAATGAGAAGACTCCATTTTGCTGGCTGACATATCCCAGCATGCTCGCTGCTGTCTAGTCGAGCGCACCGAGTGAGAGATGACGAGCTGACAGCGTGCCGCACAGGAGATGAGTTCTGTGTGTGTGTGTGTGTGTGTGTGTGTGTGTGTGTGTTTGTGGAAGAGGAGTGTTGTCACTTTCAGTGCTCCTCAAAGTGCCTTGGAACCTCAGTCCTGTGCGAGAGGGGCGTCCTTAAAGAAACAATTCATCATTCATCCCGTAAACCGCATCGTTCTCTAACTCCTGAAAATGTTTGGTCAGTAGTTCAGCTGTCTGTATTAATGCACTCGTTTTTTTTTTTTTAATACATTATCGTTTCCATTATATCCTCTGACATTAAACCAGTGCGTGGCGCAAAAAAGGTTGGGGACCGCTGGTCTATATGATCTTATCGTACGCCATAACTGCACTGATTTGATGTAAGTCTGTACCCAGGGAGGGTCCTGTTAGTTTGAAGACAATTTGATGAGTTAAAATTGTAATTTAATAGTGTCTTTTTTTTTAATTCCATGAAGTTTTACTGGTTGTAGGCATCAAATTACAAACTGTTCACATTGAACGAAGCATTTATTCAAACCTGAAGAAAAATCACACACCAACTGTCTTGATCAAGACAACACATGGAAAAAAAATAGAAAATATGACCCATTCCATTAACAGCTGATGCATGAATGTGCTTCACGTGTGATGTCAACGCTCCCAGACACTCATCTATTGATTTCTTCCAGTCTTCTCGGCTTTAGAAGCAACTATCCGTCAGTCTCCTGATGATGCGAATGAAGTGTCTCCTTCTCATAAAGGATCCATTTAGGATCATTACAAGCAGCGCGCTCTATAAACCCCAGGTTGCCACGTCTACACAAATCAAACAATAGACCAAAACCTAATGGAGGATGCCACCAGTTTCCAAGGCGACGATTATGATAGATTTCTCTGAGAGACAAGACAGGTAATTGGAAAAAGATTGATGGGCAGCGAAGAAAAATCCCATCAAAGTCTCTTTGGGAATAAGTATACCGGCATTCTTTCAGCCATCGCAATCGCTCCGTCCATCTATTTCAGACAAAGGCCCAATTCGCCAGCTCTGACACACGAGACGTCTCTGACAATCCTCATCCACTGAAGGGAAATAAAACGATCCACTCAAACTCTCTGTCAGGATCAGAAATGATTTCTGGTGTTTGTTAACAGGATGCACACCACATTCGTACCTCCAGGACTGTTCATGAGACACTTTGTCAACGTTGGTTAAACCTCGCTATCGGAACAGCTGGCGCATTACATCATCAGCTCAAGTGGGGTTTCTTAGAAGAGGCCATAAATTCCCCCCTCTTTATTCACAGTCTGGTGTTTTTCAGGTTTATACTTGAGCTACTTGTAGCTAACAAGTCATAGGAGGCTTGCTCTAAATATCTCTCTTAAACCCTTTACAAGCTGTACTAAGAAAGTTTCAAGCAGAACCCAGAGTAAAAAAAAAGTTAGAACCATGTCCACATTCATACATTCGCTGTTCTATCACCCTAAAGTGGAAGAAGAACAAGTACGAGGTGGTATCAAAAAAGTTTCAAGACTAATTCAAATTTGACGTGCACTTCAAGAGCGGAAGAACTGGAAGACGAGAGATCAGGAAGACCTTTAACAAACCCGACCCCCGAAAATGTTGATATCATTCGGCAACTTGTGCAGGATGATCATCGGAGAAAAATCTCACTTCTGCACCCACCCTACTTGCCAGATTTGGCTCCTGCGGACTTCGACCTCTTCCAGAAGATGTAGATCCAGCACAGTGGTCGCCGTTTTGACACCACTGTGAAGGTCCAGAGTGAATCGAAAAAGGTGCTTGACACGCTTCGAAAAGTAGACTTTCACATTGCAGACGTGGCAAGAACGCCGGGACTGTTTAGAAGGTGATAGTGTGTAAATGTAGATAATATAAGTACTTTATTGCGAACCTTTAGATACCACTTTGTAGGAGTCTACGTCCCCAAAGAGGATTGTGGGTGATTCGCACTTTTAAGTCATCAGAGGAAAGCAAGGGTGTGTTAAAAGAGCTAGGGTTCATAATGCACTCCTGTCACGTCCCCAGTGTCAACATCTTTGGCCCCTCCTCTTCGACCTTCCTGCAGGCCGTGTTATGATTTGGCAGGCTCATTCCGGCACCTCAGGATGACACGGTGTCTAAGAATGTCAAGCCAGCCTGGGGCTCGGAGCTCAGGTGCACGTCACGTCGATCTCTCTAAGGTGGAAACGTGTGAACATCGTGTAGGAGGCGCAAGTAGGAGGGAGAAAGGGCGATTTTGAAATTGCATGTGTAGGTGTGTGTGTGAGGGGGGGGGGATTTAGCCGAGCGTCGGTTGGCACACTGAACAATGGCGGTGTTGATAAAGGACCCAGCTACACCTGTAGCGCTTGATTTTATCGCGCCGAGGCTCGCGGCTGCCCCTCCTCCGCTCGGGGGCTTTTTGCCATCTCCAGCCTATCAGGAGCGCCAACTCTTGTTTAAAGTGACTCAGAGTATGGCTTGAGTGGGGAGCAAAACTCGCCCATGTGTGAAAGAAAAGGAATTACCTCGACCTTTTGTTTCACGCCGCTTTGCTCTGCTAATGCCTAGCAGGCATGCTGGTCTCACCACAACAGACTTTTGCAGCAGACAATGGGGCAGATAGCATATAGTTTGGCATGCAAAACTTAGAAAGCTTAGCCCCTTTTGTTGCCTGTAGTGACAGGTTCTCTCTCTTTCTCTCTCTCTTTCTCTCCATCCGTATCTCTCGCTCTCTCATTCGAACAGTTTAAGCTGACAGCTAAGCTTTGTGCTAGGCTCCTTCCAGACCGTGCGTTTGTTGTGTTGACAGCACGGTGTTTATTGAGGCGCCGTGCTGCAGGAGACATTTGTGTATTGGGTTCTATTAGAGCATTTAGAGGGTGTGATTTTACCACACAAGGTTCCCTCCCAGCTACACACACACACACACACACACACACACACACGTGTGCACGTCTCACTTCCTGGTCTTCCTGGACAGAAGCTTAATTTAAAAAGCAGCCAACATCTCAGGGCTGTTCACACCAGAGGTGACAGAAGCTCTTAGCTACTCTTCACACATCTCCCAACTTCTTCATCTTCCTCCACTCTTGTTCCTCTGCCCCAGAGCCATATTGAGGTGCAGGATGGAGCAGATCTCCAGTGAAAGCAAGGGAGAGAAAGAGAGGATCTAGCACAAACAGAAAGACTGACCAATCAGGGATCTCATTTGATGGATGGCTGTTTTTTAAATGCCAGCTTCTTTTATTGGCCAGGTTAGAGCCTTATTTACCCGAAAGCCACAAACGTGTCCTCTGGGAATAGAGATGCAGCTGCAAAGGATATAAAGCAAAAAAAAGAAGGGCTGTTAAAGATGCTGATGCACACCTACATGTCATTGACACTCTGAGTATCACCACATCGTTGCGCGAGCGACAAAGCGACATGTGTCTTGAATATTTCTAATGCTGATGCAGGATTTTCTAATGGTTTAAATATATATATTTATATATATTTTTTCAGTAGTAGACAGTAAGGAAGTAAATATAATGTACTTTACTGAAGTATTTCCACTTGGGAAGACTTTTCAAAGTCAAATATCAGACTTTTTCCTGGAAATCAGCCGTTCCTTTTTTTTAATGAGGATAAAAATGTAACTGGTGAAACACCAATCAGGGTCGAGCGCACGCTCTGTTTTACACGTGTTCTGATCGGCGCTTGGTGTATCTACTGATCACCAACATACAGTTCAGCATCAGTTCAACATCAAGCAAAACTCCAGACTCGAACTCACCACAACACACTTCATTTTGCAAAATCAGTCGTTCATCTTTTTTCTTATTAGCGGATAAAAACTCGTCAAACACACAGCAAGCTACCAATCAGGGTCGAGCTCTGTTTTAAACTGGTTTTAATTGGTGCTTGGAGGTATTCACGTATTTGTGCTTTTTTTTTAAGTTGTTGTAAAGAAGGTTTTGTGTTCATGATGATTGTAACAGAAATCAATCAGTGTTTGAGTCATTAATATCATTCTATTAATAGATCAGTGTGCTGAGAGTCACATTCGAGTCTTTTCACATAAACTGAGTTGATTTTATACCTCATGTGTGGACTATTCGCTAAAGAATTGGATATTTGTACATTTTACACACCCATGAGACACTCCAGCACCCAGGACATCACTGAGTTGCCATTTCTGTTGCTTATTTCATTACTAAAAAGCATAGAATAGCATATTTCTGTTTTATTTTCCCTCTCCTTCTGGCCTTTTCTAAGACGGCAAACGGCCGAGGCTTGTAAAAGACACTCATCACAAAATTCCCCAAATGGTTTGAGAAACAGCCCGAGTGGAAACTCCTGTTGTCTCTCCTGAGCCCAGCGAGTGTGATTGCTCGAATGTCTCTAATGGTGTTAGGCTGCGATTTTACGCACAGCAGGCCTCTGGGTTTCATTTGCCTCCACGCTGCCATGGTGGCTGATGGGACTGCTCTCTGGGTGAACGCAGAGGGAGGGGGAGACACTCCTGAGAAGCACGATGTGTGTTTTTGAACGAAGGCAGATGCCGCAGCTCTCCATCGCACCTCATTTGCATGTTCAAATAAGTACGAAATGACAATAGAGTAAATACCAGCAAAAGGGCAAAGCTTTGGAGGAATGATAATGAGATAAGGTTGGATGGGATGAGATCCTAATCTTAAGCTCTTAAAGTTCTGGGAGAAATTTAACCAAGGAGGGGAAAAAAAAAGGAAAAAATTCGAACCACACAGCAAAAAACGCGAAATAACAGCGACACATGCTGAGACTGGAATTTGTTTTTTGTTTGATTTGGCAGCTTACCTGCATTTTCCCTTGGAGTGGCTTTGCAACTCTATTTAAGTTTCTGTTTTCTTCCTTTAATCTCTTCAGCCTTCCAAAGCTCTCTGATTAAGTAAGAGCAGCAGGAATTAGTCTGGCCAAGCCTAGTATATCTGCAACACTGTACTGGAAACCTTGAATGCTAATGAGGCTAGCGAGTAATCTCCGGTTTCAGAATATTTCTTTCGGTGATACTGGGCTAAAACGTTCCCTTTGCAGCTAAATGGTGACATTTCCTAGATGGCCAGACCGTACCAAAGCTATAAACCAATTAATCAATCATCCTAGCAAGAATCCATGACTCTAAAGAGACTATTGTCTTTGTTTGGTTGTATTGACTCTAACCGTGGCCATTGTTAGCCTCCTGCCAGGCTGCATGTTCTCCAGGTCTCCTCCCTACTCTTTCTCTCTCTCTTTTTCTGCTGACAGACTGACGTTCAGGGCGTTGCGGCTGAAACCTGAGCTTTTGGATCTCCTCGACCACACTGATCCATGGCCGTTGAAGCAGTGAGTTTGAAAGCACAGAGGCCCGGGGCTTTTCCTGATGATAGCATTGAGAGCTAGCCACAAACACACTCAGAGTCCAGCTTTAGAGGAATGAAACAGGGAGGGGGGGAGGTTAGCTTACAATGCTGCTAGCTTCACGTTCGCCGTGTCGTTCTTTTGAATAACGTTTCAATGTACAGATGGTCAACCGACACGATCCAATGTTATTGTGCTCACAACGTCTGTGTGGCTAAACGCAGCCACGTGGTTTTGTTGGAATAAAGGATTCAGAGATAATCATAGACACATGTACGTATATGTGGAAACTTGAATTAACTGACCCAATAATGCTAGCTGATTTGGTTTGATTAGAAGTTCTTTAATTGACTTGTATTTATTTTTTGTTTTATTGAACTTTGTGTCGATTAAAATGACACTGGTTTAACTGGATTCAGGGTAAATTTCGGAAGAAAATGGAACAGAAAGAACAAGTACGTAAATGTTATATCCTACTTACGACCATGTGTTTTGCCATGGCTATACGAGGTGGTATCAAAAAGTTTAAGGCTAGTTCTGTAACATGCCAGCAGATGGCAGCACAAGGCTGCATGCACAATCACAGGGAGCACCGGCCTTCATAAGTCAGTGTGCCAAAAGACATCATCCTGTGTTCATCAGGAGCCGTGCAACTGGTGCTATTCTCACCACGTGCATTACCACGTCTGCTATTCTGCCCATGTGCACACGTCACCAAGGTCTCCTCACACGTAAAACAATGTGATCTCACTTCCGCACCCATCCTACTTGCCAGATTTGGCTCCTGCAGACTTCGCCTTTTTCCAGAAGATAAAGATGCTGCTCAAAGCTCACTGTTTTGACGTCATAATGGAGATTCGCAGAAGGTGCTTGACACGCTTTGAAAAGAAGACTTCCAGGACACATTCCAGAAGTGGCAGAAACGCTGGGAGCACTGTATTGCTGTGCAAGGGGACTATTTTAACAGTGATGGACTGTGGTGAGACCTGCGATGTTGTATGGTTTAGAGACAGAGGCATTGAGTAAAAGACAGGAGGCGGAGCTGGAGGTAGCAGAGCTGAAGATGTTGAGGTTTTCGTTGAGAGTGACGACGATGGACAGGATTAGAAATGAGTTTATTAGAGGGACACATGTAGGACGTTTTGGAGACAAGGTGAGGGAGGTTGGATTGAGATGGTTTGGACATGTGCAGAGGAGGGACATGGGGTATATCAGTAGAAGAATGCTGAGGATGGAGCCACCAGGAAGGAGGAAAAGAGGAAGACCAAGGAGGAGGTTTATGGATGTGGTGAGGGAAGACATGCAGGTAGTTGGTTTGAAAGAGGCAGATGTAGAGGACAGGGGGGTATGGAGAAGGATGATCCGCTGTGGCGACCCCTAATGGGAGAAACTGAAAGAAGAAGAAGTGTGTAAACGTTCTTTCTTGTAAACAGCTAGCTTCTGATCCCACCCCACAGTACACAGTAAACAACGTATAGATCTTTTTTGTTCTAAGGTGTTTTTACGTGTTTAGCTTCTAGAAGATAGATTTCCCATTCAGTTTGTTTCCTGTGTTATCCTGGAAACTAAATGACACCATCCCTACATTCCAATATGGTTCCAGAGAATTAGCATTTGATGCTGGAATCAGCTCGATCTTACCCCCCAGAATCACTTCTTTTGATTAGACCCCAGCATCATGTCAGTAGAAAAGTGCTTATCATGACAAACTCTTGTCAGCGTGATCGCGGTTGCCTTTAATTTGCAAGAGTTTTAGTTCATATTATTGTGTACTTGCTTTCTTTTTTTTTCCCCAAACCTCTTCGCTATGCTTATTGCGGTTAAGGAGGTAGACGCGGAGAAATCGAGGCACTCAGCATCTCGTTCTGCAAAAGTACACTTGTCCAAGAGCTCGGAGAGCTTAATGAGTTCCTCACAAACGTAATGGCACAAGTCCTTAATCAGACCGTGCTGTGAAATTGCATTTAATTACTGTCTAGCACTTTAAGGAGCTCTGTCCTAGATGACGAAGAAAAATCCTATGAAGAAAAGCACCTGTACAGAAATTCACAGATTCAGGTGTAGTTCAGTCTAACCGTACCCGAACATGAGCCACGGTGTTAGTGATGGGAAGAGTGACTCATTTTAGTGACTTGGTTCTTTAAAACTTGTTTTCCCAAAATGAACGAATCTTTTTTTGTCATTTAGTTCATTTTGTTCCTTTGATCATAAATAAAATAAAGTGTTACATTTTCAATAAGCAGATTCTCCAACACGTCTACATACACCGTCTTTCACTATAGATCCAATCATTTATAACTTCATGGCGTCTATAGGAGTCAAGTGATCAAAAGAACGAACGACTCGGACTGAAATAGTTGAAAGGTGAACTACTCAATTATGTCTTCTGTACATAACCTATAGAGATTTTGCGACGCTTTGCTTATGCACCTCCAGTAGAAAATGAACGAATCGCTCTTTGAGACGACTCAGTTCTTCAGAGTCACATTAAAGACTCGTTCAAAATTTACGAATCGTTCATGAACGACCCGTCACTACCCGACGCACCTTTTAGCGCTCTAAAAGCACTGTAAAATAAAGATCATAAATCATGCACTATTCTTAAGAAGCACTTTCTATGATGTTGCTCCTTCCACCGTCAGCATTTTTTTCCTGAGGACCTGAGACCTGAGGAGCTCTCCTGTCCAGCGTTC
Source organism: Silurus glanis (assembly GCA_014706435.1). NCBI lineage: Eukaryota > Metazoa > Chordata > Actinopteri > Siluriformes > Siluridae > Silurus > Silurus glanis. Next base: position 2,076,006 of record JAAIIK010000070.1, on the reverse strand, counting down.
TGGACCGCTGCATTAAAAGCTGATACTCTAGGCATGGCCAAATGGTCTTCAGCAACCCCCATCAAGTCATACCATTGTCTGCTGGAGAAGCCACCAGATGGTTTGTACCAGATCGGCTGAAGTATCAGTTTTACACCAGCGCAACCACTGGGAATATCCTCTACAGCAATTAACTTTGGTTACAATCGAAAAACTGATGGCACCGTCCTGCTCCTTTGTTCCGTAAAGATGGCTCCCGCATCGGGGTGCTATTATGTGCCTCAAAGCACACCACGGTCCACTAATGACCGAGTCTGTATGTGCTATTAAAGAGAACAGGAGTGATGGAAAAAATGGGTGAGATAGAGTTAGAAAAAGAAAACAAGAGGGATTAAGAAAAGAAAAAAAGAGCAGTTATTTACGGCTCCCGGTCGTGACTGATAACTTGAGGTAAGAAAGGTGTGTCAGCATCCATCAGTCTTCCTAATTAAAGGTTTCGGACCCATCTTTCATAGGACCCATTTCCCACAATGCCATTAAACACACACTCCCACATAGACACACAGAGCCATTGTGTGTCGTTGTTGACTCGGCTGTGAGTGAGCATGCAGGAAATGCCCTTATATTGACATTGGAATGTCCTGTGGATCTACCTAACCTATATGAGGTATGACTTTCCACTGCAGCGTACAGGATGACCTTCCAGAAAGGCAGCTTCCAGAAAACAGATGCATCCCATCATGGAAATCGTATATGTTCATGTCGAGGGCTGAGAATGAAAACGGAAAAGATCTTTCATGTGATACATGATTTAATTGAGGGTCTTTAGTGTTAACTCAGGACCCTGGTGTCTTCTCCGCTTTAGTGTGGTTCTTTAGGCAGATCAGAACACAGCAATAACACTCAGGCTTGGACCAAATCAACCTGGAAGTGTCTGAGCGAGAAATTGTGAAAATCCTAAACGATTCCTATAATTCGAGGGTAAATTCCGTAGTCCGTGTTCGCTGGTTTGTTCACCGACAGCCGATTAGTGGCCGCTGCGATAATTTTTTTCCTCAGATTCCAGACTCTTTCCTGCAGCGTCACTTGTCCTATGATGACCGTCAAACAAAAGAACCGATAATAGCATCGAATCTGAGCAATTCATGTGACAACTTCAAACTACCTCAGGGAAAATCTGGGAGTCGCATAGACCGAACAGCAACTAGAGAAACTCATCGAGTGACGGAGGGAAAGGGAGGGTTTGTATGCCATTTTTATTATCAAGGCAGGTCATGAATATGAGGTGGCATCAAAAAGTCTCAAATCTAATGGTGTAACTGGTGCTATTCTGACCACGTGCGTTACCACGTCTGCAATTTCATCACGGACAAAAAGTTAGTACAAAGAGCGGACGTGAAATTATACGTGAACTGGGCAAATCTGCCACAGAGACGTTTCCCATGACATACGTTTGAGATACGGCGATGCTCTAAATCGTTCAAATCGTTTTGATTGGTAAGAGCGGAAGAGCATCACGGGACGACGACGAGAGACCCGGAAGACCTTCAACCGGCTCGACCCCCGAGAATGTTGAAACCGTTTGGCAACTTGTGCATGATGATCAATCCACATGATCTCACTTCCGCACGCACCTTACTCGCCAGACTCCACCCTCTTCATAAAGATGAAGATCCGGCTCAAAGGTCGCTGTTTCGACACCATCGTCTAGATCCACAGCGAATCGCAGAAGGTGCTTGACACACTTAGAAAAGAAAGATCGTGTGGAAACGTCGACAAATAAAGTATTTTCTTTGTAAATAGAGTGGATCTCGAAACTTTTTCATGCTACCTTGTAAAATGAACGCTACAGTTTTTGCTTGCTGCTAGCTATTGTTAGCGAGAAAACACAGTTCCGATCGTGTCACCGACCGATGCTGGAAAACTTTGGACGAGTCTTTTTCTTGTGTGCGTCAGTTTTTGACTCAGTCTGACATCATGACAACTGGGATGACATGCGGATCATGTTTTATGCGGTATGACAAGCAACAATTGGAAGAGACTATTAAGAATTGCACAGTGTGCACCCGGCATTAGTCGCGTCTCTGAATTGAAACACTTGCAGGAAGTGAAACAGACAGAGCTGCAGTCCTTCAGAAACTCCATGCAGTCTGAAGATTTGTATCTGTGTTCGCTGGTATTTCTTTTCTTCCCGTCGCAGACGTGAAAGACTTTTCTGAAGACGTTTTTCTCTTTTCTTTTTTGCTTCTTTTTTATCATATGCAGTGTGAAACCAAACCACGCCACGTACCAAACGACCAACAAGCCTTAATTCCATCAGCGTCCTCAGAGGTAGAACCGTCTCACCACCTCGACGCCTCTTTATTCAGACGTGGCGGAAGTGGCCAGAGCAGCCATCATCCCCCCCGACCAGAAGGAGGGTTACGGGTCTTCATTTCGGATGAATTACGAGCGGCGCAGTCATTTCACGCCTTTCAAAAGATTTTAACAGATCTGTTTACAAAGCAGATGGAGAAAAGATCGGCCTCGCTGACTTTCCAATCATGGATGATTAAAAAAAAAAAAAAAAAAAAAGACTTCTCAGCTTGAAAGACACAATAAGCACAAGCGAATGGATTGTTTTGAAAAAAGAAGGCACGCTTTAGCTCCCGCAAATTTCTCCCCGGCCCATAATGCATTTCACAGTGTGTTTATTAGCGTGCCAGCCATGTGGAAGGCAGAATAATGACACCATGGAGGGAAAAGACTGCAAGGACCATTAGCTAAGTGGAGCAGCTCAGACACAGGAACTAGAGAGGGACACACATACACACACTGTCTACATAAGCACTCTCACTTCCTATAAAGAGCAACAACAAAAAAGTTAAACTCCACTTCTTTTTAAATCTTTTTAAAGTTGGAAAATCTGAATGAAAACTCAGCACCGCATTGAAAAGAGCTGATAATATATATATATTATATTTCTAGCTGGTTGGAAACAATGCAGGCTCTCTTCACTTGGTAGTGACTCAGAGCCTGGTTCATGACTTCCTGAGGTCAGCTAATACACACTCTTACACTGGGCAGACATGATTTGTTCTGTCACTTATGAAGGTTAACATTCAAAACAGCCTGAGAAGATTCCCGAATATGAATCTCAACAAATGCTGATTTATTTGGACAAAAGTAAGTGATTCCGTCATGTGGGAATCAAACCCTAACATCTTGCGTTGTTTTGTATCCCACAATCCTGTGAATCAGCTGCGGTATGACAGAAAAAAAAAAACTGTGTTGAAACTTAATATTGTGTTTCTGACAAGAATATATGGGAAAAAATTGACTCTTTTAGCATTTCCTGTAGTCGTTTAATTACTTATTAGAGTAATCCAATTCCACAGAAAGTGTTCAGGATTATAATAATTATTGCTTTATTATAACTGTATCATTATAACATACGGATTGACAGAATAAAATTTCAGTGTCGGGACATAACATTGCTAATGTTGTTTGCTAGTTTCTGCTAGTTGCAATAATGCTAGCTGATCTGGCACGTGTTGATTTTTTGCTTTTATTGAATGTTAGTTCAACTTTGTGTCAATTAAAATGGCACTGTTTTAACTGCACTATTCGTCTAGTAGAAAAATAAAGAGAATGTAAATTAGTAAAGTAGTTCAACTGTACAGTCAGAAGCTAATTCCTAGTGAGAGCTAGCAAAATTTGGGTGAATGTCATCATTAGCTGATAAAGAACTCCCTGAGCTAGATTAAGTTTACATTTAGATTTACGTTTGCGGCATTTAGCAGACGTCCGTGTCCAGAGCGATGTACAAAAGTGCTTTAAATCTCTAGCAATGAATAAATCGACACTGGTACGCAAGATTACAAACTTTATATAAAGTGCTAATTTAAGTGTTTCAGGAAGATGAAGGTCTTCAACCGTCGCTTGAAGATAGCCAGGGACTCCGCTGTTTGGACATCTAGGGGAAGTTCATTCCACCACCTCGGTGCCAGAACAGAGAAGAGCCTTGAAGTGTACTTACCTCTCATTCTGAGAGAAGGTGGTACCAGTCGAGCAGTGCTGGAGGATCTCAGACAGCGTGGTGCAGTGCGAGGTGTGATGAGGTCTCTGAGGTAAGATGGTATTGGTCCATTTTTGGCCTTGTAGGCAAACATCAGCGTTTTGAATCTGATATGTGCAGCTACTGGAATCCAGTGAAGGGAGAACTTGGGCAGATTGAACACAAGTCGTGCAGCTGCGCTCGACCAATTTCTTGTCCATCAACACGACTTTCCACATTTACACAATTTCTTTTCCTAATGAATGTATTAATACATAAAAATAAAATCATAAAATCAAAACCCTATAGGTAAGTATCCCCTTGGGTACAATTAAGAAACTCATTATTTCTTTTTTTATGTCATATTTTTACATATACTGTTTTTTTGTTTTGTTTTTGTTTTTTTAAGATTGTTGTTTGGAGCATATCGTAGCCTGTTATCTTAGCTTGAGCTAAAGATTTGCTTTATAGGATCAGTAATTCACTGAAACAGATTCACAGCAACAGATTTGGATTCAAGTGTCTCTCAGGGAACAGTTTCATAACCTTTACAATGATGGAAATACAGTATAATAAATGGGCATTACGTGTCCCTTAGATGAGCGTGAGGTTCTCTCAAGGTTTTCCTTATACCATCTCAGGAAGCTTTTCCTTCTCACTGGTGACACTTTGGGTTTCATTGTGGATGAACTTATATTGAGTAATTCCAGTGTTGGACAGTAAGGAAGTAAATGTAATTCGTAACTGTACTTAAGTAACTCTTACACATATCTGTACTTCACTGAAGTATTTCCGTTTGGGAAAACATTTACTTTACTACATTTTAAAGTCGAATATTTTACTTTTTACACAACTACATTTTGCAAAATCAGTCGTTCCTCTTTTTTTTAAATTAGCGGATAAAAACGTCAAACACACAGCAAGCTACCAATCAGGGTTGAGCTCTGTTTGAAACTTGTTTTGATTGGTGCTTGGAGGTGTCTATTACTTTATATTAATTTATTTCTGTAAATCTGCTTTACAATCTTTACTATCACAAGCATGGTTTTACTCTGACTTTGGTGAGATAAAGCTTCGTGAAGAATTTTCTGTCCTACAGATTCAAAAAGACGCTAGACCTAAAATATTTTACCTGGATAGATTCTGGTCTGGAACCGGATTAGTTTTTTGCCTGCAGTACTGTCCTGCCTTGCTGTGAAAGCCGAGCTGAAAGAATGATGTCACTAATCATTCCGAATAATAACTTGGCACCGAGCGGCGCAGCAGGTGCCATAGCGACCAGCTGTCACTTTGACATGAGTAATAAGTGGCATCACTGCACTGATAATGACACCATCAATTTGCACACAGGCCTGTGACATGGACAGCACTTGGATCAGTGGGAAAAAATGGCCTGCCTCTTTGTTTTTGGAGTAAATTCAAGCATCGAATGCTTTCCCTCACCATCCTCCATGCCATGACACAGACAAACAAAGACAGCATTTATAGCCCTTCCAGCTCAATTACACATGAAACAAAATGATGGCGGTGAGACAAATGCAAGCTCGTGTCTACACCATCAACCTCTTTCTCCTGCTGGGCTGAGTATAATACCTCTGTCTCTGATATACACTATATGGACCAAAGTTTGTAAACACCTGGATAAGTATGTGCTTCTTTTGTACATCCCACTCCATGTTGAGTCCCTATTTTGCTGTTATAATAAGCTTCACTGTCGGTCCCTGGTGGTCTAGTGGTTAGGATGCGGCGCTCTCACCGCTGTGGCCCGGGTTTGATCCCCGGTCAGGGAACCAACCCCAGCCATTAGGGTTGCACAAGCCTTAGTGCCGGTCCCAAGCCCGGATAAATGGGGAGGGTTGCGTTAGGAAGGGCACCCAGCGTAAAAACATGTGCCATATCAAACATGCGGATGGTCCGCTGTGGCGCCCCCTAATGGGAGAAGCCGAAAGAAAGAAATAAGCTTCACTTTCCCGTGAAGTTGTTCCACTAGATTTTGTGAAGATTTGTGCTTATTAAGCTACAAGGGTGTTAGTAAAGTCAAGGAATTGATGTAGGTGAGGTGAGGAGGTCTGAGCTGCAGTCAGCGTTCACAAGGTGATTTTCATGGAGCTGGCTTTGTACACAGAAGCATTGTCTTGCTGGAGCAGGTTTAAATCTTCATATTCAAGGTTATGCATCTTATGTGCCTTCACACAAGCATGTAGAAAAGTCAGGTGTCCAAATATGTTTGTCGATAGAGTGTATATTACATTGAGCCTGCCATGTAAAAATATTCTCGGTGAAAATTCGAGGTGGTATCAAAAGGTTTCAAGACTAGTTTTCTAGCATGCCAACAGATGGCAGAACAAGGCTGCACGCACAGTCACAGGGGGCACCGACCTTCATAAGTCAGTGTGCCAAAAGACATCATCCTTTGTGCATCAGGACCCGTGCAACTGGTGCTGTTCTGACCACGTGTGCACCATGTCACCAGGCTCTCCTCACACGAGAAACAACATGATCTCACTTTCTGACATACCTAACTTGCCTAAATTTGGCTCCTGCGGACTTCGCCCTCTTTCCGAAGATGAAGAACCAGCTCAAAGGTCGCCATTTCGACACCGTTGCGGAGATCCAGCACAAATTGCAGAAGGTGCTTGGAGACTTCCAGGACACATTCCAGAAGTGGCAGGAACACGAGGCGCTCTGTACTGCTGTGAAGGGGACTGTTTTATAGGTGAGATAAACATAGGGGATACACATAGGTGTGTAAATGTAGATAAATAAAATACTTTCTTGTAAACAGAGCAAGTCTCCAAACCTTTTGATATCACCATGTACTTGCTTACAAAAGGGAAGGAATCCCATGTGTTTGCATGAAGCTCAACTGTCAAAAAGGAGCAAGTGGAAACTTTGGAGTAGAACACATTTGTCATATTGTACACGGTTGTAAAAAAAAAAAAAGATATCTCTTGCATCCAAACATCTTCCCTGCTTCATCTGAGTCCTGCTTCAGAGAGCTGCACACCTCAGATGCGGTTAGAAAGTTCTGGAAATTTTGCACACTCCGCTTTCCTGTCACTGTCAAATCTGAATTCCTCCTTTGGGCTCCCTTCTGAGAAAAGAAGTGAGACATGCTTTTTGAAGCCTGTGACAGATGTTTTGTCATGTTTTGTACTTTTGCTGCTTTGTTCTTTTGGGATGACAAAACGGAGACATTTTGGGAGCGTTAAAAGAGAAACTCTACTTTCTTTCATCGCCTCTAACATGTACCTCTAACGTATCTCTTCAGATCTCCACTGTCTCCGTCGCTCAGCCTTCTCTTCTCACCATGACCTTTCTGCTACCCTCCTCCTTTCTTTTTTTCCCTCTCCATCCTTCTACCCCATGCTCGCTCTCCTGCCGTAACACCAGATATTAAAACAAATCAGGCATGAAATAAGCTCCTTCCTCCATCCTCTGTCGAGCTGTCGAAGCTTGTTGCCATCTACATCGGACATATTCGCTCATTCACCTCTTCACGGTCTTCCTGACTCGTCCCCTCTTAGCTCCCCGTTCCGAATGTTTGGCTTTACTGCTTGGATTTGCTTGGATTAAGAAAAAGAGTTCATGCTAACCTTTATGTTTTGTGTCGAGGGGTCAAAGTGAATGTGAAGCTCCTGTACTTGCTGCAAAACAAAATGGCTACCTTTACAATATTTAGCATTATTTACCTTTAAACGATGTCCTTTATGTGAAATATAAAATTTTCTTTCAGTTAAACAGAGCATGAAATGGACCCTAAACAAGGTCAGCTAAAGCTTAGACAGCGAGGGTGTGTGTGTGTGTGTGTGGTATGAGCTTTTGGTTTTGGTGGATACATAGAGTGCCAGCAGTGGGTAAAATCACACATTTACCACACACTTCCCTGTGATTTGCTCCAGCTCTTTGGTCCTTGGGGGGATGTTCCCTACACCAAATTTCCATTAAACAAATCCTCTGTAGAGAGTGCACATCCACACGTTTTTTCTCCAGCTGGGCCAATCACAGAAGAGGCTGCAGGCCTGCTACAGAGACAGAAGGCAAGGGGAAGGTTCATCGACTCCACGTTAGGAATCTGCACTTCCTTTTCTTTCATCTGTTAGTGGTTGTTCTTTTGGTGCTGTACTTCATATTCTCTTATATCTACATCTCTGTAACTGTTAGAGAGCAACAAACACTGTTCTTTCTAAAAGAGTCCTTTAGTTGCTGTTTTCATGGCGTTCACATAAAAGAAATCCTATTAATTAGAGTTTTTGAGGCTGCTAATGTCTAATGTTTGATTCACATCATACGAGGTGGTAACAAAACGTTTCGAGACTCGATGTGTACAAGAATGTGCTTTATTTATCTATTTTTACACACAATCACCTTCAAAATGCTCCCCTTCCACAGCAATACAGTGCTCGCAGCGTTCCTTCTGTCCTGGGAATCTTCTTTTCGAAGCGGGTCTTGGATTCACTTCTACAACAGTGTTAAAACAGTGACCTTTCAGCTGCATCTTCATCTTTGGGAAGAGGGTGAAGTCCGCAGGAGACAAATCTGCCGAGTAGGGTGGGTGCAGAAGTGGGATCATTGAATTCGTTGAATTGTTCTTGGACGATCATTGTTTACAAGTTGCTTAACGGTTTCGACATTTTCGGGGTGTTGAACTTCTATCAGCGTATGTCGAACGTCTCTCTGGCAGATTCACGCAGAGTTTCACATTCGCTCTTTGTTCTAACTTGCTGTCCATGACGAAATCGCAGACGTGGTAACACACATGGTCCGAATAGTACCAGTTAGCACCATTAGTTTTGAAACTTTTTTCTATACCTAATAGAATCATCCATGAAGAGACCATGCTCATTAGTTAAGAACTTGAGAAGAACTTTCTCTGAAGATAAAGTGGAAGCAAAAATGTGTTATGCATGCAAATGATTTGCAGAGGTATGAATGCGAGGGGTCTTTTCTAACACAGTGACACCTATATCCCCCTGTTCTCCTTCCAGCCATGCCAGGAGCACCTTACAGCCACCTTATATTGCTCCCATTGTTTCGCTTTATTTAATTAAAGAGATCTCAGAGTGCTGGCTCTGAATGGGCCGTGCCCAAGGGCTGGATTTTGCTGAGTAGAAAAGGCTCCTGTGCCTTGGCAAAGACGCCGGCTTCCTCCGAGGCTGGACTGTGTGGGGAATGCCAGGCATGAGAGGAGAACAAAAGCCTGCACTGTCCCCTAGAGAGAACCAGGGCTCCTGCAGGGCCTCAGCTCAGACCTTGGGACCCCTGTCCGCAACATCAGGAATATTAGCCTCAGGCTTGCTTTTCATTGGCCTCTTGAACAATTCAAGTGACCCAGATGATCATGAAGTCAGAGAGATTTTGAGCAAGTCAGCAGAAACATTTGTACCTCTTTGAGATTGTCAGCTTCATTGCGCTTTCCTCACCTCACTCGGTGTCATTCCTTTTCTCCCACTCAGCACGTGCCTACCATTCTCCCACGCCTTGAAGCTCATACCGAGGGAAGGGAATGCTTATTTGCATGGTATCTTTATTAATCACAAGATTCCTTCACCTCCCTCTGTTACTAGCTTTGAGCTTGACATGCAGTTGGAGGAAGTTGCCGGATTCCAGGAACAGGGTCCACCCGAATTTGGAAATTAGATCTACACGAGAGTGCAGAGTGTGTGTTACACTCTTCTATGGCACTGCTCACATTGCTGTCAGGTTGAGTTATCGCTATTGTATAAAAACCAACCATCTTCTAGCGTGTAGATTTTCCCCTTGGCCATCTGCTTATTCAGCGAGACAAGATTTCAAGATCTGATGGAGCGTCTATAATGTACCTCCTCAAAGAGTCAAGGCTGTGAATTATTATTATTATTGTTTTATTATAAAGAAAGTGGAAAGAGTGGGCTTTCATAAGATATGCTAAGACTTAAATGGTGACACTTTACATAATATCCAAAGCTCTTGTCTATGGATTAGTTGGGATCTGACTAGAGCGGGAAAACCATTTCATGAGCCTAAATGATAATTGCCTTCATTCTGGGCGAAAGAAAGAACCCCTGAGAGTCGGAGGCAGTGCTCTCCTTTGTGACATAAATAAACACACACACACACACACACACACACACACACACACACACACAATTAATGGAGGTTTAACTGCACACAAGGACTAATTTCTTCCTCTCTTCTACCCCTTCCGACCATGGCTCAGAGACGGGAGAATTTTCTGGCAATTACCACTCGGTTACCATGGTTATTACAAATAATTCCAGGTTATTCATACTCTGCATGCCAATCAAGCCAAAGACTCACCCGTTCATTATCTTAGGCAGGTTATTTTCTCTGACTGCAAAGTGATTTAGCAGGCATGATTGTAATCACAGTTCGGGAGCCCTGTAGTTCATCACCAAAATGGATCTCTTTCAGGCGTTAAAATTAAAACAGCAACACTGCCATCTTCTCTGCACGCGACTCGTTATCTTGGTTATCATCTCAAACATTGAGTCCTGATTTTTTTTGTAGCTATTTTTTTCCCCTCGATTGAAGTTTAATCTTGGACAGACAGGCATCTCTTGGCATTACACAGGAGGCCCATCTGCCACACCTGGACTTTGGCACCTGTCCTGATGACAGTTTGAGACAACGGCCACCGCTTTGACTGAGCAGCACTGCCTATTTAAGATTTTAATTGTTTTTGCTGACAAAACTGTGATTGCGCTACGTATGCGGCTGCCAACCGAGCCAGCCCTCCATTTATTTTAGAACAATCCTCCACTCCTGCAGCGTCGATCGCATTGCTTGTTTCATCCGTAGAGGAGCAGGTGATCTCGTATCCCTCGCTGCTGTCAGCATTGGTAAATTGATTCTTATGATGTTTACCTTTAGCCCATCGTATTATTTAACCCATTAATTAGCTTACGAGTTCCTCTGAGGTATTCTGGAAATGAGCTGGTTAATTAACTTACTGTGCCTCTGGCTATGAGCCGTGCATTAACATCACGTGTGTAAGAGAGAGACTGGCCGAGAGACGTAATTTAAAGGTAACATCTGTTAACAGCCATAGTGATCGATAGAACAATCCTATCTGGTCCAATCAGCTAACACGGCAATCTTCTTATCACAGCTTAAGGTAGCAGTCCTTAATCTTTTGGAACAAAGGGTCTTTGTTGAGGGGGGGACAGAATTGTGTCCACCTTGCTGAAAAAACTACAGATTTGAGCTGGTTTATGTCGATCTGGTGCTGGTCAATGACCAGAACTTCCATTCTGCTTGCTTGCTGTTCATGATGTCATAATAGGAGCCACTGATCTTACTTTGGTGAGTTTTTTTTTTTTGTCTTACATCAAATACGAGGTGGCATCAAAAAGATTCAAGACTCGATTTGTAACACACCAACAGATGGCAGCACAAGGCTGCACGCGCAGTCACAGGGAGCACCGACCTTCATAAGTCAGTGACCCAAAAGACATCATCCTGTGTACATCAGGAGCTGTGCAAGTTAGAGCACACTGTCAACAACATGATCTCACGTCCGCACCCTCCCTACTCACCAGATTTGGCTCCTCCTCCACCTCGTATATAGAATAAATAGCGATTTCTTTTGCTTCAGCAAAGCAATCCTCAAACACTACAGAAGAAAGCACAACTCAACTCTTTATTTCAGTGCTGGAACTGACAGTCCCAAAGTCAAGGTAAAATGCAGCTCTTTCTGAAGCAAACAGGTTCTTTTCATGCCAGCAGTCAGAGCTCCTAAAAAGCTCTTCTTAACGCCTGTTAAAGAAACACCGTAGCTTTTCATTTGATTCCCTCTGCAAATGAATGCAAACGAGCATCTTTATGGACAATGGAAAATGAAACCAAGAGGAAGCTGTAATGATTTCTTTTGCTGGAGAATGCTAAGCACTGCACTGTGAGCATAAGCACAAGTAGATCCAAACCTCGTCTTTGTCTCATTCTTGGTAATGAAAAAATGTCTCCCCATGGTCCTGGAAAAAATTCCAGAGACTCTCATTCTCACCATCCCAGTAATGAGCCAAAGATCCATATGTGGTTTGCATTGCCATCCTGTTGGCCCAGAAACCCCTTATCTCCCACGTGTCATGGGTATAACACTGAGAAACCATTGCACCAAAATAAAAAAAGGGAACGGACGTCACTCACCCAGAGCGCTGCCTCCCGCTGTGCACCATAAACCGAGGATTATTACTGTCACTGGCAGTGATAGGTGTAGCTTTGGGTTTCCTGTGGCCTGACTGGCTCCACCGAGCTGGAAAGGTCACTGTGAGGGCCTGGTTCTGGAATGATGAGTACGCTAAAACACTTCACCTACACTGAAAAGGGAGTAGAGAACAAACTCGGAATAAACCAAGTCAGCAGAATTATTGTGCAAGGCACTGCAAAATGATATCAAGAGGGGACTAGGAAGGGAGTTTCAATTATTTATTTGATTAGATGAAAAGACACGAAGGCACTAATTAAGTAAAAATTACAATTGATTTGAATCTACCAAACTTCAACGGGAAATATTGACCAAAATCCAAGCGGTAGCTCTGTGTCTATATGTTTATAATTCAAGATGTCACTTAGAAGCTTCATGAAGCCACGACCATCCTCCACCTCCAGCTTTGCATTTAGACACTTCATCCCAGAACGCAATGGAGGGAGGAGATGAGAAGAACTGATACGTATATCATTCTTATTCTCCCCTTCATCTGTTTGAAAAGCGCATCGTAAAGAAGGGGTGGGGGGGGATTTTGCTGGAGTAAATTAACAAGGGCCCTTGATATGCAGATCAGCGCCTATTAATCAAAGAAATGCGATTAGGGTTTCAAATGGGGATGAAGAAAGGCTCCATTATCTCACTGGAGTGTCACATCTAATAACGCGAAACAGCAATGTAATTCGGTGGCACGACAGCCCCGGGTGGAGAACTCGGCCCTCCGTCGGGGCCAGGTGAACGAAGAGATGGGGGCAAGGATGCTTGGAAGAGAAAGAAAGAGACAGTGCAAAAGGGGGCGAAACCGAAAATCAAAAGGATGTTCGTACCGAGTGTGGATGGTAATGCGCACAAGGCTTTGATGTTAAAGTGGATCTCGTGGCTCGGCACATGAATGACAGAGGGCAAAATGGAGAATAAATGTATGGAAGAGCAGTGGCTGCACCATATATCCATCCAAACACAACACAATGATCATCACAACACAAACACAAGCAAGAGACGGTGCTCCAGTCTGGAGGTCGTTTCAAACCAGGCAGGTGTTTAACCAAAATGTGGTTTTGATAGGTATTGCTTTTGAGATGCACTTCTGTGTTTTCACTGTTCTTGTTTACTGCACAAATAAAAGTCAAACATTTTGACGTCCTAAAAACAAAAACAACAGCAACAGTTTTTTTGCTTTGACAATGAGAAATAGTTTTTTTACTTTAGAAACATTAGGTTGCCAAGTAGTGGTTCACAGCTCACAGTTCACAAATTCACAGTTCGGTACGTCTCTCGGTTTTTAAGTCACGGTTCGGTTCAATTTCAGTACAGTTATGGTGAAGAAATACATAACGTAAAATTGCTTGTCGTTTTTTAAGTAACGTCGTTGATTGATTAAATAAAATGAAATAAGCAAAAAGATTTGATTAAATAGTATACATTTATTAGATCCAATTTGGGTAATACAGATGTGTATATAAGTGTATTCATTTTCTAAAGATATGTTCTTTATAAACTTATTTCAGCATACTTTTTATTTACTACTACTATTATAACACTAGCTATATAATACTATTTATTTATTTATTTATTTATTTATTCAATTCATCTATTTATCAACCAATTAATTCCTTCCATCCTTTCTTCATTCACTCCCTTGATTTGCAGAATTGTCAGGAATTTCTCTATTTGGAAAAAGAAATTCTTGAAGCCGAACATAAAACACAAAAGAATCCATAATCGCTATACTGTAATAAAAACGTTGGCGATGACAGGAAGTGGCAGCGATTTTGCGCATGCGCAGTACAAATCGTGTACGGATCGTGTAGCCACGGTGACGCTGCGCTTGAAGTGCGAGTCGGAGACTAAACAAACTTGTGCTTTGCCACTTAATATGGTTAATATACGTGCAGGCCATTAATATGGTTAATATACGTGTACCCCTATTGTAATGGAAAGATTTGTAGTCGACAACCTCTAGTACATACTGTTACCCGAGTAATACATCGTTTGCATGGAGTTACGACTCACCGCACTTTTATCTGTTGAGTAAATTATTTGTGTCTTTAATAACAAGGATGCAGGCCTTGCATTTTGGCCAGAATTTGGTACCTTGAAGGGTATTTTCTCGATCTGGCTAAAAATGTTGTTTACCCAAATAGCCTGCTTTCATTTGGAACACATTCACACACATTCTCTCCAGCCTGAATAAAGTCATACGCTTTTTAAACACTGAGCTGTTTCTCTTCTCAATACCAAATTAATTTTTACAATCGTCTTGCCACTGGGAAAAACACATATCTCACCAATGACTGCGGGGCCTGCATTCCTCAGCTCCTCGGGAGCCTCAGAAATTATACCAACATTAATATTTAATGCTGTCAGGGACCTGGGAAATACGCATGTGCACGAAGCCCTTTGTATGGGAGCCAGGAGAATGTGTGCTCTGTTGAGAAGTCTCGAATGTAGGCGTGAGGGGACCACAGAGAGATGGTCTGCTATGGCTGGTTCATTGTGAATTATGCAAAGTGGGAGGACACTGAGCTAGGCTGAGCAGCATAAAGAGGTCAGTTTATAGACCAGCTACTTCATGGAGAGGAGGCAAACACAATCCTCCCTCTGCATTGAGTATGATAATAAAGAAACGACTCCTGGTCCATATATACTACATTGCAAAACGTTTGCTGGTCAAAAGTATGTGCTGTGTGAGCGTCACATTTAACATCTAGTTACAATTTGACCTTTTAATTCTTTCCATTCTTCTGGGAAGATGTTCCACTAGAGTGTGCTTGTGGACATTTGTGTTCATCAGCCACAAGGGTGTTAGTAAAGTCAGGTACTGATGTAGGTGAGGTGAGAAGGTTCTCCTGGGGTGCAGTCACATTCATTCCATAGGTGTTTAGTAGGATTGAGATCAGAGCTCTATAGCAGGCCAATCCAAGCTCTTAAACCAGATCTTCATGGAGCTGGCATTGTGCACAGGGGAACTGCCATGCTGGAACATGTTTGTGTTTCCAAGTGCAAGTACACACAAAGTTTTATTACACGCGTCCTATACGTTTGCGTGCCTTCAGCTTTGTGGTAACAGTTTAGAGAAAATAGCAAATATTGTACATACAAGCACATACCTACCTGTCAACATCTTGATCCGTGGTTTTGTGTATTCTTTCTATGCCTTTTAGGACTCTTCCGGGTTTTCTAGTTTCCTCCCGGAAACATGCCAGATGTGGGGATGAAGTTGAAAAAGTTGAATCTAGGTGTGAATTTGTGCGCATGGTGTTCTGCAATGGACTGAAATCCTTTTTGAGGGTGGATTCCTGCCTCATTAATAATGTTCCAAACCAACACATTTTTTTCCAATCAACAAATGAAAAAATAAACAAAAAAACAAAGCCAAACAACAGCAGGACTTTAGTGAGAATGCACAATTGTAAGAAAGTGTACGGACCAACATCCCTTGTCATGCGCAGGCCAAGGGACAGCCAAAGGCCAGGCAGAATGAGCACATACTGATGCAATCCCTGTATCTGAAACTTCGCTGCAACCCTCATGCATATTTAAACCTGTAGGTCTTCTGAGTCCACAAGAATTTTTAGTCCAAGAGTGGAGAAATGGCCACCGGGCAAAAGAGGACCTCCAACCAAAAAAAGTGTATACACAATACGAGACAATCTGTAAGCAATCATGCAGTTGTTGTTCAGAAAAACGACCTGTTTTATCACAGCTTGGGAAAAAAACAGGTTGGATTTAATCTTCAGTGCTGCCTGTGGGAGACTTACAAATTTAATTCTATTATAAAACAGAAGTCTAATCACACAGAATCACGGTATCGTGTAACATGTTGAACGCTTAAAGCTTTTATAGAGACATTTTTTTTTTTTTATATTTATGCATTGAAAAATTTGTTCAAATATCATGAATAATAATAATAATAATAAAGAAAAACAAGCAAATTAAAAAGGCAGAAGGAAAGCTTTAAATCTGTATTATTTTAGACTTTGGCAAATGTTTTTTCTTTTTTATGGTGGCGATACAAAACGATTATAAAGGGAAAAAAGTAAGAAGAATGAAAAAAGAAAAGAATTGTTCACTTTTTATAGCGTAGTGCTGCTGAAAACTTGAACCTGATTGGTCAGAAAATGATATACATTCTTTAAGGGCTGTTGTATATTGGTGAAGTGGTTTCCAGTAAGTAAGAAAGCAAGAGTGTTCTAGAGAAGTGTTTAAAGGTTGAGCAGAAGGTTGTGAGTTCGAATCCTTGAATAAATAAATTACCACTCCTGGGCTCCTGAGCAGGGTTGTTTAAATGAGAAAATTGAGTCGTTTCTGGATAAGGGTGTCTTCCAAATGCCATAAATGAGTCTCCATTGTTAGTGATTTGTAACCAGAAAGATTACAGAATATTAGCGAAAATGTGAGGTCACATTATTTTCTAAATAAAGATTGCAAAAAATGACCGATGGTTGTGATATAAGATTAATGAAACGCTGTTTTATTTTTCCTGTAAGACACCAAATAGTTTTTTTCCGCCTTTCTTACGCATGACCATGTTCTAATATCAACCCTTTTTTATTTCATATGCATCACTTTCGAGTCCATTTTATCACTCGTTCTTTCTCCTGAAACCTTCTGCATCCTAAAACAGTCCCTTCTCTCCCTGACCAAACCTCTAAATCTCACTCGGGCAGGTCTCAGGGTGATTGATAAGCTCTCAGTGATGCTGATAGAGACTCGTTTGGGAGCAGTGAAATGGTTGCTGTCTCCCACAGATGGGTCTCTCCCTTTCACAAATAAATAAGGTAAATCCCACACAGCATCCAGGGAGGTCCCAAGTGAGATAAATTATCAATGAATAAATGGAGAGTCATGCATCAATGAGTTGTTTAGACAGATCAACACTAAATCTCTCAGATCTTTAATTAGCAACGGATTTGGATCTCTTTGGAGCCGCAGTTTGATGTTTGTGGCTTAGTTTGACCGAGAGCCACGGATTTGATGTGATTCATTGCTTGGGATGGACTGCATCTCTGTTTTACAGTGTTTTGTCTGAAAACTTGATCCCGTGTATAAACGCACAATGTTTCACGCAGGATAAGACGCATTCGCTGCTAAAAAAAAATGCGTATGTTCGTGATGCCTTTGAGGCCCCGATCAATCAGACGATCGAAAACATTAAGCTTGTGTCACCAGGGTGCAAAACGAGTGCTTCGTCATGGCCTGCTCTGCGTACGTGAGTGGGGGAGAAAGGAAGCTTGCCATCCACTGTTTTTGTAACACCCTCACCCCAAAGCTCAGCACATCTTCCTGCCATCCATGATGAAATGCTTTTCACAGCGACGCCGATGCACTGGCCCTTATCTCCAGCTCTGTGACACGACATCCTAACATCATGTGACTCACCCGTAACCTCACAGGCCTGTGTTTGTTTTCCTTGCCTCTGAAACTGCACATGAAGCCATGAATGTGTCTCAAAAGGCTCTCAAACGCTCTCTTGGTTTTTTCATGGTGTTTCTAATTTCTCTAACATGTGGACAGACGCAAACATTAGCATTCCTGAAGCTCCTGACGTTTTTAGCAGATAAATGCAGTTTGCTGAAACCCACGTTTTAGATCAACCGCTGAAGCGATTCGAATTAAAGCTATTACACGTGTTTGCACTCTTTTCTTCTTCTTTTTTTTCCAATGGAATCTCCATCCGGATAAAAGACAGGAAACAACTATTTTGAATTCTGAAACCGCTCAAAAACCAGGAAGTACAAAACAGGAAGCAGGAAACAGGAAGTGAAAGAGGAGGTAGACAGCAAGAGAGAATTTTTACTAAGGTCGTGTCCATTCGAATAAGTTTTCGTTTGAAAACGCATATTTTTCTCTCCGTTTTTGTCCACACTGAGACGGCGTTTTTTTTTTTTAGCCGAAGTAAACGAAGCTTTGTGAAAACGCTCTTCGATTAGTCATGTGACCAATTCAGCCAAGATGGTGGACAGCATTGCTGCGCCATTTCAAAGAGCATTTTAGTGTGGATGAGCAACTTTCTGGAAACGCCAAATATTTAAACGAATCTGGATTCGTGTAGACGTAGCCTATCTATAACCTGCTAACAATGACATCGTATAGTGATCTTTAAAAAAAAATATAATAATAATATGAAAAGATTTTGGATGGACTTTTTTTAACAGACCAGTTTCAATATGACAAAAGTGGATTTTATTACAAATTACAGTTCATTTGTTCTGACATTGTTGTCCGTGCGTTCTACCGTTTGCCAAAATCATTTTTGACAGGAAATTTATGAAAAACTGAACTCTATATTGGTTTCAGAGTAAAAAAAAAAAAAGAAAAGAAAAAAACACAGCCCAAGAAAGCTGCATCCTTTAATTGGTTCCCGACTCTCGACCTGGATGTTTTGATTTTCCTTAAATTCAATACAAAGAATGTTTGACATGTTCTCGGTGAAATAACATGCTGAAATGCACTGCTGTATCTGCTACACTTTAGGTCTAAATCCAATCCTGCTGGATCCTCAGAGAACTTCACTAAGCACTATGGGTTGGACTTGTCTGGAAGCTGCCCCTCACCTAATTCCCATTTGATTTGAGTGTGTGTGTGTGTGTGTGTGTGTGTGTGTGATTACTGACCAGGACCACTGCAAGATGACCCAGGCCCTCTGAGTGATTCGTAATTGCAGCTTCAAGCAAGAGTCTGGGATTCTCCAGGGAAACTGGGGAAATAACTCGAAACTCCAGGCTTTGCAGTGTTGAAGATGGTTAAATCCCAAATGGCTTTCTGTTCCCTATATAACTGCACTTCAGTGCTTAAGAAAAAAAAGCCTAGGGCACTATATGTGCATTAGGGAACCATTTGGGAGCCAGTGCCCTACTTCCTAGATCAGTGCACCGCACTACACTGTATAAAATAATGACTCTACGGCCTTGTGCACTGTGTGTCTAATAGCGAAGCATTTAGGATTCAAGTTAATACAGAAAATTAAAGAAAAAAAAAAATCCAAACATAAGAATGTGTTCTAGTGGGATTTATTCCATCACCAAAATTGGAAGCTGACAGAAATAACGGGAATCATTTACATACGATCTAAAACTGCTTCAGTATTATAGTATTCTGTACACATAGATATCCTGTGGGTTTCAGTATAACATACACTATCACATTTACTATTCTATACCATTCAGTATTCTCTCCATGTCACGATTCATTACACTACAGTATTTCATGGTCGGTACGTACTGAATACTTGACGAATTCCGAACTTTTCAGTATTTCTTCATATGCCTTCAACTTCAGTATTCTGTATGCTTTAATATCACAGATTTCAGTATTCCAT
>JAAIIK010000070.1:2031736-2053909 GCA_014706435.1 Silurus glanis | reverse complement strand
CACACTCAGGTTGTGTGAAAGGCACTGCCGATATGGGTGGGCCAAAACCTTCAACTAACCTGTGATTGGTTGCTGCTGAACCTAGTACATGTAAGACAGATGAAGTGTCATGGTGGTGAGGAGATTAGATAAGTAAAGTCCACTCGGGTTTATTTCAATTTATCCTGATCGCTAGAGCGTTACAGAGGTCCCTAATGATGGAGGGAGGAGGGGTGTGTGAGGGTGAGGGGTTACTATTACAGAGAAAGAGAGAAATAGTGTGTGTGTGTGTGTGTGTGTGTGTGTGTGTGTGTGGAGATGTGTAGTTTGTCCCATACACCTTCAGAACAAAAGGGGATGCAAAGATAAACGAGATCACAACCAAACATTTGCATAAAGGCTAAGAGCTAATCTTGCTAACAAATAGGGGAAGCTTAGAACTACCAGGTTATCACTGTAAACTATTAGCAAACTGTATCTGTATTGTCGCACCCTCGTCTCAGAACATGCCATTAATCAGCGTTTAAAATGACCTGCCTGATTCTGCTTTTTTATAAACATGAACAAAAAGCAGCAGGTTCCGGGTTTGCATACTCGCGTACAACATACAATCAGAAAGCCGCATACTCGCTCATTTGTATGCTAGTTGATTTGTACACTACCCCACTCCCCTCAATAGTACAGGTATTCCCTAGTTACGTTAGAGATGCGTCACAATGACCACATCGTAACTTGAAAATATTGTAAGTTGAGACATGGCCTAGCCTACCCAGGAGACTTAAAGAATGGTGATCAGTATATGCTAACATCCTTACACACCAACACGCATACATACCCTATTACATATGCATACTTGCATACTAGCAGACCTACACACTTAACATCCATACTTGGTATCGGTAAACATGCATAGCACAAACATATGTATACCTCCATATTTGCTTATTAACACACGTTTATGCTAACATACGTTTACAGTAGTAAACATGTATATTTGCAAACTAGCAGACTTAAATATCAGCGAGCACACTTATATACCACTTCCATACTTGCACATTAGCACATTTCCATAGCAGTGTACTTGCATACATCAGAAAACGTGTATATGTTTGCATCCTAGCATGCATAAATAAATTCAGGTAAATAACAAATGCAAATATTTAAGGATTTTTACTTTTGTTTATGCGGTGAATATAAACAGTATAATATATGTGCATATTTCACAGCGTACACGACGAACTAGAGCTCTGATTATATTGAACATTAAGAGTAAGTGCACTTGACTGTAAATAATAGCAGTCGCTGCATGTGTGTGTGAGTGAGTGTGAATGTGTGTAGGGGGATATACTGCAGTAGCAGTATAATAGCACTGAAATGATTTGTACAGTGTGTTACAGTGCAAGGCTACAGCTCGAAGGAAAAATTAAATAATAGAAAAAAAAATCTCTACCTTGAAAATCTGTAAGTGTTTTGATAGTTATACACACTTTCACGTTATCAGAAAAAAAATAAGTGCACTACTTCACACGGCTCTGTCAAGCTCGGAATTGTTTCAATAAACCGATTTTCAATAGTTTTGGAGATCAGGTGTTGTGTATTTTGTCCTTGGCCAACACAACACCTCAACTGCTGTAGGAGAAAAGACGTTTTAGATGCTAGCATACTTGCATCTGGTATGTTTACATGTTAGCGCTCTTTAATGCTAGCAAATGTATATACGAGGTGGTATCAAAAAGTTTCGAGACTAGTTCTGTAGCATGCCAATAGATGGCAGCACAAGGCTGCACGCACAGTCACAAGTAGCACCGACCTTCATTAAGTCAGTGTGCCAAAAGACATTGTACTGTGTACATCAGGAGCAAATGGTGTTGTTCTGACCACGTGCATTGACACTGATTCGACTCCTGCGCACTTCGCCTTGTTCATAAAGATCCAACACAAGGGTCGATGTTTTGACACTGTTGCGGAGATCCGGCACGAATAACAGAAGGTGCTTGACACGCTCCGTAAAGAAGACTTCCGGGACGCATTCCAGGAGAACACTGGGAGCGCTGTATTGCTGCGCAAGGGGACTATTTTGAAGGTGATAGAGTGGAAACGTCGATAAATAAAGCACTTTTTTGTAAACAGAGCGAAACTCAAGTCTGATACCACCTCGTACTAACACTTTCATACTGGCATATTGATATACGTACTTTCACAAGGGCATACTGGCATACCGTCTGCACACTAGCACACCGAGAGGCTAATATACTTGCATACTTACATACTATCACTTCAGCACACTTACATTCTAGCATATTTACCAACTAATACATGTGTATACGGGGCTACTTAAATTCTAGCACGCTTATTGCAAGAATACTATGACATTCGCTTACTTGCACACTTGTTTGCTAGCATATTGGCATGCTTGCCCACTAGCACACATAGATATTTACATGCTAATATACAATTATACTAGCATGTCTACGTATGCACTTAGACACTAGCCTACTTTCATACTGTTACCTGTAAATATATAGAAAATATCACACATATAGATAGCACTATCTATTCCTCTTTGCTACTGCAAATACATATATCTTGCATACTAGATCACTTTCATACTGCATTGCAAGCATACTAGCTTTCTAGCACACTACACATGCATTCCTAGGTGCATATTAGCGTACCTACAATATATTGACAAGTAAGTATTGACTTTTCCAGCCATAATTGGTCCAAATTGTTACCACAAGCTTCGAGGGACACAATTGCATCAGACGTCTTTGAAAGCAGTATCATGAAACTTTTGAATTTTACTTGAACTAGGAGACCCAAAACTGTTTGAACATGACAATGCCGCTGTGCACAAAGCAAGCTCCATGAAGATCTGCTGCACGTAGGTTGGAGTGGAAGATCCTCAGATCCTCAGATCCTCTCATATACTATTCACTAGGGAACCTTCTTGAAGAATTTATTAGCATAGTTGCACATCAGCTGTATAATTCAGCAGAACGAGATGAGATAATGTGAAAAATGTGTAATACACAAAACCTCCTGATCAAAATATTTCAGCACCAATGTACATCTAATCCAATGTTCTTTTTGTTATCTGGAGTGTGGGTGAGACTCAGTGTATTAATTAAATCGGTGGTGGATATCTGATGCAAGACGCCACCTGGTGGTGTTCAGTAGAACTGCACGCTAAATTAGAGCTATAGGAAGAACTCAGTGTTTCCCACTTCCTGTTCTGTCGTGTGCATTCATTTCCTGCTCTAATGCACTCGAATCATTACCTGGATCATTAATCCTTCTGTGAGATTATAATGCATGTGTGTCAGATGGAGATAGTGAAAGGCTTTTACTCGTGACATATACATTACAGCACAGTGAAATTCTTTCTTTGCATATTCCTGGTTGTTAGGAAGCTGGAAGCTGGGGTCAGAGTGAACGGTCGGCCATGATACAGCGCCCCTGGAGCAGAAAGGGTTAAAGGGCCTTGTTTAAGGACCTAGCGGTGGGAGCTTGGGGACCTGAACCCCCAACCTTCTGAGCAAAAACCCAGAGGCTTCACCACTGAGTCACCACTAGTGCCATAAATTAGAAGTCTTTTATTTTATTCACATTTAAAAAAAAACTTCCCAACATTACCATAATGACATTTTTTTCATATTTATTGAAATTAAAACATTGTACTTATACATATGCATATGCTAACAAATGATTAGGCTACGCTAACAACTAGAGGTCGACCGATAGCGTGGTTGGATCGCATTCGCCTAAAAAAACGATTGGTATGGATTTATGCTGATAGCCGATAGTTCCAGCAATCTATCAGTGCCTCGAGCTCTATTAATAACTGAGGGAAATGTTAGTTTGAAAGCCAACCTTCATTATCAATTATCATTATCATATAATATGAGTAAAAAATAAATAAAAATTTAAAATGAACAAGAAACAGCTTCACCTCTGTCTGTCTCAAAGCCCTGACACCGGAGACTTCGTCCATTAACGTCATGTAAATCATGTTTTCCTGATAGAACTTCACAATATAAATGATTACAGACTTTATTTGCTGAATATTTTTATGATTTGTTTATGATTGGTCTCAGATTATGTGCATGAATGAGCTGTTACTATAGTAACTAATTAATTAACATTGTACCTTTACAGCCAGCATTAATCAGAACTGACAATTCCGTGTTGTAAATAGAAAAAAAATAAAAAGGTAAAAATTTGCTGAGTGAATAAAAAATGCATCTAGGGAAAATAAATCATCAGCATTCATCAGTATATTTTTGGTATTAACTTTTTCAAAAGGCATTTTCTTACGGTCTTTATTTTATATATATATATATATATATATATATATATATATATATATATATATATATATATATATATATATATAAAAACCACAATATACTAACAGTATTTTATGCAGTAACACACGTCATATCGCTCTTTCTGTCAATGCATCTTCACATTATTCTACATTATTGTACAGAATCCCATATAACCCCATATAAAACATCATAACAGTTCATTAGCAGTTTCAGTGTGACAGGTTCTCGGTTCTCAGTATCTTGGACAGAGCGTGTGTTGGTGCTCCATGCGCTTCTCCTCGACTCAGCATCCACGTGCACACACCGGGTCGGGTTTGATGTACATGCTTCATTAAGAGCATTGAGGAGGAACTCATGACCAGCTCAATAAACATCTGCTTTCCATGGTTTGGAGTGGAAGAGCTCCTGCAATAGAGCTCCAACCCTACTGAACACCATTGGATTGAATGTGAACACTGACTGCACCCCAGGTCTTCTCACCTCTCGGTATTTACAAACAAATCACGATGAATTTAAACGTAAATTACATTTAGATTTAGATTTAGCCACACCCACATTACAGCTGTTTCAGATCACAGGCACCTCAGCCTTTTACTCTCAATCGTTAATATTCATTTTATTAATTTTTTCTTAAGGTATTGGACTGCTGAAGGTTGTGAGTTCTAATCCCAGCACCACCCATCTACAAGTGGTGACTCTGTAATCCTCAATTGCTCGATATAATTTCTGTAAATGTAAAAAAATCGCATTAATCCATCGATTTGTAGCCAATCACACTTTTTTTTTTCCCTAAAATATAATTTATAAAATATATTAGCTCTATACAGAGAGATAAATGAGGTTCCGTATCATTTGTATAAAGCCCCGGTTCTTGATCCGGGTCCAGGTGTGTATGTCAAAAACAAGACTTATCTGTGCGTTTGGATAATTGAGAGACGTTCTTCATGACGGTGAATGTGTTTCTCCACCTTCTTGGTGTTGGTGGTCTGTGTGTTGACTGGCTTTGGGGAGGAACCATTCTGGCTGTGGTTATTAATGTGAATATGATGTTGATCTTGATGATGAAGATGGTGATGTTGGTGCTGCTTGTTGTTGTTAGTTGATTCTGTTTCAGTCATATTCTGCTCAAAGCTTCTTAATGTGGTCATGTTGCTGCTGGTGTTTGAATACAGCTATTAAATATAAAAGGAAACATGGTTAGCATGTTCATTAAGGCGCATGCTGAGGTGACCAGAGAGACAGTTCCCTCACCGTGCAGTTACAGATGTCTCGGAGGTACGTGGCTCTGATCGCCGCTTCGACGTAGGGGTAGTGCAGGAAACTGAACGGCAGCACGATGTGAAACGTCAGACGGCCGCATCTACTCAAGCGGAACGAAAAAGGAAAGAGGTGAGTGTTTAGGGTGCCAGGTCTGCCTTTTTCACATCACTGTGACCTGCTCAGCCTCAAGGACAGATCAAATCCAGGGAACAAAATGAGAATTTGGAAAGAATCACAACTCTCTATAATTTCACCTGTCATAGACTAAGAAATCGTCCTTGTCCCCCTGCAGCGTGTCCCAAACGTCGTCCTGCAGTGGGCTCTGCTGGTACACAGGGATTCCCTCTGCTGCCCGTCTCTTCAGCTGCCAGTACATGGCTCTGGAGTGAGCGTCCTGTTCATTTACGATCATAAACGCAACGTGGGTCAGGTTTCCCTTCGCCAGCTTGTCACGCAGGCCCCCCAGTCTGTAGTCACAAAGAGAATTCAAAGGTAAACGATTGTTTCTCTGGTCACCACGTTATCATTAATTCAAAATGTCTGGCAATTAAATGTCTGGTAAAAAACGAACACAGGCTATTTGCATGCCGACGCCTACTTTTGCTCTTCTATATTTATATCATTGCATTAGAAAATCCGACAATATTCAGTACAGCGAACATTTTATAGATCCGACAGTGAATAAATATAAATACAGAACCTGTGCAGAGTGTGTTTACAATTCCAAGCGCAATAACTGATAATCTGTGACTTGCTATTTTTTTTTTTATAAAACAATTCGCAATTTAAACTAAATTCCTGAACTGTTACGCAATACGCATGATTGTGCAAGTCTCGTTTCTATATTTAATGTATTAATCTATTTACTTTTGTGTTAATGCATTAAAGTGTGACAGACTCACTGATTATGGATTACTGAATAATTGAAGAATATTCTATTTTAAAACTAATATCTAATCAATAAAAAAAATAGATCTAATAAAAATAAACCCTCAAAATATATACAATATAAAGTATACCATGTAACATACAGCAGTCTATTAGCAAAATGGGATGATGTATATAATGTAATAATATATTGCAATATAATGTTTATTCACAATAATAATAGTAATAATAATAATAATAATAAATTTTTATTTAATTTATTACATTTTATTAAACACTGTTTATTAAACCATTCTTTATTATGATATAAATGCAGTAAGTGGATAGAAACAGTATGTGTGCTGCTTTTGTTATATCATTTAGTTTGATTTGAACTCACTTATCAGCCTGCGTGAGGCAGAAGTGTCAGCTAGCCTTCAGAAGCGCCACCACCACCACGTTTCCCAACAGCTCCTTCATGGGAGAATGGCCTTGGATCTCCCAGTTCGGTGCGAGCTTACAGATGGTTGACTCGCTACTGTTTCTCTCCACGAACAGTTGTGAAGTCCAGAGCAGGCCCGGGAACGAGGCCAAGCACAGAGCCAGCAGTGCTCGCATGGCTCCGTGGCTGTCCCTTCCTTACGGAAGGAGGTGAGCTCAAATCTCTCGATTTCTAACCTAGGAAACAGACAGAGAGATAAAAAAAATTGGTCATATTGTTTGTTTATATGTAAGAAATCAAACTGAGAGCTGAGTACGTACCTCGGTTATCTCACTTACTCCGCGTTTGCAAGAAAAACAAGTCACCGTTCACTCAGGAACTTTTAAAGCCCCGTCCAGGGGAAGGCGGATTCCTCTGAACAAACACGTAAACCAATACAGGAGGAGCCTCGTACTGTTGCATCACGAAGAGCCTGACATCTCTTATCACGATCATTGATCTGGCGAAAAAAAAAACAAAGCTACGTACGAACAAAACAAACCAGAAAAATGAGTGCAAAAACTCATCATTAAACGTATCAAGAGCGATTAAAAGTGATGAGATTGTAAACGTGAAAGATCGGCAACAGATGAAAGTTTGCCTGGAACGTTCGTTTGTTTTGGGGGGACCGTGGACCATTTTTTGACTGTTTGTTTGAGTTAAACATTTGCTAATCCCCTCAGGTGGAAGGTTGTGTAAAAACAACCGCCTACACAAAATCCCACGCACGATCCATTCAGATAAGATGAACTCAAAACCACACTGAAGTACTGCAGGGGTGTGATCAATAAGATCATCAACCAGTACAGGAACAGTACAGGAACCCTCATGAACTTCTTTCTAGATTTTACAGTTTGAACATTTATTTTTATGTTGTGTTTATTAAACATTATGGTGTGTTTTAATTCAGGTACATACTAAATCCTGCTCCTGATTCTCTCATGATATACAGAATTTCATCGGATTTGGATAATAAAATGATGTAACAAAATATAGAAATTAGAAAATAAAAATCCTGTTCCACAATTTTTACATAAAATATCATTCTTACATATAACAATAATGTATTAATTAATTAATTAATTTATTCATTCGTTAATTTTTGGGTCGTTTCCTTTTTTATTTTTATTTTTTTTTACGAATTCTGTTATCACTATTATTCCATTCTAATTTTTATTCCCCTTCTTTTATTCTCCCATTATTATTTTTAGATTTCTACCCTTCTGCCTTTTCTTCCTCATTTCTTCAGGCTACTGTTTCCACTGCATACCTGGAGAACCATGTAGAAAAAAATCTCTTGAGTCATTTAGTTTTTTCCACCATCTTGGATTTTGTTAGAAAACCTTTTTCACTACTTCTGTTACGAAGTTGGTTTAATTGTCGCCAAATTTGGCATACGTCATCCTCATCCTCGTCTTCATCATCGTATTTATACAGACATGGATTACTCTAAACGGATTCTCCTTAATGAGCCACGAATCTGACAGCAAAGCCAACCAACAGGATGCAAGTCTGTATCTAAGCAATGACTTTGCACACTGATGCGTAGACATTCAGGACCGTAATCTGAGGCTATGTAACAAATCTAATTACAGCGCCACCTACTGCTCAGACGCTACTTTCCTGCATGACTTACATGCTTATGTCTTTGTGCTTTTTGCTACTCATCCTCTAAATTTTGTCCAAGCTTCACCTCATCTTGAGAGTTGTCTGTATAATAAAAAAAAACCTGATATTCAAAACCTATTCTCCTGTAATAAACTGGAATAAAAAAGGGGGAATATCAGGAAACCCCCCCCAAACATGCATGACTTCCTGTTACTGAGAGAACCTCCAGGGGGGTGATGAGTGCTGAACCTTTCCCAACTAGGAGCTGAACAAAATCCACCCCAAACTCCTCTTCCTCCAAACACATCATTTGAGCTGGTGGTGGTGGTGTAGCGGTTCGTGTTCAGTCTCTGGTGTCTGACGGCTCTGACTCAAGTCTCACCTTTAGCTCAAACTTGTTATAATTAAAGAAAGCAAAAGGGAACAGCGCTTTAAAAGTTTGTGCAAGTGTGAGATCCTGTGGTTGCCTCTGGATTGAGGGTTCGAACCCTGGCCAGGTCTCCAGGATATGAATACAGGAAGCTGTAAAAGGTTCCGGATAGATGAAGGTAATGGGTGGTTTGAGAGTTGCGTTAAGCAGATAACAAACACGTTCAGTCTGATTGATGTTTGAGATGAAGGAAAAATAAGAGTACGATTTTGGAAAAGAAGGAACGATGCGGTGGAATTTTTCGATAACCTACAGGGTTTGTATTTATTAAAGACATTTTGAGACTCGCTCTGTTTACAAGAAAGTATTTATTTATCTACGTTTCATCGTATCATCTTCAAAATAGTCCCCTTGCCCAGCGATACAGCGCTCTCAGGGTTCCTGCCACTTCTGGAACATCCAGCGTGTCAAGCATCTTCTGTGATTCTCCGTAACGGTGTCAAAACAGCGAGCTAGTTCTTCATCTTCGGGAAGATGGTGAAGTCCGCAGGAGGCAAATCTGGCGAGTAGACAGGACCCATGTCTTTTGGCACACTGACTTATGAAAGTCGGTGCTCCCTGTGACTGTGTGCAGCCTGTAATTTATTTTAGGCTACGCATTAAATGCCAGCGCCTCACACTGGTCAAAAGTAGTAATACATGCTATAAATATTTACAGCTATCTGTCGTTTTTGATGTTCCTCCTCCAAGTTCAGTCTGGATTGCGTGCCATCTGTTGGTGTGTTACAAATCTAATCTCGAAGCTTTTTGATGCCACTTCGTATAAAGACATTAAAAATAAACCTGAGTTCAGCTGCTGTTGGAGGAAATTAATCAACTCCTTCCGACCAATCAGAATTCAGAATGGAACAGAGCTGTGGTGTATTTACTGTATTGAAAAAATCTACACATGGAACAGTCTACTGGAGAAGATGCAGTAGGTTTGCTCCTAGTTGTTTATTTGATCAAAAAATAAAATAAAGAAAACACACACACACACGCACACACACACGCACACGCACACACACGCTCTAGCAACAACCCAGTCTTATGTCATGATTCCGATCAGTGCTTCGTCGCTTGTCCCGTGCTCGTCTGGACTCTCACAGGCAGTGATGATCCCCAGCCCGAGTTCTGCCAGATCCTCCTGCATGCTCGTGCTCATCATCATCTTGGGTTCGAGTCGGTTACACAGGGTCCGGTACGAAGGCAGAGGGTAGCCGAGCTCTCGCAGGAACTCGTATCCTTTCACTCCGACGGCGCAGCGGATTTTCCGAGCGGTCAGGACGGTGTCGTGGGACCAGACGGCACGGCGCGAGCGCTTGGTCAGGGTCAGGGCTCGGATCTGGTCCTCGTATAGGAACATCTGCAGGCCTTTTTCCATCCTGCTCAGCCTGTGCAAGCGCTTCTTCATCTCCTCCACCTGCACAGAAAAAAAGAAACATGATCCAGAAACAGAAGCATGAGTGTTTACAATATTATTTAAGTTTAATATCACAAAGATCTAAAAAACACGCTGTCATGATGCTATAGATACGATGAAGAGAATATAAAAATGATCTGCAGGATGTACGTCTTGGAATTTCACCTTTTGTTGGAATAAAATGGTACTGAAAACAACTTATTCTCTATTATTTATAAACCAGGGCTGCGTCCCAAACCGCACTCTAGTCGCTAAAAGGATCGAGAGAGTGTGGATTGAGACGTGTCCCCTGTATTCCTGACCCTGAAGATTACAACTGCAGTTACAGTCAGACCGTCTGCTTTATAACCCGAGTGCAGAGATTTTACTGAGAGAGAGAGAGAGAGAGAGAGAGAGAGAGAGAGAGAGAGAGAGAGAGAGAGAGAGAGAGAGAGAGAGAGAGAAATGGAGAGAGAGAGAGAGAGAGGGAGAGAGATGAAGAGAGAGAGAGAGAGAGAGAGATGGAGAGAGACGGGCTGAAAGAGAGCTTTAATCTGTTTCAGATGAAACTCCATCATGGCTGAATGTGTTTTTCTTCAGTTAGTTTAAGATCAGCCTTTTTCACTGGTTTCTCTTCTCACACTCTCACTCTGTCTCCTGATTGGCTGCTGTTTCTGCCACTGTGCTGTTTGGTTTTTGGTTCTGTAGGTGAACAGGAGAAGATATCTGACCTCTCTCTGCAGCCTGGCCGTGTGCTGCTGCTGCTGCTCCAGCTGGGTTTTATAGTGCTGACACAGAGAACACGGCCGATCTTCCTCCGCTCTCTGCAGCTCGTCCTCCTCGAGCTCGGCCCGGGGCTGACGCCGAGCGTAGCCGTGATCCCCGACCTTCAAATCTTTCTCTGATGAACCAAGTCGAGAACGTTACAGTTCACATTACAGCTGAGAGCCGACAGCGAGATGTTTTTAAAACTGTGTAGTCATTAAAAAAAGAATTCGGATAAATTAAATACATTTTAGCTCTGAATTGCTCATTTCTTTATATAGTTTTGACTTTTTTTCCCCCATTTTTGATTTTATTTGTTGTAACTGGCATGTTGAAGACGCATCTTCTCTGCTTGTAGCACGTCATAACTGTTTTTTACGTCCTAATGGAGCATTTCTGTGACCATAGCGTACGATTGTGAAGTTAAAATCATACATATATATTTCTCCACGCAGGTGTGAAGGCGAGTCGTTCACCTGGGTCGGGTTTCAGCGGCAGGGTGGAGTGTGTGTGCTGGGCGATGGGTGAGGGCGGGTTCGGGACGTTGAACAGTGTGGGAACTGCGTTGGGTTTCAGTTTCCTTCCCCCTGTTGGTGACCTGGCGATCTCCTCGAACTGACTCTCCTCAAAATGATCCTGTGAACAATCAAGGAAAGATTTATTACAGAGCCTGAGCTTAAGACCAGGAGCAGCAGTGCAGCCATCTTGGAAAGGTCAACTAGACCTTCTCAGGATTTCTAGAGCTCAGGTGATTTGTGGTCTTTGTTCCGACATTTAGTGCAAAATACATTTACATCAAAATACAAACACTGACCACACACACACACACACACACACACACACACACACACACACCACTGTTACAGATGTGTGATAGAGAGAGAGATGGAGAGAAGAATCTGGACCTTTCCAATATGGCGGCCCGACTTGCCGTCTTGCGCCACCTGTTTTTGCTCTCGGTTGGAAAACATTCCCCCCCGCTCATGGTTCCACTTGCCTGGCAGAGTCTGGAGCAAGGGGTCGGCACGAAGTCCCGTCGGCAGTTTATCAGCCATTTTCTCATCCGAATCGGATCTTTTGGAAAACGGAAAAGTTGTTTTCCGATGCTTGTAGAATTGGAGCAGTTCGGAGCGGAACATCCACCCATTGTTTCCACCAGAATGAGATTATCGATGTTCCCTACCCGTATTCATACAAATTCCCGCCCTCGAGTGTTATGATTGGTTGGCGGTACTCCGAAACGCTGTGTGATTGGTAGATGACTTCTGTGAATGAAATTCTAGCCAATCATATCGATCTTCTCAGAAAACGGTTGGGGGAAAAAAAAACCGTTAGCGACAATTAGCTAATATCACACACGTCGCTACATAGCTATATTCTGCCTGTCAAGCGAATAATCTTCTGGATAAAAAAGCTAAAATATTGTAATATTTGAGAACACGCATTACCAACTAATATGTCGGATTATACCAAAATTATACAATATACATTGGAAAAGAAGTGCAACCCTGAGTTTCTTTGAGCCAAAATGGCGCCTGAGTCTTTTTCGCACAGGCGATGATAATGACGCCCCTGTGTTAGCTGTTCATACTGTTGCCTGAAGAAGAAAAAACTTAAACGGAAAATATAAACGTTTATAATATGCCAAGTCCCAAATAACTTGTTATTAAACTTTTAATAATTGCTGAACGCGTCATTATTTGGTAATACAAGTTCAAAAGTATTTTGTTTTATTTAAAAAAAAGTTACGGCATCTAGTGTAGTCTGCTTTCTATCAGGACCCCCAGACCGAATTACAAATCGCATCGGGTTTTCTATATAAGTGCCCTATGTAGTGCAGATAGAATGCGTTGTTACGCACTTGGTAGGGCGCTTTGTGGTCAAAGTGTGGTTTAAGGATTGAAACACGACCAAACAACAAGGAGAGACTCACATGGAGAGGAAGTCAGTCGTGAGAGTGGTGGCTGTTTGATTCCGAAAAGAAACTTGCAGCATTTTTTCCCCGTAGAATTAAGTGAAAAGAAATATATATTTTTACAATTATAAAATCCGACAAATGCTATCATGATTGTAAAAATTAATCCGATTTAAACGAGAGGTTTCATTTAAATAACAAAGAGCAGTCACTACTGTCTGTATTATTATTATTATTATTATTATTATTATTATTATATAAATAAATGATGAGCTCCTCGGTGGTGGTTCCTGTTATAGATGTTCAGAGTAATAACTTTAAAGAATTATGGCCTGCTATGGTGCTTTCCTTTAAAACCTCCTCCTTCATTGCCCTGGACACTGTGAGCTTCCATCACTCACTCCATCATTCACACTTTTACTCATTTCCCTTTATTAACCACCTGTTTTTCCCTCCTCTTCCTCCTCCAGGAGCTCAGCGGGCTCGGAGCCAGAAAAGCTCTTCTAGCAGAGTGAGTATTAAAGGTATTAAAGGAGCAATCAGTGAATCTTTAGTACGTTTTTACACCTAAAACAATCATTTAATTTTAAAGACACAGCTGGTAAAATGCAGACATGAACATCACCATGCAATACATTGCTTTAGACCTGTTTATTTCTGGCCCGGAAATAAGCTCCGCCCCCCCTGTTTAATATACAAGTCACTTTTAAAGGTGCAGTAAACAGCGTACAATATGAAGGGATGAAATGAAGAGAAAGTATGTAAAATAACAAATAAAATAGTACAATTAATTAGGCACTTTAGGCTGAATTAGGCAGTTAATACAGATGTGTAGGGTAGATTTTAGTTTCTGTGAAAAGCAGCACCTGATGGACTGGTAGATTTAATAGCAGCAGCAGAGAAGCAGAAAAAATTACTGACAGCTTCTTTAAAGATCAAATCAAATTTAGTTTGTCAATCAGACGTTCATTCAGAGTACGACGTTGTGAAATGCTTATTTACGACTATCCAACATGTATATAGAAATTGTGTTTACCAATAAATAAAATAAACAATTTGCGGTGGGAGCAGTCGTGACAGCAGTCGGTCTCACAGGCGCCACCTTTTGGAATCAGGATTTGTTTTACGATTGTTGGGAATGTGATGGGAATGTGATGGGAATGTGCTACTCATATACACTATATGGACAAAAGTGTGTGGTTCTTACCACAAACCTGGAGGCACACAATTGTACAATTGGACGCTCGTTTCCATGGATACGATACACGCTCGAGACGGCGATTTTTTGTTTTTCTCCTGCAGGTCGATCGAGGATCGGTATAAAGCGATATGCCACGCCGCCCGGACTCGCTCCGTTCTCTCCCTGGGACTCGCCTGTTACAAGAGACTCGACGGGAAGGTGAGCGTTTTCCCCCGTAGGCCGCGTTCGGCTCCCGGGCTTCTGTGTAACCGGATGTTTTGTGACCGTGCGTGTAGACGGACACCACGTACCTGGTTCAGGTGTACAACCTGACGCTGCTGTGCGCCGAGGAGTACGTGATCGAGCCGCAGTCCGTGCAGTTCCTGGTTCAGCACGGCTTCGACTTCAACAAGCAGTACGCTCAAGGCGTTCCGTACGACAAGGGAAATGACAAGGTGAGTCGGAGGTCACGCGTCCTGCCGCTACAGCAAAAACAATCCACCGCGGCAGAACGCGACGAGTCGAGTCACCGTGACGACCGTGAAGTTGATCAGTTTCCTGTTTCAGTGCTTTTTTTTTTATCTGTTTATAGTTAAATTTAGTGTTGCTCAACATTCACACACCAAGTGAGAGAGAGAGAGAGAGAAAAAATAGAGAGAATAGAGAAATAAAAAGCAGGAAAGACGGCACATGGGTTAGGAAATGGGGAGAGAGAGAGAGAGAGAGAGAGAGAGATGAGACGTAAGAGATTGACAAATAGAGCAAAAGAGACATAATAGATAGAATATGGAAATAGAGAAATGAAAAAGAGTGCGAGCGAGAAAGAGAGAGGGGGGGGTAGGAAATGGAATAAAAGAAAGCAGAAAAAGAGAGAGAGAGAGAGAGAGAGAGAGAGAGAGAGAGCAACAATGACTGAGAAATGGAGACAGACCTTTGAATTGGGACAGAGGGAAAGACAGAGATAAAGTGATTGAGGTTGGAGAAAAAGAGAGAGAGAGAGAGAGAGAGAAAAAGAGCGAGAGATATGAGAGAGAAACATGAGAACTGAGAGAATGAGATGGAGACATAGAGAAAGTGTAAGTGTGTGTGTGTGTGTGTGTGTGTGTGTGTGTGTGTGTGGCAGGGTGGAGAACCTCAGGGTATGACCATGCGCACGTTGTTCGTGGAGCTCCTGAGGGCCAACAAACCCCTGGTGCTCCATAACGGCCTGATCGACCTGATCTTCCTGTACCAGAGCTTCTACGCTCATCTGCCCGAGAAACTGGGAACCTTCACCGCCGACCTTTCGCAGATGTTCCCCTCCGGCGTGTACGACACCAAATACGCCACCGAGTACGAACTCCGCCTCGCAGCCTCGTACCTGGAGTACGCTTACAAGAAGTGGTACGTAGAGGGAAAACAACAAAACAAACTCGGGCACGTTTCATAAAATTCTGTAAAAACTCCTGGGGGGGAAAAAGAGTAAAATTATTTATGAAAGAAAATCATAAAAAAAGCGACAAACACAAAAGAATGAAAAAAATTGAAGAAAAAACATTTTCACTGCACAGTCAAAAAAAAATCCAGACTCCGCTTCAGGATTATAAAATAAAATAAATAAATAAAAACAACCATTACAAATATTATATAATAAAACCTTAACAAAAAAAAAGATTTTCTGTAAACACAAGATTCAGAAAGAAATTTTAGATGTTTTTAAAAGTCTTTTGAAATCTGCATCTATATGATGCGATTGTTTTCCTGAAGATGATTAGATGTTCGAGTTTTAGATGTTGTGCTTTCAGTAAGCTGGACAACAGCAGGTCGGTGGAAGCAGCACATGACGGACCTCACGTCTTTCTGGAGTTTTGTAATTACTCTGGCCGTCTGCAGAGCTACGTGGACTACAGGCCCTGTTTCGACAGCCATGGTGGTGATGGACCTCCGAACATCTGCCCTCAGTTCTCTGTAAGTTTCTTTTTTGGGCTTTTGGGGGAAAAAAAAAAACTAATCAGCAGTTCGATTTTTCGACGTCTTCTGTTTTTATGGTGTAATATCGTGTGACGTCTCTCTCGCCAAACGTGCCTCTCTCCCCTCACCTGCCTCTTTTACTCAGTTACAAAGCACTGAAACTGGAGACTCCCTCCAGAAAGTCTTTTACGAATAAACGAGTTGAGAATCCAGGACGATAAATTCAGCTCCATGTGTGTCCTAAAGTGTCCATTTTCCCGTCGCAGGCGTACGGATGGTGTCCCACCGGCTCCCGCTGCACCATGTCTCACGACACGGACCTCATCATCCGGCAAGACGAGAGAAGCAAAGAGGATAAGCGGAAAAAACGGAAGCGCAGGAAGAAGAAAAAGGCTGAAAAGGAGAAGGAAGATGATGAGGAAGACGACGGGTCACCGCAGGGTAAGAAGGCTCACGTGGAGGACGAGGAGAAAGCAGAGAAAGATGAGAAAGTTCACGATGAGATTCCGATGGGTGAAACTCCAGCTGGAGAGTCTCGCGGCGATCCGGAGAAGAACGGAAACGACGCTCCTCAAACGCACGATCCGACGGAAAACGAACGTCCTGACACCCGTGTGAAGAAGGCGGAAGGAGGAACGCACCGAGCCGGCTTCGACGCGTTCATGACCGGATACATTTTCGCCTTCGCGAGCATCCGGAACGGAGACGGATCAGACCCCTGGATCCCATCATGCGCTAACAAGCTGTACCTGAGTGGCAAGAGCCTTCCTCTTCACATCGCCAAGAGCACCTTCTCGAAATCCTCCAGAGCCCATGTGACCAAGATGGAGCACATCTGGAGAAAACGAATCCCAAAAGAAGACGAGAGCATGTGACACGTTTTTTTCCGATATGGTTTTTATATATATATATATATATATATATATATATATATATATAATATACACATACACACACACATACATACATACACACACACGATTTTAGCGAAATCTTTCCTTTCAAAGGCGTAATAAAGCATTCGGTTTTTATATACAGATGTGAAGATGTGCTTTCTTACCGTTTCATGCTGCAAATGTGGTTTTTATGCAGTCAAAGTGCATGAATTTACCCCAGGAACGCTCCGGGGCGTCGCTGCAGGTCGACGTGCTCACACACGCTCACCAATCCACGCTTTTGGGAATTTAATAAACGTGGAAAACTGAAACTTGTTTGGAATCCCAGGTTTAATTTCATACATGCCCCGCCCCCTCTCATATGACACATTGAAAGGTTGAAAGAGGAAAAAAAAAAAAACGTAAAAAGTATAAACGACACAAAAGCAAATCATTTATTTATTTTTTTTTTTAACAACTGAATATACATATACATACATGCACTTAAACAAAAAAAAAAAAAAAAAAAAAACTCCAAAAAACATACGAATAGAACAGAACAGAACAAAACAAAAAAGAAGGTCCTGATCCGTCTTTGGTAGAAATGATATATCACACGGTTGACCAGCAGGAAAAATAAGACCTCGTAAAATTCTTTTTCTCCCTCATAAATATCAAAATAGAGCCTCTCTCTATATTAATATAAAACTGCTTCAGTTCATCTTATTGCATAGAAATGTAGTGACATCCAACAACAACAACCAAAAATAAAGCTTCCAAAAAGAATAATTCATCAAGTTCATCGATTCAAGTGCAATTTACAAATTATTAAGTAGTTACAGACACGGACACTTTATTATTATTATTCTTATTATTAGAAAAGGTTTTTATCTCTGCAGAAATACTCGTTTGAAAAGGGGTGAATTGGCGTACGGAATGTTTCTTTCTCTTCCAGCGATCGGGTGCTGATTAAGAGGAGCTGCAGACAGTGCAAACGATACGAGTGAATAGCTGAAATAACGCTTAAATACCCCGGGGGAAGAAAAAAACAAAAAGAATCCGAATTGTGTTCGTTCTAGCTTTCATGGTTTTTCATGGTTCGCCGTTGTGCGAGTCACGGGACGCGTCCGTTTAAGATAAATACATTCATTTGATCTTCACCTGCTCGATGATGTTTTTAGGTACGAGTCTGGTTTTGAAACTTTACGCTGTAAGTACGGCGTATCAGATGTCACATCGGGACAGGAGGTCGGGCGAGGCGGGCGCGAGCACGATGGAGCGCTGTTCCTTCGCGTTGTCTGGCGCACTCGGAGGAAGCGGGTTCCTGCTGTTCAGCGAGAACAAACCGCACGCATTCTCTTCATCCTCGGCTTCCATGTCCTCTCCGTTTCCGTTGGGCATCTGGTTCCGTTCCTTGTAGTCGGTTTCATCAAAGAAACTCCCTCTGCTGCTCGAGCAGTCCATGGCTTCCTCGGTCTCAACGGAGCTCTCGTCTGACTCCACCCCCGCCTTCCGTCTGGAAGCCGGTTTGGGTCTGTAGGCCGGGATCTCGGGCACGGCGTATTTCCTCGCCCAGCTGCTGAGCGCTTTAGGCCGGACGCCTCCACCCTCGCTCCTCGCTGAGCTAAAGGCCTCGGACAGCACGTGCTGCGGAGACACGGGCAGGGAGTGCCACTGTCGTCCCGGCAGCTGCCACAGTTCGGGCCAGGAGCTGGCGGCGTTGGTCTGAGGCTGGTACGAGCTCATGCTGCCTCGTGGTGAGTGCAGGTCAAACATGAGCGAGAACACCGACTTACTGGGCATGTCAAAGAATTTAATCTTGCCGCCCTTGAGGTCTTCGCGAGCAATGAAAGGGTTGACCTTGGCGACTCCTCGTGGTCCGGGATTGTAGTACGGGTCCTGGACGTTGACCTTGCGGCCTGGTTTGCGGGAAAAGATGTCCGATTGGCTGCGCGAGAGCCAGATGTTGCGCCTTGGGCGAGGCGATTTGGGCGGGATTTTATCGTCCTGTAGACCCAAAGGGTTCAGCCTCTTTATGCCCTGGAACTTATCACCTAAACAAGGACACACAGAAGCAAAAGGCTGAAAAATGTGTACTTTTATTTAACTAAAATCCCACAGCATTTTGCAGTGACATGCCATTGCATTGGAACCATCTTTTATTTTCCAACAAACTCAAACACACCTCTAGGTTATCTAAGTGTTTAAGAAGAAGAGTGATGGAGTGCTGCATCAGATGACCAGGCCTCCAAATCTAAATCCAGCCGAGATGGTTTGGGAGGAGTTGGACCAAAGAGTGAAGGAAAAGCAGTCGACCAGCACTTAACACCTCCGGGAGCTCCAAAAAGGGTTGGTAAACCATTCCAGGTGACTACCTCATGAGGCTTGCTGAGAGAATGGCTGAGAGTGTGCAAAGCTCTCATTAAAGCAAAAAGGGGGCTACTTTGAAGAATCTGACTCCGTATTTGTTCTATAATAACTTTAATGTCTGCAGTCTTAATATATAATG
Organism: Silurus glanis; assembly: GCA_014706435.1. NCBI lineage: Eukaryota > Metazoa > Chordata > Actinopteri > Siluriformes > Siluridae > Silurus > Silurus glanis. Next base: position 2,034,378 of record JAAIIK010000070.1, on the reverse strand, counting down.
ATTGAAAAACTATAAAAGTAAGTAAAAAACCTTGGAACGTTCTGTCATCATTTGTCTGCAGTATGTTAAAAACAATAAAAGTAAAGGTGTGTCCAAACTTTTTACTGGAAGTGTATGAACACGTTTTAATGTCATTCACCACCAGGGGGCGCCACGAGCTAAAAAAACGAATGCGTCCTGGATTCGGGCCAGGCGTAAAGGTAAGTGCGTACCAGAGGGTTGAACCTCGAGACTGAAATCGTGGTATGTGTGGAATCTCATGCGTTACAAACATTGTGCCATCGCTCAGCCTTGTTTGGGATACTGCTGAAAAAAGAGCAGATGTTCGCTCCGGCTTAGCACATGAGCAGAACCCAAACAAAAGAGAAACGGCTGCTCAGGTGGCAACAACACAGAAATAGAACAGAACTAAAGGGATGTTGAATGATTGATGGGATGTCCAGTGAAAGCGCTGGCCCTCTCTCACTTCCTGGATTTGGTGCCACAGGAAATTAGAGATCAGGCTGTAAAATCACGAGTGTAACTGAACCTGGGGTTCGCCGTGGATCGAACCCCTGACACCCTGACGGACAGGAAGTGGTCCTGCATGTTATACAGCTTCATAATTCTAAAGAATGGTGAGATGTTAGAAGGAACTTTAATGCTGAACGACAGGAGCGCTCTCCATCTGTCTGAACATATACACTCCAGATGTTCTGGTTCTGATGAATAATTGATGCACACACACATTTATTCCTGAGTATTATCAGCAAGTGTGTGTGTGTGTGTGTGTGGGTTACACACCTTTAGGGATGTTCTTTTTATCCATCTCTGCTGGTATATGGATCCTCTCCCTTTCAGCGTCTTCGGCTTTCAGACGCCGCTGGATGTCCTCCAGACGCTTAACGTTGTCTAAGAACGAAGGTCTGAGTTTCGGGTCCATCTGAAACAACGAGCCAACGAGGTGAAAACCCTTCAGGCTACGTGTAAAAAATGTTTTTCTTTTTTTTTCTTTTTAATCCAAATATAGCAGGTCAATCGGTGCATTATGAGACGTGAAAACAATACACAATAGCATGTCGGGTCAGACAGTGTGGTTGTGCACAACTACGACCTTTACATCCTTTCCACCATTTTTTTTTTCTTAAAGATAAAAATGATCATACACACTGAACAATCCCTGAACACAGCAAAAATGCCACCATCTTCATATGACAGTCATAAGGCAACATTGGGGCTTTTTAATCCACATATGGGTGTAACGGTACACATAACGTGCCCAATAATGCCAGAGGTATAAAAATAAAGAAACTAGAGTTAGCGAACCAGAAATACGATTTGTAGTACGTCGCGCAGTCTAGCGATATGAATGTGTTCTTTTGCCTTTGATGTCCATCTTCAAGAATTTCTCTTAAAAGGAGAAAATCCTGACACATGCACACATCTGTTTTACCCAAATGGGGTCGAACAAATGTACACTATTTAATTACATTTTTCCATTTATTTAATTTGATTGAACCGAACTGTACGGAACCGTGAATGTTGTGTACCGTTACACCCCATTTCACACATTTACAGATTTCAGAGTTTATTGAAAAAGTAATTCGACACTGAGCAGAGAATCTCGGTGCGAGACGAAGCGGTGAGTAACGGCACGTACGTTGCAGCAGTTGAAGGCGAGCTGAAGGAAGTCAGGAGGGCAGTCTCCGACCATGTGCTGGAACGCGTGATAATCCAACCCGAAGTTCTGCCAACACACACACACACACACACACACACACACACACACACACACACACACACACAGGTTTTAAACAAACTTCTCATGAAATTAGTTACAAATACACTCTTTGGACAAAAGTGTTTTGTGGGACACCAGACCTTTCTAGCTACATTTACATTTAAAGCATTGGGCGGACACTCTTATCCAGAGCGACTTACACACTGAGTAGGCAGTTGAGGGCCTTGCTCAAGGGCACAGCAGTGTCAGCTCGGTAGTGGTGGGATTTGAACCTGTGACCTCTTTCCAGAAGAGTGGAATTTATCATAACAGCAAATGGGGACTAAATATGGATTGGAATGTTCCAAAAAGCATAACAAAACCTATACTCAGGTGTCCACAAACTTTTGACCATATAGTGTACGTCTACGATGCATGATGGTGTGATTTTGTATAAATGACACTACAGGATCTGATGATCCGAACTGACTTCGGTGCGAGGCAGGAAGTCGGGATCGGCCTGTATCCTGGCGATGATCTCACACAAGATGATGCCGAAGGAGAAGACGTCGGCCTGGAGACACGGAGAAACCAGCGTGTTATCATCGCCCTCGTCGGCGAATTGTGATGTTCACAAGAGGTGTGGTGCGTTCTGGATCTCACCTTCTCGTTGTACGGTTCGTCTCGCAGGACCTCTGGAGCCATCCAGAACGGAGAACCTACAACCGACAGCTTCTCTCCGTCGCCACTGCGGACACGAGAGACAGAGATTCTGAACATTCTCAAATGAGTTCACACATGTTCCTCCATGACAAACGCCTGGAGGTGAGGAGGAAGTCTTCGATCATGGTAATGTCAGTGGAGTAGTGCATGAGAGAGAGAGAGAAAAAAAGAAAGTGTGTGTGTGTGTGTGTGTGTGTGTGTGTGTGTGTGTGTGTGTGTG
>JAAIIK010000070.1:2011798-2023494 GCA_014706435.1 Silurus glanis | reverse complement strand
GGGGGGGGTTCACATTCATCTCAAAGGTGTTCAGTAGGTTTGGAGCTCTATAGCAGGAGATCTTTTCATGTTTTGGGGAAATTGAGGTAATTCCATTAATATTCTTTGCTATTGACCAGTAACCAGAGTCGTTTGAAGCCTTTGCACCAGATTCTGAAGACGTTTCTGTTGTACCTAAGTGAGAGACGTCTAGACGAATGCCAACAGACAGCAATGACACACACTCGCACACTGCTGATGGAGAACACTCACAGCCTGCTAACACATCGCTAACACGTCGCTCTCTCTCTTCCTCCGCTCCCTCTCACTCCGTCTTACACGTCGCATGGCAGCTGGAAGACTATTTATGAAACTCCTGTCGGAGACAGGTTTATATTGCTGCGTGTTAGCGTGGCCTCGAAACTCCTACGTGATCTCGCAGTCACGTTCCAGCTGTACGCATGCCAGCGATCGTCAGGGGAGAGCAGCTAATGCCTTCTCAAGAAATCGCTCAAAACAGCCAAGAAGACCTTGTAGAGTAATTTCTATTTATTTGAAGAGCTTTTTTGTTGTTGGTCATGGCATTGTCTCTCAACTATTTATTTAATAAAAAATAAAAAAAACATATTTCTGTAAATGTAGTAGTGAGGAGTGTTATAACAGACATGATGCGAAATGGTTATGGAATAACGAGCTTTTATTGTAAAGTAAAAAAAAAAAAAAAAAAAAAGAAGATGAACGATTGGTTCATGGACAATAGTGGACAATAGTGATCAGTGATTGGTCACTGGGAAACAACAGTGATCAGTAAGTAGTCATTAGGAATCAACGGAGATCAGTGATTGGTTGCTGGTAGTAATGGTGAACAGTAATAGGTCTTTAGATAAAAATGATAATCAGTGTGATTGGTCATTGGGAAACAACAGTGATCAGAAAATAGTCATTGGTAATAATGGTGATCAGTGATTGGTTTATAGGTAATAATGGAGACCATTGATTGGTTTATAGGTAATAATGGTGATCAGTGATTGGTTTATAGGTAATAATGGCGATCAGTGATTGGTTTATAGGTAATAATGGCGATCAGTGATTGGTTGTTAATAATAGTGATCAGCAATTGATCTTTAGAAAACAATAATAATCAGTGAACGTGAACACAATAGTGTTGAATCGAGTGAATCTGTTTGTAAAACCGGCAGTTATGAAGCGAGCAGCAGAACTGTATCCAGTGCAGGAAAGTCTTTACAGTATGATAAAAAAGAATCACTAGATTTATTAATAGGCTCTTAAAAAAAAGCCATTCGTATTATAGGTCTATCTAAATCTAGTGTCTATCTATTAGAGCCTCCGATCCCCTGGGTCCCCCGTTGCCCCACCCGGGGCAATTCCACACCACACCACACCAATTTAGGAGTGACTCCGGGGAGTTATGGCGTAATAAACTACAGGTCTGACATTTACTCGTTGGGTCTTTTTCCAAATAACAAAGACCCCCTTAGTCAGCGCTCGGGGCCTTTCGCCCCCGTTCCAGCAGGACACAACAATGACGTGATTGTGAAAAACACACACAAGCCTCCCCCCGCCCCCCCTTTCTCTCTCTCTCTCTCTCTCTCTCTCTCTCTCTCTCTCTCTCTCACAGTCTGCTGTACAAACACAGAGCACGGAAATAGAGCGATCCTGAAACGAGCCGTCTGAACTGCGGTTCCATTTATAGACAAATGTGCACATCTGGGTTTTTTTTCTTTTTCTTTTTTTACGAGACTGTTTTCCACAGATGGCCACAAAAAACGGCAGACGCTACAAATCGAATCAACAGATGAGGGATGAGAATCTGAGCTTTACGATGCACGTCTTCCCCGAAGCTTTGTCACGTCCAGTGTTCTCCGAGTTCGCTCAAGATTCGTCTGTACTAATGACCTCATCTCTACTTACAGCACTGACCAACCACTCTATATCTGTACATACTGACCGATATAGACATTTATGTCATGTTTCTTTAACAACAAACTCTAAACTCTAAAGTTAGCTCTATTACATGTAGGATTAAAGTTTACAAGGTATCACACCATCCAAAAGTAATTAGGTTATTTGCATATCGTATGTGATTGGCTTAACGCTATAAAGCTTGTTTTGTGACATCACAAACAGGGCTTTTTATCTATATTTAATATTATGTTTAGACACTTGTTATGCTGCAGAATAACAGCAGGCACATTTTTTGACTATGACGTGGTACCTTGTAACCTTTAACCTTTAAGCGACTCTCTTGTGCGACTCGACCTGAGAACACCATCTGAACAGTGAAGCATGGTGGTGGCAGCATCATGTTGAAATTGACCTCATGGTTGCCTCTCTGACTTCTCTGGCACTGAAATTTGGTCGACGGTTTTCCATTTGCTTTTTCTTTTATAATAACGAGCTCAAAAAGTTTACAAAGACCTCTTTAAAATCCATTCGGAAGGTTTTAGGATCATGTTTTGGTCATGATCCCATTCATTTTATGTTGATGGAAAACCCCTGTAACGTCTGAAAGTCTAATCCAGAATTTTATATGATGCACCATGGCTTCTATTATTGATATATATATGTGTGTGTGTGTGTGTGTGTGTGTGTGTGTGTGTGTGTGTGTGTGTCTGACCTGAGAATGTTGGGGTGCGAGAGTCGGTTCATAAGTTGCACTTCTCGCAGCATGTTGGCTCGGTTGCTGCTCAGCTTGTTCATCTTCAGAGCCATCACCTGGCCTGAGGCTTTGTGACGAACCTACACACACACAAACACACACACACGTATACGATATATACTTGTGCTGATGTGAAACGCATCACAACAGAATGAAATAATACGTGTCATGCTTCGTTTAGAGAAAACTAATCAACCCCTTCTAACCAATCAGAATTAAGAATTTAAAAACAGATGGAAAGAATGAATGGAATGGAAAAGGGTGAGGACAGGAGGGAGGGCATGAACGTTTTTAAGACTTTCTTCAGAAACTCTGACTAACACCACCGATTTTGATTCAAGGAGAACTTCAAGTGAAATGCTTTGTGCACCAGCAGGCTGAGATCATCACAATCCTCCAACCTTCTTCACGGCGATTAAAGCTTGACGTGGAATGACTAATCGTTCACGGTGCGTGAAGACTCTCTCGGATCGTCAGATAACCTGCTCTCAGACACATTTATTCATTTCCTCTTCATGTCTAAGCTTCTTTCATGGACTAAAATATGTCGAGCGATAAAACCACAGGAAGTTTCGTTGACAAGTGCGTGAAAAAAAAAAAAAAAGTAGAATCAGTCTTGGCCAGAACTTCTTAAGCAGAGCGCAGAGCACAGCAGAAACTCTGTGGTGTGTTACAGAAAAATACCAACGCTAACAACCCAAAATGACTGGTTAAGGTCACGATATGTCATTACATCGATGCTAGTTCAGAGAGAGTTGCGGCTACACACACACACACACACACACACACACACACACACACACGATTGAGAGTATGGATTGCATGCAATTCATCTAAATTGTTTCCACCACAGCTAGAGAGGAACTTCTTCAGGTAGGACAAACCTGAGAGGAACTTGTCTCCAGAAAGGACACACACACAATAATATAGTCATTGTTTGATCTATTATTAGATTAGATTATTAGATTAGCATTTCGTAGCAACTACATACTCGCATTGGAAATAACAATGCGGTGGAGGCAAAGCTTTAAGAACGTCCACCTCAGAAACATCCACCGGTTTTAATGAAATAAAGTAAAAGACTTTGGGACTGAACTCCACACATATATCTCAACAATTGGCGAGTGGTGATGAAAATGTCTGGATCTGATTCTGGTTCTGAAGAGAGGACATGAGGAGTCAGAGGGCCATGTATAATGTTCTCACGCTGATCTACAGCCCAACTGCAGAGCGAGCAGTCTGGTGGAAACACAAGCCCAGACAGTCGCTCTATAAAGTATACAGTGGTCCAGACGACCTGCTACACAACCATTCTAGCTAACAGTTCACATGTGCTACAGGAACAATCCATTATATGCATCATACCAGAGTGTAAAGCAGAATATTGGACTTTCCCTTTCTTCAAACCTGTGTGCTTCATACACTATACAGACAAAAGTAATGGGACACCTGATCCTTCCTGCCATATGTGGTTCTTCTCCAAAGTGTTACCAAAAAGCTGGAGGCACACAATTGTACAGGACTTCTATAATCAAATTCGGCTTTAACTTGGGAACCCAAACGTGTTCCAGCATGGCAATGCCCCTGTGCACAATGCCAGCTCCATGAAGATAATTATGGTTCACATGGTTTGGAGAAGAAGATCTTAAGTGGCCTGCTATAGAGTTTTGATCTCATCCCTACTGAACACCTTTGGGATGAATGTGAACGCTGACTGCACCCCAGGTCTCCTCACCTTCTCACCTACATCAGACTTTACTAACACCCTTGTGTCTGATGAACACAAATATCCACAAGTACATGCCAAAAATTTTTTATAAGGATTTATAAGAGGCAATTTGGACTAAATGTGGAATGTGATGCTCAAAAAGCACCAAACGTATGACCAGTGTATACAAATCAGCTACAAAACTTGCCTAATTTATTAGAAATGTATTCTCTTTCTTCAAACCAATGACAATTTGGTCCCAAAGGCCACCTCCAGGCTTACAAACCAAACCTTTCCACCTTGGGGATTTTATGTTTTTTACCATGGAGATCTGTTCAAACTCTGTCTACCGTGGCCATCTGGTTCAATCTCCTGTGAAACCTTACTACCTGGGTATCCACTTTCCTGTCTTAGGAAAACATTCAACCATAGACATACAATCATTCAAATGATTTCTAAAACCATTCAAACACGGGTATAGGTTTCATAGCGTATTTGAAAAAATCAGTTTGGGATCTGATATTAAACCGTTCCACCATGGTCATCTGTCCGGATCAACAATGAAACCATTCAAGCATGGCCATCTGATCAAGTTTCAGGCCATAATAAGAATTAATGCAATCCATGTCCCATTGTTTTCTGTTTGTTTTAAAGGTTAAGCCACTTGTTTCTAAGAGATTACTTGGGTATAAATGGCACACCAAAAAAGCCAACAATGGGAAATCATGAGGCGAATAAATGCTATTGTTAGGGATGCAGATAAAAATCTAACAGGGCTAGACATGGGGCAGTTAGAACAAAACCAGTTCTTGACATGCAATGGGGCTGATGGTCAATCTACAACATACAAACCAATCATCTGTCACAAGTCCTGATCGTGTTAAATGGTCTTCAACTCTAATGGTCGTTCCTACACCACCCCTCAACCTCCTGAAGCATAAACAGTGCCGTTCAAGAATCTCCACTATCCCCAACAGTCCCTGGTTCATCTGAAGTGAGAGAGGATGCAGGCGAGCAGCTCTGCACGTCCAGCAGGGATGATGAGATTCCCTGATTTGTAACGGCGCATCGCCATAAAAGTTAACAATGTGATGCACCGCTTTAAAAAAGAAAGGGCGTGCATCGTTTTTAAACGCATTTGCATCGGTAAAAACGATTTATTGATATATCATTATTAGTAGATGCGCTTGGTTTTTACAAATTTAGAAAGTTACCGATAATTTGTGACCAATATTTTATATGTAAATGGATTTTTCTCGTCTCTAAACCGTCTCTCGAGCGCGTTCTCTCAGCACCGCTGCTGCTACGTGAATATGACGTATCGCAACGCTACGGAGACCGAGGCGTGTCCTGAGAGTCACGTAGAATACAGATTAACATGGCAGAGGTAGAGCTGTAACTTCCTGGACATCGAACGGGAAAAGAACGTCTGGTTTTGTTTAATCTTTTTTCGTTTTGCGCTACAAAAGCCTGTTTGTAAAAGTGTGTTAGAAGTCAGAAGGCACTTAAGTAAATTGATTTGTTGTCTGTCTGAACTATTTGTACTGTATTGAATTGCAGAGCATCTTATTTTTTAACATTGCATCGTATTGCTTCGAATCACACTGTTGAATTGAACTGAAATCGGATCGTACCGGTAGCTGCTTCATATCTATCTTTAATGTATCGTATCGTTGGCTATGCATCGAGATGCGAATCACATCGGCCTCAGTCATCTAGACCAGGGGTCGTTAACTCCTGTCCTTAAGGCCACCTGGCCCGAACAGTTTGTTCCTCCTACCTTCAACACACCATTCTTTTCCAATGATGGGGTGGTGGGATGAAGCGACCTTACTCCAAGCGTACTAAACTTCCATAACAGTATGATCTGACGTTTCCTGTTCCTTTAACACCACAGCAACTTCCTTGGTTTTGCCTCTTAGTGTTAATTAGACGGAAAAGACGCAATTACCGAAAAACCCTAACGCGTCCACACCTTCCAGCAGGTGTACCTCGAAGATCAAAGTCCAATGCGTTTTATAAAACGAGACCTTTAAGAAGACCAGAAGGTACTACAGGACGTAACGTTCGATCGACTTGCCCAGCAGCATAAACAGAACAAAATTCCGTTACCTTATAAACCTCTGAGAAGAACCCGGAGCCGATCCATTCGCATATGAAGTCATCAAGGCGTGTCAGGCAGGAGAAGGCACTGATGAGGGCACGGTAGGAAGAAGGACACACCCTGTCCATTTGGGCAGGACCTGTCTCTGCCTCGAACACTGCTCCGTCCAGGTCCTCCAGTCGATCAGGCCGCCTGGGGAACCCAGCAATGGAGTTGCGCTTGCTCCTCTCCATTGCTAAGTGCTGCACGACTGATGTGGCGGACAAGTCTTTAATCAGGACTTCACATTTTCTACGCAGTGACGGTCTTCCTCAGACCTGTAAAATCAGAAGAGACAGAAATCGATGTTATCTAGACATAATCTCACTCTCGGTCACATTATTCCTCATAACGGAGATGTAAAAACCTCGAATCGCGAGGGGAAAAACATTTGTTTTAAATACCAAAAATACGAGTCATTGTTTCATTTTTATTTTACGTAATCCGAATGACGTAAAAATATTACTACATTTGGGAAAAACACTGACATTTCCTTTAATTGTAAGAAGGATTGTTTGCTCAAGTACGAGAAGATGAACTATGGGGCAACATGAACTGATGTCATAAACAAACCGAGGCAAAAAGAGCACATTTTTTCAAAGCTGAAAAAGTAAACTTTGCTCCCTCTCTGTTTACAGATTGATTACAGCCATCTTGAGTTCTATGTGTTTGCCTGGACGCGGTGCTCTTTCAAAACAGGAACGCCTTTGTGGTGAGATAAATATTTACTTGAACCCATCTTCGAGACTCTGGTAGCGTAGTGGCAATAATTTATTTGTCATCACTAATGTTAGTAAGTGGCTTGAATGGCAGTAAAACCTTTACATTACATCATTGCTCTTTACAGAGTAGAACAAATAATATGTGATCAGTGAAATCAGTGCACCGGACCTCGACTTGACCCCTGAGGAACACCTGGTTCTGGTATTAAGTGTTAAAATGTCAAGGCTTTTCCACCTATACAACAAACCTGATAAAACAAATTATTATTAGCATTATTACATGCTGAGTTATTACAATATTATCATTAAACTCAAAAGTAAAAGTTACCACTTAGCTTAGCTACACTGTATTGCCAAAAGTATTGGGACACCTAACATTTCCAGCCATATGTGCCTCTTTCCCAAACTTTGGCACAAAGTTGGATTGTATAGAATGTCTTTGGGTGAAATTTTCTCTTCACCTAAACTAGGAGATCCGAACCTGTTCCAGCATGACAATGTCCCTGTGCACAAAGCCAGCTCCATGAAGATATTTATCTGTGTAAAGCTGCTTTGAGACAATGTTCATTGTTAAAACCTCTATACAAATAAAAATTAATTGAATTGAATATTCTTTACATGGTTTTGAAGATGTGGAAGATCCCCAACTATAGAACTCTGAAATGAACACATTGGGATGAATCCACTGACTGTTCTCACAAGCCTCCTCACCTCACCTCACCTCTATCAGTATCTGACCTTACTAACACCCTTGTGGCTGAATAAATTTCCACAAAATTTTGTGGAACATCTTTCCAGAATGGTGGAGGTTATTATAACAGAAATTAGGGACTAAATGTGCAATGAATGGACATTCGGGGCCACCCAGATGAGGATGCGCTCCATTTTTGAGTCTGGTTCCTCTCAACGACGTCCCATGTTTCCGTAACAGCACTGGTATTGGTAGCGTTCGGGTTGAAGAAAACGGTATCGAGGTTGTTAAATTGTCCTTGTTTGAATTTTGTGGCGACGTCGAAGACAAATTTCCACTCAAGAAAAAGTAGCTATCGTATAATAATATATAAACGTTGGTAAATTGGCTGCTAGCACAAGTGTTGTAGTTTAAATTGCAATCAATTTAATTACTAAATAATAAATTCCTCGTTGTACAATTTTAATTGTTAACAATATGCTACACAATTATTTTTACTGAATTTAAATCGCCTGTTGTTTTATTGAAAAATATATAAATAATATCACAATACTGGCAAAATCTCAGGTGAATCATGATATCATTATCACAATATATATTTATGTTATAATGTTATATATTATGATATTATGTTATGACACCCCCCCCCCCAAGAAATGTTTTTTTTCCACTGACCAGCATCTTGAAATGCATTAAAAGTGATGTTGCATTTGATTTCCACCACGCACCAATGAACCAAGCGTTTCCACTCATTCATCTACTCAGTATACGGATGAACTGCGGCGCCGTAACGTTTTATTTCTAAACGAAAAAGAGAAAAAAAAGCGAGATAATGTGCAGCTTTGCCAGGACCTAAACACAAGCTTCTCTCTCAGTTTCGTACCGCACCCCAATTTAGAGGCAAAAAAAAAAAAAACGTGAAAGTTGCCAGCATTCCTCGAGCAGTTCCTCTCAAGAGGCCGGGTCAAACCGATCGCCGAGCGGGTAAAAGTGCATCTGACGTGGATCCTCTCGTACTCTGGACAGAGGAAGCAGAGAGCGGAGATGGTGCAGCTGGAGCAACACTGAAGTCTATATTTAATCAGGCATCTCACTCCTATTTTTCACCGACTTTACTGCCAGAGTGAGCACGGTGTTCGGTTCTCCGGTTAGGACTTTTTAAGAACTGGGCTGCGTTTCCATTAGATGAAGGCATGACGTTACGTATTTAGATGTGCGATTCGACTCGACTTCAATCAAATGTGTGGTGTTCCTCATGTTGGTGTACGGCAGCACCATTAAGAAATATCCGCGTTCACGGCGTTAAAGTTCTCGCGCGGTTCTTCGGGCAGCAGGGAATTGAGCAACCGAACGTTTCACGAGAAACCGTTTGTGATTCGACTCAAATGTGCCGTGCGTCACGAAACGCGAGCTGCTAAACTGAATCGCGCAGAATTCACTACATTTAGCGAGATCTTCTAATCCAACCCTTGTAAACCATATCTTCATGTATCTGGCCTTGTGCACAGGGGCAGTGTCATGCTGGAACAGGTTTGTGTGTGTAAAAGTGAGAAAATTCCACGGATGTCCTTTACAATTGTGTGTAGAACTTTGTGTGAATACTTTTGATACATCAGTATTTTTCACCACAAAATACCCATTTCTGGAATGGGAATAAAAGACAAGATGAGATGAAGCTGGAGAAGTTGGTCAGGATTATGACACCATCTCTACAAGCTGGTATGTTCTGTATGTTAAAGAAACAGATAGTCAGCTGTCTATAGGATTATAATGAACAGAAAGTCATCACACAGCAACATAAACATCTACAAACACCTTCATGGCGTTCTTTGAGTCAGACTGCATCTACAGGAACGTTTCGGGTCAAGAAACTTTTTGGATTGAAATCAGTCTGTAGCCAGTGACTTGTTCAGATCAATGCATTTTAATAAAATATCTTTTATAAATGTCAGAAGTTTTATAATAATAGCGACACTTGAATTTAGAAACGTGACTTGTTTGCTCGTACACTTCCCCAAATCCAGGTTTCAGAAACTGGCTGCGGATGTCAACACAAGTCATGACTCTGTGATGTTTTTTTTGCCCTGACATGTCTCCGTGGTTTTTCTCAGAGACTACCTGAAAGTTGCAGGTGTTTTTCTGGACTGAGCTGAACAATAACATACCTGGCATTCCCCAGATCAGAACTGAGATTTTGATAAGCATCCGAAACTGAATCGTCTGCTTGTGCAAACACGTTGCGAAACACATCGGATATTTCCTTTTCTGAAAAATGTCAAAGTCAGCTTTCAGAAGATAAAGAAGTGTCTATCATGCATGCAGGGCCCATATGATGACTCTCCCACTGCAGGTTAAAGCTCAGGAGAACACCGTGGCAGCCACGGTGTCAGTGCTCTAGCAGGAACGAGTGAAAGAAAATGACAATCGGGAAACGAGTTCACACATGGTGAGGGTGGAGAAGTGAAAAGGATCCTGGATTATCACTCGAGGTGTTAAATCGGCACCTACAGCAGTAAATTAAACTCTTTGTGTCCATTTGGACTTATATAACCCAACTCCGCTGTGCAGTGAACCGACCCAACCCCTCAAAGGGCCACCACACACCCATGAGCTCGTCCAAATATATAAAAGCTAAATTTAACGCTGTAATGAGCAAAGCGACACATCAAGGGCCAATTCTTCCCTGTAAAAACCTTCCAAACACTCTAAAGCCTGGCTTAACAGTGATGTCCCAACCAGACACTCCAGAGTCGTAGCAACTCTTCACTTAACACCATCAGGACTAACTCAACACTAACAGAGAGCTTATCAACATTCTAAAGGGCACTCCACGAGTCAAGGGCTGACTCAACACTCCTGAGGGACAACAACAGTAACAGCTGATAAAGACGCGACCACTGTAAAGCGACATTTCAGCACTCATTTAAACACAATACAACCAACCCATCCAGAGAATTCAATTCAATTCAACACTCAAAAATAGGCCAACTCAAAAGGTTAACTCAGCCCTTTTAGTGCCAACTCGGCAGTCAAAAGTTTAATCCAGTCCTCATATCACCAACTCAACCGTCAAAAGTTGAACTCAACCCTCAAAAGTTCAACCCAGTCTTTTCCCAACTCAACCCTATCACACAAAAAGCCAACTAAACTCCTCAGAGACTCAAAAGCCGGTTCAAACTTTGAAACACCAACTTATAACACTTACACTCAAATGAACCAAACCTTTAACAATTTAAACTAAAGGTACCGACTCTAAACACCGTACACACCACCAACACTCCACACTCAACTCAAAACCTCTCAAAACTAATTCAGACCCCAAAGACCAATTCACCAACTCAACCCTGGAACCTGTAAAAGGTTAATTCCCCTCAACCCCACATCATAAATCAACACTCCCCAGGTGAACTTCTACCCACATCAACACTGCAGTCCAGAATCAGCGAAAGACCAACAAATACGTCAATCTGACCTTCTGGATGTCAAGAACCAACTCAACTCTGCTGATCTTCATCCATTCAAACCGTTCATGTGCTGATCCCAGTTATAATGCAACCTCTTTACCAAGAAATACTTATTGCAGGTACATGACTGAGGAGTTCATCAGGAAATGAAAGTTAAGATCTGAAGAGATGCAGAACTTCATCAAGTGCATGCATCAGGAGGACAGTCTGCAGAGCATGCACAAAATGCACAGTGCTGCAGATTAATGGTCCTGGAGAATCAGAAGCATGCAACAAGTGAAACACACACACACACACACACACACACAC
>JAAIIK010000070.1:1989871-2009903 GCA_014706435.1 Silurus glanis | reverse complement strand
AGATAGATAGATAGATAGATAGATAGATAGATAGATAGATAGATAGATAGACAGACAGACAGACAGACACAGGCACGCACAATAGGACCAAAGAGCTGCCACAAGGCCTCATCTGTCACTAATCCCCGGGTCTAATCTGGTTACTGGGTCAGTAACAGTGTGCTGCCTAATAGCCATTGCCACATCTCCGTCCTTCTCCAACACACTCTGTTTCATCATCAGACGCCATGACAACCACCAGACACTTCATCTTTTCAGGTAGGCTAAAAATAAATCCGTGCTAGGCTGCAGAGCACCGAGTGACATTTATTAACACTTGGCAAAATTCATCACTGCTTTTATGTCTACTGTGAAATTGATTTATTTTTATTTGTTGATCTCGCAGGGCTTGTAGTGAGCATAACTCTTGCAGCTGCATATGTCGAAGAACTCGATGAAAGGTACATCAGAATTTGTGTTAATACAGCATCAATACAACTCTAATATGACTCTAATATAACTCTAATTCAGCTCTAATACAGCTCTATTACAACTCTAATACAACTCTAATATAACTCTAATTCAGCTCTAATACAGCTCTATCACAACTCTAATACAGCTTTAATACAACTCTAATACAGCTGTAATACAACTCTAATACAGCTTTTATACAACTCTAATACAGCTCTAATATAGTTTTAATACAACTCTAATACAGCTCTGATATAACTCTAATACAGCTCTAATACAGCTCTATTCCAACTCTAATACAACTCTAATAAAGCTTTAATATAACTCTAATTTAGCTCTAATATAACTCTAATTCAGCTCTAATACAGCTCTATTACAGCTTTAATACAACTCTAATACAACACTAATACAACTCTGATACAACACTAATACAACTCTGATACAACACTAATACAACTCTGATACAACACTAATAGCTCTAATACATTGCAAATTCATGAAATGGCTCTGCAAACTAAAATAATAAAATAATAAAGTAACAGATAATTACATTTAAATGGAAAAATTAATTATACAAGTTTATTATTATTATTATTATTATTATTATTATTATTATTATTGTTATTATTATTATTATTATTGTTGTTATTGTTATTATTATTATTATTATTATTATTATTATTATTATTATTATTAGTAGTAGTAGTAGTAGTAATCGTCATCAAGTGGCTGAATGTGTACTTTCTTTCTCTTCATTACTGAAGGTTGGAATGTTTATGTACGTGATGTGTTTATACGAAAGCAGGATGTATAGTTATAATATCATATATTTCTCTGAAAATATAGATTTAATGAGATGCGTAAGAGTGAACCCTGGCTGGTCGAAGTAAGTGCATTTTTTAATTCCAGCATTTTATTTCAAGCAAAACATGCAGCCTGTTCTTGGTCTGATCTGATCTGATATGTGATATAGTTTTACGCTCCATGGTGTGAATACTGTAAAACATTCGAGCTGATCTGGTACGACGTTGCTGCTGAGCTGAAGAGTCAAGGCTCTCACATCAACGTGGGCAAAATGGACACCACTGTTTACGCTGGTGAGTCACAATAAACACAAGAATAACTCAATAATAAAACATTTTATATCAGTTATTGTGTATTCAAGTGTGGGAAAATGTTTTTTTTTTTTCATCAGATGCATGAAATAATCCCTGAATACCCAACCACATTGTCTCACAACAGTCTATAGCCATTATAATGTACTCTATAATCAGATTAGCTACGAGAGTCTAAAGCCTTCAGTAGTGAGCTCCTGCTCCTCAATAAGCTTCTTCTCATTAAGCACCAGATGGACAGTCAGCATTTTCATTAACAACTTGAGTTCAATTATTTCTTTGCAGTTTGTTTTAAAATAAATTTCCAGGCTTTAACCAATATTTACTAATAATATATAATATAATAAATTATAATATAATATAATATAATATAATATAATATAATATAATATAATATAATATAATATAATATAATATAATATAATTAATATATAATATAATATAATATAATATAATATAATATAATATAATATAATATAATATATAATATAATATAATATAATATAATATAATATATAATATAATATAATATAATATAATATAATATATAATATATAATATAATATAATATAATATATAATATAATATAATATAATATAATATAATATAATATAATATAATATAATATAATATAATCAGTAATCTGGAATACTTTCATGCAGTACCAAGATTTTGCTACTTTCCTTTTTTTCTGGCCCTGAAATTATAATAATATAAACTTCCAGAAAGAAACAATATGGACAGACTTTACCTTATTGTAACACTTACGGTTATAAAAATAAATTTGCATTATACAATATATCCACCCATTTTTTTCCTTATTTGGACACATGCTAATTCCCTATCAAATGAAACAGAACGTCTGTCTACACACTCGAAACCAATGTCTGCGAGTGTTTTAAAACACTCAATCTATCTGCCCTCTTTCTCATACATGAGCTCACAGACACCTATGATTGGTCAATGGCTCAGTGATTGACAGGTGGAACAACATCCTGGTTAAGAAATTGCTGCAGTTGCACTATTAATGCACTATTAATGCAATGAACTATTAATGCCCTATAGTGAAAATTCACCTCCCTTAACTAATTAAAAACTCAAGTATCAAAGTGGTTTTAATTCTTTTTCCTGACTTTTTTTTTAGATGCGGTGACAGACTTTAAAATTCATGGATATCCTTCTATAATCTTGTAAGTGTATAATCTCAGAATAATCTCAGGATTATGTTCACCTAAAAGTTGATCAAATATCATTTGAATAAGAAATGAACTATTTCCACATCTCCAGCCTTGCATTTCTTTATTAGGATTCTTTCCTTCCTCTGCCGCGACAGAACTCAATTTCAGGTAGAACATCACCTTCGCCGGTCGAAGGTTAGACTTTCTAAAATTAGACCAGCGCTAGACTCTACCTGCTACAGATGCAAACGGCCTCAAGTTTGTTCTGAACTTGTCGAAGATTGCATCATTTTTTTGGAAATCTATTTTTGACACATGCTCTGAAACAGTCGGGGTTCCGATCAGCCCCATGCTCATTCATCGCCGTATTCGGCTCACACCACAGAATAGACCGCCTAAGCAGGTACGATAATAACGCTTGGCCTTCAGAAGATTCGTTCTGGTTCAACGGAAGGACTTTCTCTCCTTACTAATTTAAATAAATAGATCATGCAACATCTAATTTTCTCTCTACAGGGGTCTGTGCTGAAATCCTTCACAATATGGCAAGCTTTCCTTTCTTTTTTTTCTTCTGGAAAATGGAAATAGAAAATACAACCCCATAATATGTGTGTTTATATATAATATGTATATAAATATGAATTTTACTTGAAATTTGAAAGTGTGTGTTGGGGTTTGTGAGTGCATCATTTCCTTTTTGTCTTCTGTGAAAATATGAAACGAACAGGCATCGGATAAAAACCCAGAGAGAGAGAGAAAGACGGTACAGCTGCATGCTGTATTATCACTTTAAACTGGATATAAAGCAGAAAAAACACACTACAGGACGGAGATATGGACAAAATGTATATTTGCAACTCACATTATTATCTGACCCAAACTTATTATCTGCTGAATTCATCCGAACTCACACTCAAGATCTAAGATGTTTTTTTTTCTTTCTATAGTTCACACACAAACATGTTTTTCAGACCATTTCCAGGCTCATTTGCATATCGAAATCTTCTGCAATCTCAGTGCTGCTACTTCTAGCTTGAAGTCATTAACAAATGATTTGTTATCGAGCAACAAAGTGAGCTATTTTAGTCCGAGGATAATACTGCACGGTGTAATCGCTCTATAATTGTATTTTATGCTTTATTATCTCTCTACAAGTATAAAAGGAGAGAAGTATTTTCACTTCAATGGCCCGAGGACTAAAGACGCCATCGTCGAGTTCGCCAGCAGGGTATCTGGGTGAATATATCAACTTTTTTAAACATTATTGTATGTTCTGGTTCATATTATTTATTTTATTACATACTTCTATTTTCACACTGCGAAAGCAATACAAAACATACCCATCATTATCTGGGCTGTTATTCTAAATCCACTCTCATACTGTCCACATTGTCTCACATTGTCTTGTCTGTTTTGTCTCGTAGAGTCCAAGCTGAATGTATAGTGTTATTTATGTCTGTACTTTGAGAGTCACAAACAGCTGGAACCAAATTCCTTGTGTGTGTCAACACATTTGGCCAAAAAACCTGATTCTGATTCTGAACTTCAGATGCTTCAATGGTACATTTCGATTTAATGTTGTACCTGAAGTGTCTTTGTGTAGTGACAGTGAACACAATCAAATAAAGATGTATTCATAATAATAATAGTAATAATAATAATAATAATAACGACAACAATAATAATCAGAATAAATAGAATTAGTCGTGTTTGGTGTTAAATGCGACCTTCTTCTTTAGCAGCTGCTGTTAAATTTTCTACAAATTGTGAGGGAATATATCAAGCAAATACCCACATTTAAGAAAAAAGTGTTTAGAGCGTAGAGGAACTATAATAACTGACAATGTTTAAGAAAGAAAACCATCTTCTCGTTGATCGTTACGTTTTCGATGAACCTTTATGGAAGGAGTCTCCGGTGTTAGTGCTTAATAACAGTTTTTGTTTGCATTGTTAACTTTAAGAGAGTGAAAATAGCGACGCTAATGAGAGAAAACGGAGCCGCTATAATGTTAATGAGACCAGGATCTGATAGACGTTCTACAATATTAACTATGGGCTGAGAAAAGACATACAAATGGTCGTTACTGACAAATAGTTACAGTATAAAAGGACTCACGGATATGCTGTTATGGAACCAACTAATTGTACATCAGTGTGATATAAAGTGGTTTATTCCCTGCATATCGTCTTTAAATGATGTACAGATACTTCTGAGAATCTTGCTTCAGTATTAAAGTCAGTCAACTCTGCTTTATAATACACTAGTGTAATCATTTCTCCATCTGTGCTCAACGCAGTCCCTTCGTGAGGGTTCTGAGCAGCGTCCGGCTCTTCCAGCACGCCCTGAGCCACCATCAGCTGTTCTTCCTCTACGTCGGAGGGAGGTCACCACTTAAGGTAAAGCCTCTGCAAGTATTTTTTTGCACGATAAAAGAAAGCATGATGTTAAAACGCACGATATTCGCCGACACATTCCGATTTCTTTGAACACGTGCGACACTTACTAGAGCATCACTACAGCAAGCTTTTCCATAAGAGCCAGCTCGAGAAATGTAACACGACGACTTTTCCAGCCATTTGTGGTTCTTCACCGAACTGGAGACATACAATTTGATCGGACGTCTTTGGATGCAGCATGAAATTCTGGGAAATCCAAACATGTTCCAGCATGGCAATGTGCACAAAGCCAGTTTCATGAAGATCTTTACAAAAGCTGGAGTAGAAGATCTTGATTAGCCTGCTATAGAGCTCTGACCTCCACCCTATTAAACACCTTTGGGATGAATGTGAACGCTGACTTCACCCCAGGCCTCCTCACCTTCTCACCTACATCACTACCTGAGATTACTAACACTATTATGGCTGAATGAATCGCCATAAAATCTAGTGGAACATCTTTCCAGAAGAGTGGAGCTCATTATCACAGCAAATAAGGGACTTAATGTGAAATGGGAAGTTGAAAAATAAGCACAATCTTATGCTCAGGTGTCCACAAACATTTGTCTGTATATTGTTTATGTGTATTATTATAAATATTTAGTGAACGACGCACAGTAGAATAACGTAACCTTATAATGAATATTATACAGCACTATATTTGGAAAGCAGTTTGGAATCTTTTTCATGTGAGCGTATTTTTATTATTATCTTGTAAACACACACTTACAGGCTATTTACAAAGTCCACAAAGAAGAACATGAAGGAAAAAAAAGTTGGCATTTTTTTATGTCTGTTCTTTCAGGGTCAGTTTTATAAAGTGGCATCTGAATTTGTCATCCACAACTATTTTTTCGCGGCCCCCCCGGACGTCCTCCCCCAGGTGAAAACCTTTTTATGTCACATTTCCACTGCGTATAAAGCTCCATGTCTGAGTTGATTTGTTGAAAAGAAAATATGTTGAATTCCAGGCAGTTGCGTTGCAGGACGTCCCCTCCGTCGCGGTGTTCAAAGACGGATCGTACGTCGTCTATGACGGTGAGAACTCCTTCAGAACTTTTTCAAACGGGTCGGTTTTAGGGCAGCGTGCGATGGCGTGTCAGCTGTAACCGGTTTTCTCTCAGCGCCTCTCGGATGGTGCCGTCCCAATTGGGCTGTGGAGGAAGCTGGTAGTGAAAAACCAGAGCGTCGAGACAGAGGGTCACGAGGAACGGGCTCAGATAGTAGTCGTTAGGGAGGCGTGAGCAGCGATGAAGCACCCTGAGAACGAAGTCTACGCCGTGGCCGTCTTCCTGCAGCACGACGCTCGTCTGCTGAACCTCGCCGTTATCATAGAACACCTTCTGGAGCCAGAAGTTCAGCAGAAAGTGATCTGAGCACCGCACCTGGATGCGGAACACAGGCATGTCGGAGGAGTTCACCACGACGTGGATGGTCAGGACGTCCATCATCTGCGCCAGAGTCGCGAGTTAGCGCCCGTCATCCCCTTTAGAACAGAGAACTCGCTTTCCTACGAAAAGAGACAAAGTTATTCTGCTTCACGTTTGCTGAGTCTTAAGAATATTAGCAAAGCAAATACTTCACTGGTATTGAAGGGGACAAACCTTCTAGAGCGATATTTCACCAGTCCTGAAGAACCAGTTTGTCTTATTTGACTTTTTTTTAATATTATATTAAGCTAATAGACTACAGTTCACCTTTCATACCGTTAATACACCAAGGCACACTTTAAAATATTCACCCATCTACAATCGGACAACACATCACCCCAGACGCATTTCTCGTAACATACGATCACGCGAATGATACGTGAAATTTAGAACCCAGAAATTCGAGAAAATCAAACCTTTAAGAGAAATCCTGTTACAAAATGTGAACAACGATCACGATGTTTTCCACTGAACTGGTCTGAAAATCAACCAGCCATCTGAGAAAATCATGTGTTATTATTTATTACAAAAAATAGGATAAAAATGTGGAAATAAAATAATCCGGCAATAAAATTGTGAATAAAGGTGACAAACTAAATGCAGTGCATAGAAAAAAAATGTGCGGAAATATATATATATATAATGAAAAAGCATAAAAAACAAAAAATACATGTAAAAAAATACATGTATATACAAATATATACAAATATAAAAAAAATTACATGAAAGTAAATGCATTCTGACAAATACAATGTTTACATGTATATAAAAATCAATAAAAAAAATAAAAAAAAAACAATTCAACAAATGAACCGATATGGAAAGTAACTTCAATTAAACCTACATTATAACATTTTTATTCCACTTCTGTTTACATACCTTTAAACTTCCACAAATTTCACGCTTTACTTTTTAATTAAAAACGTATTTCCTCTCGCCATCATATCAGGTTGATCTGTGTTTATTTTCTCACGGAGATCGGCGTATCATCAGAAAAAACTAAACAAAAAAAATCGTCGTCACCTGAACCGTAGCAAAAGTTGTGTCTGGCTTCATCTCTCATCCGCCCTCTGAGTCAACTGACTTAAACAAAGTATCCTGCTTCTAAAAAAAACTGTTTCCTTGTGTGGTTTCTTTAATCGCTGCCAGCTGCGGCATTGCTGGTAATAAAAGACCGCTCGATAAGACGGGGATCAGATCCCATTACCTGCTCGAGGACGTCTTCATACACTATATAGATTTACAGCCATTATGTAAACTTTAAATAATAATGAATCAAATAGTAACAGCAGCGAATTGGAGAATAACCATGTAATAAAAGGTTTAATTATTTACTTAGAAAAAAATATTTCCCTCCATTTGTTCATTCACTTAATTACAATTTTAAAACCCAGAAAAAATTATTTGAAAAACCCATACATATTGCTAATCTTTTGGAAGCATATAGTAAAATTATTTTCTTATCACAGAACCAAAGATCATTAACTTTATTATTATTATTATTATTATTTTTATTTTTTATTTATTTATTTTTTTCAACATTTTTCAATTTTTGTTTGGTTTGTTTAAATTCCTCCAAAAGTGATATATATATATATATATATATATATTTATGTGTTATATATATTATAAGTGTTTCCCATCCATTACTTTTTTGTTGATAGCAGAGACACTAATACAGTTGTAAGTAAATATTAGCTGTAAGTAGCTTGGACTGTTATTAGAGCACTGTTGTTGTTACGGAAAGAAAGAACACTACGGCACAGTGAAATTCTTTCTTCTCATAAATTCTCAGTTAGGAATTTGCGGTTAAAGTACAGGGTCGGCCATGATACAGCACCCCGGGGGCAGAGAGGGTTGAGGCTTTCTCAAGGGCTCAACATTGGCAACTCAACAGTGCTGGTGCTTAAACACCCAACCTTCTGATCTCCAACCCAAAGCCCTAACCACTTATACATTTATCCAATTTTTATTTAATAAAAAAATATCATAAGCAGCAGGTTTTTAGTGAACTTTCACATGAAGCAACTTGTCAAAAAAAAATTACTTTACTGTATTTCTACATAATCTTCTCCTTTGCTGTTTTGTTTCATCCAGAGGTACGTGAAGGCAATCTATCCTCCTGGGTGGACCGAGAACGTTTCCCTCGTTATTTCCTGATGGACAGCTTCTCGTTGTACCAGATGGGAGAACGAAGTATGATCGCACGCTAACACGACAAACAAAGCAAACAGCGTCTGCAAAAAAAATAGTCTACAAACGATTACCAACATTTTTAAAAACATTTCGTAAAATTTAATGGCTTGAACAAAGTAAAACAAATTTACATTTGGTAGACGCCCTTTTTCAAAGAGACTTATAATTATCTCAGTTATATAACTGAGCAATTGGGGGTTAAGGGCCTCACTCAAGGGCCCAGCAGAGGCAGAGTTTGTCTCTTTGGTAGCTGCATTAGCTACGTTGATGTTTTATCACCGAAAAGTTGTGAATTTGTCATTGTCCTCAACATACATATGCAGGATAACATCTGAATTTGTTCCAAATCATATAGGAATTTTAGTTCATTTCGGCTGAAGGAAAAATGTGCACACAAGGTCCATTGCGGTCACTACACTTTATTTTTTTTACACGTTTCACTTTTTCTAGACATCAAGATAATCTCATTATTTTGTGTCTTGCATTTTCCTCACAGCGAAACTTGTTGCCGTAGCCGTGGTGGATGAAAAAAACCCATCTGCAGAAAGTATTCGGTAAAACCGAACCTCTTCTTAGAGCACATTTCTCCACTAATAAGTATCACATGCTGTGTGTTGAGTTGTACACTACGATGCTCATAATGTTTGTTGATATCTACAGTCATAAGAGCCTGGTGGAGAAGGTGGCCACCGAGCACGGCGAACGGTACAGCACGTGAGTAGGCGAAGAAATAAAGAACTGCTGAGATAATGGAGGATTTGGGTGTAAAAAAAATAAAAAATGGCGTCTGTGTGCATTACAGGAAGTTTCAGTTTGGCTACGTGGATGGAAACGACTACATCAATGGGGTCATAATGGGGTGAGCAGGAGGAGTTTGATTATGGGAGCCACTTTGTTGGCAGATAAGTTATGGATTTTTTTTATATTTCTTTTTGTAAGTGAATTCTGGAGTGAAACTGGACATTAGAGGTATAATTGTCAACTAATAGAAATTGCAAAACAAAATTTAGGTGAATTGTTTGAATGCAAAAAAAAGTATTCAGTTGCCTAACCTAATAAATGATTTCATAGGTCTGACATGAACACATGGCTCAGTAAACATCTCAGTAAATACATCTGCTGATGCTTCAAAACCCACCATCCGTGACGTTCCTGGAATCTTTAGGCATTTTTCATACCCCCTCCTCCAGGCTACACAGACCCCAGCTTGCGTCCAGATGTTTAGCTAGCTACTGTTCCAATGAACGTAAGCTCTAAGCCTCTCCACTCCTACAGTGCCTGACATGTCGAGGGCTCCAGACAGAGACGGAGAGGCAAAGCCCTGGCATTAAACATCTATTGGAAAACATCTCAACCTCAAACCGGCCCACTAGCATTCGCTGACCATACCTTCGTACTTGGCAAGCTTTCTTACAAAAGAGCTGTGAGCTTCAGCAGGACAACTTGTGTGGAGAATGCAGACAGCAGAACAATGTGTGGTCTCATGGTGGTAGATCTGAAGCTAAGGAACATGCCACTTAAGGTCTACCAATACCTTCTGGTGTCTCACAGAGCTTCTGAGGATGTAATCACTGTGGGGATGTGGTTCTTTGACACTTCTAGCTCTCATAAATGGGACGGTGGTTGTGTCAAGTTCATGGCTTTAACAATGACCTTTAGAAATCGATTTATAATTTTTCTCATAATGGTTTTGACCAGAAGCTTAGGATATGAGCTACGGATTTACACCATGAGCACATGTAGATTTTGTGTGATTTAGCTTTTATCTTCCATAGGTTTTTTTTATGGTTTTGAAATTCTGTAGATGGTGCATATTGTAACGATAATCATCAGTGTCATTGTTTTCCTTTCCTCAGCGACTTGCCAGTGCCTTCAATCATTGTACTGAACATGTCCATAGATGGATATTATCTCCCTGGATCCACAGTTAAGACCATTGAAGAGCTTCTCGAGTTCCTCAATAGCATCCTGACTGGAAGATCTGAGGTCTGGTGATTTCCACTCTACTGTTTAATCTTTACTCAGATTCACGTTTAACACAAATTGTGTGCGTTTCAGTTGTTCGGAGGAAACGGATTCCTGCAGCGGATAAAGAGACTTTATTACCGTGCGACATCCGCATTGAAGGTGAGGTTCTGCATTATTAATAAAGGTGAATTGAAGATGCTTCTCGCTGCACAAATAGTGGAGAAGTAAATATTCGACATGATCTCTAAGAGATTTCTCCTTCTCACTCAGACGAGCTTCGCATCATCTCCCTTTGGTACGTGTTTTCTTATTTCCTTGCCGTTAGTCGTGATCGGATTCGTCGCCACGGGGATCTGCACGGCCGAGCGAGTAGATGATGAGAAAGCAGATGATGGCCCTCATCCTGCGGTCACTCGCAGGAAAAGAGCAGCTGTGAAACACTCGGAAGCCAAGAAAAAAGATTAACCGGACCACAAACACTGCAGTGGATCCCAGCTCTGGTTCTTCACAGCCATTACTTTGAACATGTTCCTGTTTTCTCTGGTCTAACACACACTCATCGACTCAGCAAAGGGCTGTTAGTTGACAAATTAGTTTAATTAACTGTGTAACAGCGGATAACTCAATGAAACAGGCACCAGTGCAGGAGACCAGTGTTTAACGAATTACAATTCATCCCTCGTTTATGGAATGTCATATGTTCAAAGTCTGATAATAAAAACCCACTCGTAATGTATTATTTGCCTTTTGTTGCATTGTTCTGAGTAACGTGGGAGTATTATGGGAAAATAATCAAGGACAGTCTGGTGTAATGATGCATAATTTCTTTTATCCCCCACAACATCACAAATGAAAGTGTTTTATTTCTTTAAAAGCACAGCAATTTCCCAAACACTAGCAGACTTCTTTTTTTTTTTCTATGCATTTATAATCACATTTAATGTTCTGAAACAGCCATGAAGTGACCTGGTTCCTCACCGCTCTTTCTAGCCACTTCAGAAGGTAACTTATTATTGTAACTGTATGATGTAGCTTGTAAATATAGTGTTTAATTGAACTGTATATAGTGCACTCTGCTTTTTTAATGCAGAATTTCAGTTGTATGTTTATTATTATTATTATTATTATTATTATTATTATATTATAATATATTTATTATTATTTATTATTATATTCTTGTAATAGTTGTAAAGTAATTATGGGGTTTTAAATTATGTAAATCATCAGGACACCAAACAGAACTTTTGCTATGTTTCCTCACGGACGGTTTTAATTGCCGGATGTGTGCGTTTTAGTGACTGATTTGAGACTCGGCACGGTAAAACAAATGTTTAGCGATTAAAATGTGTCTTTCGGTGGAGTTTTTGAAAAATACCTGAGTAAAGAAAGGGTTTGTCATGAATAAAAAGGTTTTAATTTCTCCTTTTTTAGATTTATTTATTTAGGTTTTAATAAAAAAAAAAGGTCACAGAAATGCGCAGCATTAATCGCACGTTAATAGAATTAGTGCCGTTAACATTTATTTGCGTTAATGCCCTAATTTTTGACAGCCTCATATATATATACACAAAAAAACTTAAATGTTTTCTTTAAATACAAATAAATATACTGCAATACAATTTATTATTTAATAATAATAATAATAATAATAATAATAATAATAATAATAATAATAATAATAAATAAATAAATAAATTATCCACCTCAGAAAAGCATAGGTCACGAGGACATGCATTTCCGGTCCCCACCCGCCCCCTATCGACAGGAAATAATATGCACGGTTTGGACGAAGAATTCCTATCGGTGCACGAAATTGATTTTAAATTAACAAAAAAGCCGAAAAACTCATTAATTTATACGATATAAAATGTTTCAAAGAATCTCGCGTCTAATAATACACGCATTAATCTGCGGTTTCGCCTGGACGTAACTTCCGGGTATCACTCGCCATCATTCCTCTTTCTGATGTTTGAGCGCATATTTTTTTTTTTAGATTTCCCCTCTGCTTTTTGGGGTAAAAAAAAATAGTTTTTGTACCCCGTGAGTCGAAACGCGGGTCATAAAATCGAGGGAAAGCGATTTCTCTCGGCTTTTTGTTTATTTTACGCCGAAATAAAGGGACTTGTTGCCGCGCATGCGCAGAACGAAATCAGACGTGATCACCGAGAGGCAACAGAGCCGAGCACGCAAAACAGCAACGTGAGATCATCTCAGAAGGAACTTATTTACCGGTTCAGATTCACCTACAGGAAATAGTTTTATTCTTTTCTTTGTTTTTTAAAATACCGACTCCATGGAGACAGTTCATGTAAGACATCAGCAGATGAAAGTGGAGGACTTGTGGTGTCAAAGGAAAAGGATTCAACACGAGAGATAGGAAAGAACATGGGCATGTTCAGTCATGGATGATGCATGCATTGCAGAAGCTTTCTCCTCAGAAGCAGTGTTCAGGACTGACACGGGGTCACGTTTGAATAATCTAGAATGAAGGAAATCATCACAAACCTGGTGGTTCGGTGGTGGTGGTCCACCTAGATCTGTCATTTTTGAACTTTTCCCTCCTTATGTCTTTAGAACAAGTGATTGGACCAAGAACTTGGCAAGAACCCAGATGTGAAATTCCTCCTTCTTGAAAGTAGGATCTCCCGGAGTTGTCGTAAACGTGAGTAGAAGTTACAAGAATATTTATGTTGTTGAAGAAAAAAAAGGAGAGAGACAAAAAAAATAATCACACGTCTGTTTTTTAGATCATGGCTGTATGTGTAGTGAAGCCTGCGCTCCTGCTGTGTCTGGTGAACTTGGGATTTTCCTTCTCTGGGATATTTGACCCGTCAGGCAAATACGGAACGGCCAGCGAGCATGACGAGCGAGCCGATTTCCATACAGACACCAACGCCACGACAGAGCGAGGATTTCACATGGCGTCGAACGTCCACCCCAACCTTTATTTCGACTTGGCGGAAGTGCGGCGGCTGAAAAAGAAAGCCGCCGGGACGCACGCACAGGTGTTTAAAGTTATACGGAACGCAGTAACGACCATGCTCGAAAGCCCGACGCTCTACCTACCACCCACGAACCATGAAGAATTCACAAAGAAATGGAACGAGATTTATGGCAACAACCTTCCACCGCTCGCGCTGTACTGCCTACTCCAGCCTGAAGATGGTGCCGCGTTCCAGTTTTTAATTAAATACATGGACCGTATGGCTGAATATCCAGATTGGATGGTGACTAGCGCACCAAACGATGAAGTTCCCATATCCCATTCCCTCACTGGCTTCGCTACAGCTTACGATTTCATTTATACCTATCTGGACAATCAGAGAAAGGTTCTATACCTCAAGAAGATACGTTCCGTTACAGCGGAACTTTACGAACTGTCCAAGCATAGAGGTTGGGGTCGGCAGTTTTTACAAAACCACCAGACTACGAACATTCTAGCCATGCTCACGGGAGCTATCGTAACCGGTGTACATAAAGATCGTGAAGCCATGATGTGGAAGCAGGTCGCCGTAAACTACATGGAAAAGACCATGTTTCTCTTGAACCACATTGTAGACGGTTCGCTGGACGAAGGCGTCGCGTATGGGAGCTACACGGCCAAATCGATCACGCAGTATGTTTTCTTGGCGGTGCGCCATTTCGAAATCGACAACAAGCATAACAACTGGCTGAGAGCTCACTTCATGTTCTACTACGCCACCGTGCTCCCCGGTTTTCAAAGAACCGTGGGCATTGCAGATTCCAACTACAACTGGTTCTATGGGCCGGAGAGTCAGCTGGTGTTCCTGGATGCGTTTGTTCTAAGGAACGGCTCAGGTAACTGGCTGGCGCAGCAGATCAGAAAGTGTCGGCCCAAGGACGGGCCCATGACTCCATCGGTGGCGCAGCGCTGGGCTACTTTACACACCGAGTTCATCTGGTTTGACGCAGAGCTCACTCCTCAGCCACCACCTGATTTTGGGAAAGCAGACATGCATGTTTTTTCAAACTGGGGGGTGGTGACATACGGTGCGGGGTTGCCGTCGGGGCAGGACAACACTTTTGTGTCTTTTAAATCGGGGAAGTTAGGTGGACGGGCGGTATACGACATCGTCCACGCTAAGCCTTATTCCTGGGTCGACGGCTGGACTAACTTCAACCCGGGTCATGAGCACCCGGATCAAAACTCCTTCACTTTTGCACCAAACGGACAAGTGTTTGTCTCTGAAGCGCTGTACGGTCCAAAATACAGCTATCTAAACAACGTCTTGGTGTTTGCACCTTCCCCAACTAGCCAGTGCAATGCACCATGGGAGGGGCAGCTAGGGGAATGTTCCAAATGGTTAAAATGGGGCGAAAAGGAAGTAGGAGACAGCGCAGGTGAGGTCATTGCGGCGTCCTCGCACCAGGACACCATGTTCGTTAGCGGCGAAGCGGTGTCCGCTTACTCGTCCACTATGAAGCTCGTTAGTGTTTATCGAGCCCTGGTTCTGCTCAACTCGCAAACCTTGTTAGTGTTAGATCACGTCGAAAAGCATGAAAAATCCCCCCTAACCTCAGTAAGTGCCTTTTTCCACAATCTTGACATCGACCTGAGATACGTCCCGCACAGGTCTTTGAATAAATACAGCGGCGCGCTAATGGACGTATGGGACGCTCATTACGAGATGTTTTGGTTTGACAGTCAGGGAGCCAGTCCCGTCGGTAGGATACAAGAAGTAGAACAGGTCGCGGAGTTCAAAAAGAGGTGGACGCAGTTCATAAACGTTACTTTTTCCATGGACGGTGTAGTCAGCAGGGTGGCCTACCTGATGCACGGTCCGTTTGTCAAAGTATCAGACTGCAGGTTTGTTGACAACAGCAAAAATGGAGTTAAACTGTCGCTTACCCTGAACGACACAGAGACCACCGTGTCCATAGCAACAAACTACAAAGACATTGGTGCCAGACTCAGCTACTTAGGCTTCGCAGGATTCGCAAAAGCAGAGAATAAACACAGGATTATTAATTTTGGTCAGGGAGTTCAGGTTCTACCCAGCCAAGAGAAAAAAGACTCCATGTTTAACTTTGGTTTCATGATCAATGTCATCGCAGTGTGGATTCTATGTTTTGCCATCGCGGTTTTGACCATAAAGAGAAAGTTTAACGTCTCCTCCCGGAAACTTATCCGCTGCACGGTCGTTTCAGTGCTACTTTTCTGGGTGTTTGAACTCTTAGTGACGTCTCATCGTTGTCAGGAGGTGCTGTGCGGCATCATGTGGCGGGATCTCCGTGCCTCCGAGGAAGCCGTCACTCGATCCACGTTCCCTCTCGATCACTCCCCAGACCTTCTTCCTTTCATTATCGTCACCTCGCTTCCCGGCTCTGGAGCTGAGATCCTTCAACCCCTTTTCGACAACAGTTCCGACTTCGTGTATCTTAGTGTTCCCTCCACCTACCTCCGTATCCCTGAGACCAGTTTTGCTCCGGACTCGTTTGCAGACGCTTGCGAGTGGTCCAGAGCGGATGCCCAGAACGGAAAGTTTCGAGCCATCCAAGGATGGTTCCATTCGATGTTACATGGCATCAGACTGCACCTGCAGAACATTCAGCTCTACAAGAGCAGTATCGAAGCGGTAAATAAGGGAATAAAGAAGAGACGGAAGCTGCTGATGGAGGTGAGCGAGATCAGAGACAGGAGGTCAGCAGCGAGAGAGGTGGAGTACATCAAGGAGTTGAGGCAGCACTTGACGGACTTCCCGAATGCCTGCCCTGTGCTGAACCTTCGCAGCGGGAGCTGGTCCTTAAAACTCCCATTCCTTCAAGAAGTCATCGGACACTCGTTGAGATCGGTTCAAGTAGTGCGTGACCCCCGAGCGTGGATCTATCTCATGCTCTACAACAGCAAGCCGAGCCTTTACACCAGCAAAAACATTCGAAAACACTTGCTGAACATTTTGAACCAGCGTAGCGACAGGGCAGGACAGGCGTGCACGAGGTTCGACGCGGCATTTCAGCCGTTACGAGAGATCCTCGCTCAGCCAGACGCTAACCCCGTCCTCCTGCTGGCTCATCTCTGGCTCGCTCACACTTCTGCCAGTCTCCGAGCAAGCGCCGACTTGCCCTCGTACACGTACCTCCAGGTCAAATTCGAGGATATCGTGAACTTTCCTGAAGATACCGCAGAAAAGATACACAGGTTTCTCGGCGTCCCTGTCGCTCCGGCCGCCGTAAACCAGCTCGCGTTCGCCACGTCCACGAACCTGTATCACATAGTCTACGAAGGAGATGTATCGCCTGCCAAAATTAACATGTGGAAAGAAAACATGGCTCCTGACCAGATTAGACTTATAGAACACGTGTGTGGGACCGTCATGGACGTCCTCGAGTACAAAAGATACGTGTCCGTATGAAGTAAACGGAATTGCTGTTTGTATCAATGCAAAAACGGTTTATATATAAAAAAAATATATCTACATTTATAATCGTGTTTTTTTTCTTTTATGGAATGTGGATGTTTATTATGCAATTATTACTGTTATTTGTTTCACTTACTGATATGATGACTCAAAAGTTTTGGCACCCCACACGTTTACAGGTCAACTGAGGACTAAATCATCTTTGTACCAATACATGGAATACTGTATATGAGAAAGAGGAGAGAGAAAAAAAAACAGCCCAAGCAGGGCTGCTGTATGAGTCACTTTATGAGAAATATCTTATTGAGTTTCCTGAGGATAGGAATTCACATGAAATTGTTTTACGATTAGATTGCTTTTATGGGACGGAGCGTTTAAAATGCAGGATATTTTAGGAAAGATATAAAAAAAGAAGAGTTTAAAACGTCCAGGCAATGACGACATAAGTGCTTCAGCTCATGTTCAATTTTTCACCTTTGTGTCTTTTTCTCGCTCGATTTCCAAAAAGCATCTTATTTAAGTCAAGAACAAGAAGCTACAAGAAATCCATCTACATTCCTGGTGAAAGTTTGTGGTCACATCCCATTCCACATCCAGTCTCTGTTTAACTGTTATGAAGACCTCCACTCTTCTGGGAAGAAGTTTCACTGGATGCACATACTGATGTAGGTGAGGTGAAGAGGTCTGAGGTGCAGTCAGCGTTCACATCCGGAACCCAGTTGTTCTCACAAATCTAGTGGAACATCTTCTCAGAAGAGTGAAGGTTACTATAGGAGCACATCGGGACTGAAAGATGGAGGGGATGGAATAGAATCTTATGGGCAGGTGTCCACAAACTTTTGTCTGTATCGTGAACCACGTTAATGTGAACCAATTCTCAGCGCGAAAGCTTTAACTGGATTCCAACGTGTGCATTAAAATAAACAAACGGTTGATGAATATGCAGAATATTCATATCGTTTAAAATAATAATTAATGATCTGCGTGTTAAAAACATTCACATTAGACATGCGCATGTTTTTGTAAACCACGTCTGTGAGCATTATTGAGAACGTGAAGAGACTTGCGTGAAAAACGTTTCTGCAGAGAGTAAAGCTGTGAAAAAAAATATAAACATTTTACTTTAGACCATCCCGGACCGAGCTGCTTTGTAATCAAACAGCTGTAACGTCTCCGGAGAGCGAGAGGAAGAACGAGGGAAAAATTGGCCAGACTTCAAGATGTAGCAATTTCTGATTTGTCTGTTTTCACTGGGTGTTTACCGCAACAGCAATCTCAAAGTAAGCGCATCGAGGCCTGTATAATCCACAGAGCAGAAAACAGCTTTATTCTCTCTCTCTCTCTCTCTCTCTCTCTCTCTCTCTTGCTCTCCCTCTCTCTCTCTTTTGCTCTTTTGTGAAGCACAACACTGAAGATTTATCATTTAAAGTGCAATTTTTTCCCAGCGATCATTTGGGCTGTAGAGAAACCATCACTCCTGCGCTAAAATGATAGAAAGTAATGTACTTTTAGTATAAGTGTACAATTCGTCAGGGGATAAAAAAACAAAAAAAAACCCTCTCGTAGAGGAAAACGATGAAGCTGTCGGAGTCGGAGCGCGTATATGACTCGGCCCAGAAAACACGGTTTGTCATCTGCGAGAATTGTACACTAATAGGACAAAAGCACTTCACTCTACTCAGAGGTTCGTTCTGTTTTAAGCGACGCGACGCGTATCATCAGTGCACGTGAAAATTAGATGTTTTTCTGTTCTCTGGACCTCCTGTGATGATGAACATCGTGCTGATATGACTGCAGCGTTACCATGGTGAACACCACACACACACACACACACACACACACACACACACCCACAAAGCTGGACGTACGTCATTCTCGCCATTCCTCTGACCTTTAACAATACCACGTCTCAGCGTTCTTACACCACTGCTTCTCACAGCTGGATCTAAAATTCTATTTTTATTAGAGTAAAAGAATTCACATTATTACAGCGAAATACTATAATATACAATGAAATGAGTTTTAACAAGCCATCTTCACGAAGATCTGCCTTCCGTGGCTTGGAGTGGAAGATCTCCTGCTATAGAGTTTGAAACCCTATTGAACAGCTTCTGGGATGAGTTCTTCATGCTGATGGAACTCCAGGCCTCCTCACTCATCAGTAGCTGACTTTTTATCGTGTGACACGAACACACACAATAATCAATACTGTAGAAACGTATATCTTCCATCCACAACCAGGAAGTGGTTATCAAATGAGTGATATCTCTTCAGAGGAGAACTGAGAGAAGTTCTGTACATCTGCTGCTTGGATTCGTGCTGCAGTTATGGGAGAACATTTGGAATGCATTTTTTTCATGCGATTTATCTGCACCTGCAATACATTAGCTTAAGTGCTGCATTAAATGGTGGCGTAAACATCAGGAAATGGATGGAACCGGTTTGGAGAGGCGATTTGTTCCGACCTGAATGTAAAGGAGGGGAAAAACGAAGAGGTCACTGCTGAGAGATTACGTGTTGGCATTGACAAGAGAGTTAGAAAAGTGTTTCGAAAATGAAAACAAAAAAAACAATTCCCTAGCTTTTTATATAAAGTCCTAAATTCCCTCATCCCATATATAAACAGCAGATCTTACGTTGATGATATAATAACACTACTGAGATACACCGATCAGGCAAAACATTATGACCATCTGCCTAATATTGTGTGGTCAAGTGTTTAATGTAAGTGTGTAGATTTTTGGCAGGATTTATTTGGTATACTATTATTATTATTATTATTATTATTATTATTATTATTATTATTATTATTGACATTATTATTATTATTACTATTATTATTATTATTATTATTATTATTATTATTATTATTATTATTA
>JAAIIK010000070.1:1976376-1989861 GCA_014706435.1 Silurus glanis | reverse complement strand
ATTATTATTATTATTATTATTATTATTATTATTACTACTACTACTGCTACTATATTGTATTGTCATGTGTTTTTTGAGCATCACATTCCAAATTTAGTCCCAATTTGATCCTCCACTCTTATGAGAAGATGTTTTACTAGATTTTTGTTTGTGCTTGTGGACATTTGTTTTCATCAGTCACAAGGGTGTTAGTAAGGTCAGGTACTGATGTAGGTGAGAAGGTGAGGAGGTTCTCCTGGGGTGCAGCCAGTGTTCACATTCATCCCAAAGGTGTTCAGTAGTGTTGGAGCTCTATCGCAGGAGATCTTCCTCTCCCAAACAAATAAACCAGATCTTCATGGAGCTCGCTTTGTGCACAGGGGAACCAAAGTTCGAGTGAAGTTTTATTATACCGCGTCCAATGACATCCGATAAAATTGTGTGCTTTTAGTTTTGTGGTAACAGTTTGGAGAAGAACCACATATGGCAGAAAAGGTCAGGTGTCCCAATACTTTTGTATATATAGCGTATATGCTACGTCAATGTTTTACCTCGTCCACCAGAGGGCGCTTTGACACCGCGTTTGATTTAATATCAGTCTTTCTCAGCATTTACAGCAGGTATGTATTTTTTCTGTTCAGAAGATATTTTATATTCAGAGGTAATGTCGAAAGGTTATTGTTTACTCAATCTATAAATTCTTATATTTATGACGATTATATAATGTCCAGATTATTTTCTACACTGTATCGTGATGTGTTTTTCACTCTTGGATCTGGATGAACACATTATTATAATAATGAAAAATTTCATCTGCTTTTTTTATTTTAGATATAAAAACATGAATAAATACAGTCTGATTCTCAGATGTTTGAACTGTGTGTTCTGCGCTCTTCCTGCGTTAATCGAGCTCGTCGGTACTGATGTTTCGCAGCAAGATCACCTGTGTTACATTAACACCTTCTTGTACACAGTAGGCACGACTCCGAAGCGTACACCTCGGATCACTTTACACCTCAGGTGATAACGTCGGTGCATTATAAAGTCTCCTGAAGGTTGCTCTTCAAGATCGTGTTAAGATGTTTTTTTTTTTCTTCTTCTTAAAAGCAGACACCCTTTATTACAGCTTTATAATTAAAACCTGATGTTCTAAGTTGGGCATGAACTCCTCTTCGGCACGTTGATCTATTGTTGTTTCGTCCTACGCCTTTGTCTTCGTTACCCACAATGCCCTGTGAGTACCTCTACTTACAGAGGACGATGCGGCGACGCTTTAATACTTACGTCTTCACATGTTCTGTGTATTCGAAACACACCAGCTTTCAACTTTTCATCCTAATATCATCACGTTCTCTTAGATAACCAAGTCACAACTCGGTGTGTAGACCTGCTTTAGCCATACGTGATTCTCCTTCACAAAGTTGGAAGCCTACAGTTGTATTTCCTTTTCTTGAACACCCGTTCCAGCATGATGATGCTCCTGTGCACTAAGCCAGCTCCATAAAGATTTCCATAGGATGGAAGTGTGTGGAAAACCTCCAGCTATAGAGCTAGAAAACCTATTTGGGATGAATGTGAACACCTTCACCAGTACCTGACTTTAATAACACTCTTGTGGCTGCATGAATCTCCACAAAATCTAGAGGAACATCTTCCCAAGAAGCTCATTATAGCAGCAAATGGAGATTAAATGTAGAATAGGAGGTTCAAAATGGAGCACATACGGATCTTATGCTCATGTGTCCACAAACGTTTCTCACACACGTGTCTCAGGATGGAGTTTCCCCTCCAAAATAAAACAAAACCAAAAGAAGTAAATAAATCTATAAAACGTTGCAGGCCTGCGGTGCGTAAACCCGCGCTCTGTCTACGCATGAGTCATTCGGAATTATATTACGCCAATCCTTTCTAATCGTGACAGTCCAGATGGGAATCTAAACCTGGTTTCGTTCCAGACCTCCTGCGTCCCCGGAGGTTCCTGTAACGCATGCGGAGGAACCGGGCTCGTGTTTGAACATTCACCCCGAGTGCCAAACGTCTTTGGCGTGATTAGTTTACTCGTAGCCGAGACTTTGATGAATTATGTTGCGTCGTGAGACCGGGTGCCATTTATTCTCCTTAATGTCAAGTCCTGAAAGTGCACGCTGATAGAAACGTGAAAGAGAGAGAGAGAGAGAGAGAGAGAGAGAGAGAGAGAGCTGTGCTTAATACAGTTAGGAGTCCACAGTGGTCTGACGGAGGAGGGAGGATGGAGGGTCATGTGATTTTAATGTACCTATGCTTTGATAAACTTCTCTTTGGGGAAAAGTGTTATTGTGAAAACATGGAGACAAGGTGTCCTACTGCGAGATGATTCTGATGATGAGGTTGTTGAGAAAATAACCTTCTCTATAAAAGTGCTGAATCACGGACTCCTTCCATAATTGTTAAAAAAAGAATCACATTTACCTCTGGTTCAATCAGGTTACAATTCAGAGATCTGGCAAAAGGGAAAAATAATTTCCATTGATTAATACAAAATGTGTTTACAAGTAAACAATTATACAGTAGCATGAAATCACTTGAACTTGGAAACCCAAACCTGTTCCAGCATGACAGTGCCCCAGTGCACAAAGCCAACCTCATGAAGATCTGGGAGTTACATGGGTTGGAGTGGAAGATCTCCATCCCTATTGAACACTGAATGAATGTGAATGCTGACTGCACCCCAGGAGAACCTTCTCACCTTCTCACCTCCTCACCTTCATCAGTACCTGATTTGACCACTTTTTTGCTGATTGAGCACAAATCTCCCTAAACTCTAGTGGAACATCTTCCCAGAAGAGGTTGAAGTTATTATAACATAACATTATAAATGATGACTAAATTTGGAATGGGATGTTAAAAAAAAAAAAAAAGGTACATATTCTCATGTGCAGGTGTCCACAAACGTTTGTCTACGTAGATGCTCGTGACTTTTAATCTCAGTAATGAAGGTGAAGGTGAAGGTTTGGAATAATATTGTGTAAAAATGCACTGGATTTCTGGATCACTGGAGAATCCTTCCAGAAAAGAAAAAAAACGGTTTACATGTCAAGTTAAAAATCCTAAGAGAATGTTCCAGAATATAATCGAGACCTTCTGACCAATCAGAATGGAGCATTTAATGACGCTGCTGTTTTTATGTGAAAAATTAATCATATGTACATTTCAGTATTATTTTAATAAAAATGGAACCCATCACCCCAAAAACCGTTCTGGATTCAGATTAGATACGAATACATTGCAAAAGTCTACGTTAGGATAAAAAACATTTGTACGTCTAGAGAGAGAAAGAGATTAGAGGAGAAACCATCTGAACTTTGGAGCTGGACAACTATTCTAACACGAGGCAGAAGATGGAACAGGAAAGGTTCTTCTACAGATTCATAAGAACGATAAAGCAAAAAAAT
The DNA here is from genome assembly GCA_014706435.1 of Silurus glanis. Taxonomy (NCBI): domain Eukaryota; kingdom Metazoa; phylum Chordata; class Actinopteri; order Siluriformes; family Siluridae; genus Silurus; species Silurus glanis. The sequence continues at coordinate 1,986,451 of JAAIIK010000070.1, read as the reverse complement.
AAAGCAACCACAAAGTTTGTAGAAGCACCACAGTGTTCCATTTGGGGACTATTTCTATTCTTCTGACGTCTCCTATGTGTATAAAAGTCCTCCATTCTGTCGAATCAAATACTGTCGGGAGTTGTTTTTGAAGTGGTGCACAGTGAAGTTCGGAGCACACACTGTAACAGAACCCAGCATTAATATTCAACGTTATTCAAACTCAGAGCTGCTTTTTGCTTTTTTTTTTTTTTTTTTTTTTTAATGAAAATTCCTCGGTTAATCCTAATTAGCGTCCGTGCCTGACCCCTTTTTATCAAGGTAATAGGGCGGCGAAATTAAAAACAATTAGCGACTGAATTCAATAAGCCAAGCGCTCTGACTGGGCATGTAAACGTCTTATCGAAGAGCTAGTAATAAGCCGCAGACGTCTTTCATCTCTCGTCGGTGTGCTGGCAACGCTGTCCGTTCGGCCTACGGTAGTCCAAGGACGATTGATGTGGAGAAGAAGAAAAAAATACAAGAGGTGGTTTCGAGCAATTGGATCCATTTAGGTACAATTTTCCACACCTTGAGACTAAACCGTTTGCTTTCGAGCCATCACTGCTCTCTTCCTTTCTTTCAAATCAGAGACGATACAATCTAAATGCTAATCAATTCCAGCAACGAGGCCGCTTTAGCGACGACGGGTTCTGCACCGCCCTCCCACTGGTCCGCAGGGACGAGGAAGACGAGGGGGTTTGTTAGCACGCTGACATTTAGTGAGTCCCGTACGTATTAAGCCAAACCGCTGCTTATTAGATTACGGCTTGATGGGCTTACGGAGTCGAGGAAAGAAAAAAAATAGACGAAAAAGGAGTTCCACTTTGTCTAAAGCGGTTACAAGCAGTTCTACAGCTTATATACAAAGCAAAGTGTTATAGCACACATAACTCAGAATGACTTTTCCTTTGGCACTGTTTAGAAATCGGCTTGGCACAGGTTATTGTACTCAGACGTACAGCACACAAGAGGAAGCTTAAGTAGTGTTGAGTTTTCCGTTCTGATTGGCCGTAAGAAAAAGGTTTCAAGATCAAACACATGGTTAAATGAAAAGTATAAGAATAGACAGTGTGTTTACTTGTATGGTGGACTACACATAATTGTTTTTTGGAAGGAGTCTCCAGTGCCAACGGTTTGTCAGAGGTCAGTTTCTCGTTGCATCACATAACATTATTAAACCGCTGATAATGATGACACGTCGGAGCTAAATTAGACATGCTATCAGTGTGGGAGGGGCAAAATGTTACACCAGCCCAGTGGTTTTTTAAAGTGTGGTGTGCTGCCCTCTAGTGGGCAATAAATTACATTTCATTACATTTTTTTGTGTGTTCGTGGGCTTTTCAGATGTTTCATCAATGAAAGTACGGATCACAGCTCAATATTGAACATGACCTGAGAGTGGCAGTATCACGCCTGCAACCCCGTTTTGAAAAGATGTGCAGGGCAACAAAAGGCTCATTGCAGCTGCTAATGCAGTGATAAGACTCACTGTTCTTTTGGTTCTTGACTTGTTCATCGTTCTCGCCAAATGCGTTTCTCTTTTGTTGCACACATTGCAAAGTGACAGTAAGGTAATGTGATAACACAAGTACACTTTGATTTTCTCTATTTTTGAACTTTATACTATTTGATGTTATTGACTTACTTGATAGTTCAATAAATTTAAAATTTTTCAACTTGTATGTAGTATTTCATGGGTGGAGGATTTTTTGGGGGTGATGGAGGACAGATGGGACTTGAAAAAATCCACAGTGGGGAATGGCAGAAACATTTTACGAACCACTACACCACTACCAATCATGAAAGCTCCTGTATGCAGAAGAGGGCTGATAGCGCTTTTCTCTGAGTGTGCTGTCGCCCCCCCCAGAAGATTTCCTTCACCCATTTTGGGTTGGTAGATGTTCAGAGAGCAGGCTCATGGATGAAATTTAGCAGGTGAGGAATTATTATTAATATCATGACGTCGTTTTTAATGAAATATCATATTTGCAAATTGATGTGGAAAATAAAAGAGGAATAAAACGCTGAGAATTTATATCCGAGGCTGCTATTCTTCTCTATCCAGAAATGTCTGCTTTGAGATCATTTCTACTGGATCCTCAGTGTCTACAAGATGTGAAGAAGTGTTAAGTATGAGGTCTCAACCCAAGACCTTTTCGAAAAAAATTGATGGAAATTTGATGGCAAGAGAGGATGATGTTTTAATGACATCATCTTGATACATAGAAAACAGAAACGTATGTCGATAGATGATGAAGTTTTAATGATGTTTAATGATAGTGGGGTTTTTTTTCCAGCCGTGGCTTGGAAGGACCAACTGTACCAGAAGAAACAGTTTTTTTTTTGTCAGGTTGTGGGGAAAGTGGAACAGCTGCTGGTCTGAATTCACACCGTGGCACATGACGGCCTCAGTAAATCACAGTAGATGCATCTAAGGTGTTTCTTTAAACATTTGAATGGTTAAAGTCGCTATAATACATGTTATTTGAGCCGCTTGACTGACTTACAGCACACAACAACTAATATAGATTATGATAAGCCACGCCCCTTCCAAATGTAAACAAAATAGTCTTTAATGAGATCGCTAAATATGGAGAACTACAAGGAGATTAATGAGGTCCTTTTACTTACTCCTATTAATGAAGCCCCAATGATGTATAAAGACTGAACTGCATTCCTAAGTGACATACACCAGCTAGTAAAACACCTCAGGAAAAAAATCACCTGTCAAGACTTGTACAAATTCTTCCCCCTTCAAAACACATGAGGGAATAGTGTGGGCAGGAAGACATACTTCCAAAATCACACAAACATACCACACTTTTAGTTGCAAACAAGCTACTACTATAGAGCAAGACCTTTATTTCTAGAATGTAATTGGATAATCAGAAATTTTACCTCAGGAAATCTTTACGGATAATTTCCTCGGACCTCTAAAATATTTTTCGTTTTATCTATGCTACTTTAATTTCGATTTCATGACTGGAATTAGCATCATTACAGAGCTAGCTTGCTAGCGAACCTGTTCCTATTTAGCGTGAGACTTCGAATAGATTCAAATGATTTTTTTTGGTTCTGTAATAATGTACTTTAATGTTAGCATTCTATCCAAGAGGACGACTCTGGTGTTAAATTACTCCAAATGCGTCAGCACGCTCTACAAGATCCAGGGATAAAGAATGCGGTGTTGTTAATTATTAACAATTCTGTAAATATTAATAATTAAAAAAGCGTAATAGGAGCCCTAGAGGGACATTTATGTGTGTATCATTTCACTGAAGGCTGAAGTGAAGCTGTGTGAGCTCATGGATAAACGAGGATTCGTACTCCATTTTGGAAGATCAATGCTCAGCGGCGTCCTGATGAAACGGGAGCTTAAAAAACAAACACCATTAGAGGGATTGGTTTCCCAAACACTTCAGGATATCGTTGCATAGCACAAAAACACTTCAATACACTATATGAGCAAAAGTATTAAACTTTTCCAGCCATGTGTATATGTTCTTTGACAAACTGTTACCATAAAAAGGTGAAGGCACATAGTTGTATAGGACGGCTTTGGATGATGTGGCTTGAAATTGTACATTTACGGCGTTTGGCAGATGCTCTTATCCAAAGCGACTTACAGTTATCTCATTTCTACAGCTGAGCAATTGAGGGTTACTCCACATGTGTATTGAAGACAAATTGAAAGCAACCTCGCGGTAGAATTCTAGACGAACGAAACGGTGAAGCCGCCGCGTGCTGTAATTAAGACGACGATCACACTCTTAAATGATCTCCAGTTTCCTTGAGGTGCTTGCTGTTCTTTAATTTTTCATCAGGGTCCCTTCATCCCTCACCTCATTTCAGCGCTTCTATCAACTTCCAGACAAAGGTTTCCTCCCTTCACCCTCTCCGTAGCAGTGGCGTGACCCTCGAGACTCACAGCAGGCTTCAGCAATCTAGTAACGATTACCTGCTCCGAGAGAAGCCTTGCCTTTTTTTCAGGCCTCTCAGAAATGTCGACAGTGAAACAAGGAGCGAGTGAGACCCCTGTCACGGACATTATCGACCTCGGCGAGACTTCACACAGGTGTCAAGAGGATATGTCAATAACCAGACCGAATTTCCAAGCCAGGAGGCATTATGCTAACTTTTATTACAAACTTGTACTGAATTTGTTTACTTTTTCCAGAGGAAACAAACATGTGGGTGGAGCTTGAAATAATAAAGATCATTGATTGGTTAAAAAGAATATTCCTGATAAGATTAGATAAAATTATTTTATTCCAAAACGATTATTTTCTAGCTTTTCTTGACATCATGGTTTTCTAATACTATCGAAAGTGCTTAATCGTTCATTTACTTATTTAGCTGAAGTGACGTTACTGATTATGAAGTTTTCTTCATGATTCAGGTAAAAATCCACCATCTTTCACTTGGGTCAGATCAAATATGGCCGCCTGTTTACTGTATTTGCTCACTGTATAGGGTGCATGAAATCACCATGGATGATAAAAGTCCAGAACCATGAAGATGGATATGGACTGTAATTAATAAACAGTTCTGCTAGAACTACAATTGTCATGAACATTAGCACTCAAGGATGAGTCTCTCATGATTTCTTTCTCATATCGTTTTTTTTTTTCTTCACCACCATCACCTCTGGCTCACTCATTAAAAATAAATGTGTAGGAACTAATTTATGACTTGTGGAAATGTATATCTGTAGTCTATTTATTTCTGTAAATCTGCTCGGGGTCAATGTGTGTTGGTAAAAGTGCTAAAGAAATCAATCAATCGATCAATTTTGATTGGAATTGAATTGAACTCTTCCCCAAGAGTTATAAAGAAATTTGAAGAAATAACTGTGCCGCTCGTTTTAGGTTTTGTTTTAGTGTCGTCATCGTCGACAGAATTTCAGTCTTGCAATTGATTTTTTCTTTAGTCTAAATTAGTCTTAACATATTGCCACCTTTGTGGTGTCACATGATGATCAGCTCTTTATGTGAAAGAGACGAGTGACAGTAGACCTGCACTGGATTTTATAATAGATAGATAGATAGATAGATAGATAGATAGATAGATAGATAGATACTCTTCTTACATTCATATTCGGAATATTTCTGGCTTCGATTTCCCCGTTAAGATCGCAACTCTTTCACCAATTTTGCTAGAACAATACGTACATACTAAAAATTACAATTCTTTCATTAGCTGCATTTTCTAGCAAACATGTGCAAATGACTCGCCGTGTTTTAGCACGTTGGTACCGCAATAGTCCAAAAACAGCGATAACAATCACTATGGGGTGTAAAACTTTTAATCATAACAGGGTGCCAAGAGCTCAGTGTGTCCCCCTGAAGTTACAATAAAACCAGCCATATTAAAGTGGGCGTAAATAAATAGTCAGGTTTTTCTCCCGAAGCTCACAGCCACTTGTGGGAACATTTGGTCCTTGTTTGTTTATTATTTATAATAATTGAATATTCAGTACATGATATGTGTAGAAAAATATAAGAAGTAAATCACCTGCAAATCACTCAAGTATTACTAGAAAAGACAGAACACAAAAAACAGTATCATTAAAGAAAAACAATTTAAATACATTTTTTTTATTCTTTCTTTTATTTCTTTATGATAAAAAAAAGTAAATTAATAATTAAAAATAAAATAAAATAATAATTAAATATTAAATAAAAAAATTATAGTAATTAATACATTATATATCAATAATTAATGTTATTAATTTATAATATTAATAATATATTAATATACACATAATTAACCTTTAAACATTGTGAGGTCATGTGGTACATTGCTCATGCTCATAGACAAAAGAGGAATCATTTTGGTTTATGGGTAGCAATTCTTTTTTCTTTTCTTTTCTCTAATTTCTCTACTAAACACCCTGCTATTATATGAGAGCTGATATCTAGAGAGGGTAACAGGACTGCGATTCAGGACGATGTAACTCGCTCACAGGAAAGTGCTATCTGCCGTCTTCCACATACTCGAGCTGATGATTGGCTAACGGCTATGTGATTGACAGGGGATTACGTTTTACGCCGTTCTTCCTACCCAAAGGGCACATCCAATTTTCTCATTTGCCTCTGGGGTCTGAAAGGCCGTGACACTCGCCAGGATTCAGATTTGTGAACTCTATTCTGTTGCGCCACTCGGGAACACGGGTGACGTTATTCGATCGAAAACGGACACGGGTATCCAAGCAGGATACGGGTGCGAGTCAGCCGACGTGGGTTTTAAGCTCGCTGGAGTGCCTGGAGCTCTGCAACAATATCCACAAAACATCTCCAAGCTGGATCTCTCTTGTACAATCAGGTTTTATTACTCCCCAGCTTAAAATCAAGAGGAATTAAATTCCAGATCTGGCATTCCTCCTCCTTCTCATCTACTCCTATTTTAACACATCCTAATGAATACATTTGTATGTTCTGTGCCTTTCGGCACGTTTGATCTCCTTCTCTTTGGTCTACATCTGTGTGAAAAACTTTTTCTTTGAAAGTGTGTTCTTCTACCCATGCCTTGAGAGAACGAGTGAATAATTAAATCTTGCAACAAAAAAAAGAGAAGAAAGCCAAATTATGGCCTTTAAACACACGCAGGGAGAAATCAGGCACAGAGAAAAGCAAATTACTGCTCTGTTTTTTTTTTTTTTGTGGGGGGTAGAATGACGTTTGACTAAGATGTAACAGGTGGCATTATTTGTACGCCGACCGCAAGGTAATTTCGACAGGATCATAAGTGTTTGTGCTCGAGCTCGCTGGATACGAGGGGAGGAAGAAGCAGAGGTGGTAAATCAGTAGGAGAGAACAGAGAGAACACCACACAATAACACCTCGAAGAAGAGAGAAAGAGAAGAAAAAAGAGAGAAAGAGAGAGAAGGAGGAAAGAAAGTGAAATCTTTATTACCGGCTCTGTTCACAGTTAGCCATCAATCACAGGAGTTGATGAGTACGAGCGATCGGCTCTGCGGTCCCAAAGCACATCACACTTACAGCTGGGTATTATGGAGCACTTTCACGACGCCATAATGCTGCTTTTTTTCCCCTTGGTGATTCTCTGCTCCGGAAAAAAAATGCCTCCTCGGATTTAGCCGTCTGTCCAAATGTCCAAAACGTTGCTCATTTTCCTGGTTCATGTGGGACGTTTGTAGGACGCAGACCATGCGGCAGGAGCCTGTAATGCGACGAGCGATAAACATTACGCTAGCGTAGACGACTGAGTAAAAATGCACGTAAATGTCGTTTTTTGCGGTTAATTGGACACTGCAGAGCCATAAGACAAAAAAAAAACAAAAAACGATGTCAAAGCAAACATTTATCATGGATCCATATTTTGGGGCTTTATTTCTTTTTTCAAATAATGCAGTCAGTAAACGACTTTAGATCAAACAAATAGCTTTTAATTGATTCATGTGATTTATGAAATAAATTGCTATGTTTATATATAATTTATTATATTATAATCATTATATTAACTACTATTATTGTAATTAATTCATTACTTTACACTGCTAGTATAAGAATATTTTTTACTTTACACAATACTTTTCGTTTTTTTCGATTGATTTTTAGTTCCAATGTTTTTGAAAATTAAAAACTGAACAGTATAAAATCGCACCATTTCTAACTGAGTAAATGATGATTGGTCAGGGGGCTGAACATTGCTTCCAGAAACTGTTTTTATTTTTCATTTTTTGGACCGAACATATTTCAGCGCTCACTGTTAACAATTTTGTACATTCGAAGATGAAATTTGTCACAGTTATTTCAAGCCGAACATTTTTTAATACACTGAAACCAATTCAGCTGAAATATTTGTGTTGGGTTAAAAGACTTCATTATTCCTGTGAGAAGTTACCGGTGGTTTGTCCCGCTGATGATACACGACTGTACTGTTAGTGCAAGCTCATTAATAATGCCATTTAATCCAAAAGAAAAATGATACAACCCTCAGTTATACATTGTATGGCAAAAAGTATTGACATACTGTTAGCACAAAGTTAAAGACACAATTTTATGGGACATCTTTGGGTGCAGCATGAAATTTCTCTTCACTTAAAGACCCAAACCAGTTTCAGTGTGACAATGACCATGTGACTGGAGCTTATTATAAGAGAACTAAATGTGGAATGGGATGCTCACATCTGCCTTATGCTCAGGTTTCCAACAAATTTTGTCCACATAGTTCATGTTATATTTCCAGAATTCACTGCAGCTGTATCACACTACAGTATATACAATTAAAACTTCTCCTAAGGCTGAAGTTCCAATTAGAAAATGAAGTGTCAGAAAACTTCTGCAGGTTATATGGAAGACGGTGCCGTTCCTTTCGCCACGAGAGCTGGTTATTATGAAGGTTAGCACTTTTGAAAGCTTAGAAAACTTTTCAATAACACCAGGCTCTCTCCTGCAGATCGAAGCAGGCCATCCAGCCAGGACTTTTTCATACACTCTGCTGAAGCAGGGCAGTAATGGTCGAGTTTAATGGCTTTAAACGACTCTCTGTTCATGATCAAAGTTTCTCACTGTTCCCCCGCAATGACTCACCTCACCCAGCAAATCCAAATCCTTTCCTCGCCCCAACCTGAGAGGTCGTTACTGAGGTCAAGAAAAATGGCGGTTGTGCCATGCCTGGCTGTGCTGCATCTCCTGACAGCAGCTTGAAACTAGTTTTGGAGCAAGAGCTTTGGTTGCCAGTCAACATTGTTGGGAAAAGAGTGTTAAAAGTGTTAGCAAAGCTACAAGTTACTATATTTATATATACATATCTGTCTGTATTTTTTCATTCATGAGGTGATGTGAGACTCACTCTGTTCACAAGAAAGTACATATCTATGTTTCCACACTATCACCTTTAAAATTCACGCCGGATCTCCGCAACGGTGTAAAACGGCAAACTTCGAGCTGGATCTTCATCTACAGGAAGAGGACGAAGTCCGCAGGAGCCAAATCTGGTGAGTAGTGTGTGTGTGGAAGTGAGAATATGTTGTTTCCGGCGAGAAACTCACGTGTAAGAAGAGCTCAGTGACAGGGTGATGCACGTGGTCAGAACAGCACCAGTTGCACGGCTCCTGATGTACACAGGACGATGTCTTTGGGCACACTGACTTGATGAAGGTCGGTGCTCCCTGTGACTGTGCGTGCAGCCTTGTGCTGCCATCTGTTGGCGTGTAACAGAACTAGTCTCTAAACTTTTTGATACCACCTCATATAAACATGAAATTTTTTTTTTTTTTTTATAGCTACATTTATAGTTTTGGAACATCTGTGAAAAAAATTATTTCAGCTACAATCAGTCATCCCATCACTGTTTTAATTTTTTCCTTTTTCTTAAAGTCAATTGCACCATGTCACGTTACAGACCAACTGCAAAAGGCGTAAAACTCCTGTGTCTGACTGACACTGGAGATCTTCTTGCTGAAAACATTCATTTTGACATTCTTTCCTTGCTAACAGAACTTTTTAAAAACCAGACGTAGGTCAAGAATATGCAGTAGAGGTCCTTGTGAATGACCTGTTGCTATAGAAACAATTAGAACTAGAACGAGCCACTGTTTTATATATAAATCAAATCAAATCAAATTTTATTCATCACATACACATACATACAGGGTACGACATGCAGTGAAATGCTTTATACGACGGTCTGGCATGAGGGAATAGGATGGGGAAAAAGAAAAGAAGGCAGATAAATAAAGTATAAAGTATAAAAAACTATATAAAATAAAATATAAGAATATAAAGATATAAAAGATATATAAAGATATATGTATGTGAAAGAAAGAGAAAAAAGATGTATATGTGATGTGAACACCAAGGTACTGGAAACTGTCCACTCTCTCCACTGGGGTCCCGCTGATGTTTATCGGTTGGTATGAGCGCTCCCGCTTTGTGCTGAAGTGCACGATCAACTCCTTAGTCTTGCTGACGTTCAGGAGAAGGTTGTTCTCCTGGCACCATCTCTCCAGGTTTTTAACCTCCTGTAGGTAGGCCGTCTCAATATATATATATATATATATATATATATATATATATATATATATATA
>JAAIIK010000070.1:1943389-1954924 GCA_014706435.1 Silurus glanis | reverse complement strand
TACCTGAAAGTCCTAATAAAGGAGGCGTGTCTTTGTACCTGTAAGTCGTAATTAAGGAGGCAAGTCTTTGTACCTGAAAGTACCATAAGTAAGGAGGCGTGTTCTCTATACTGTCCCATTAAAGTAGGTGTGGCCTTTATGGTTGTTCATTGTAATATAGGAGCAGAACAAACCTTTTTTTTTTAGCTTCAATGTGCATTGTTTGTACAATATGGACTCATCCTGCACTGAAACAACTCGTAGAGAATTTTTCTATACAAGATCACTGATAACAATGATTCCTAATTACATATCGACATCTGCATTGCATCATCTCAACATACCCTCCTAATTCATAACCTCCTGATTATAATCATCACACCAGCATCCCACACTGTATCACACCAAGGGCTCATTCGCAGCTACACAGCTACACTGATCAGGCCTCTTTGCTCTATCAGCCTCATTTTCCCCACTTTACATGCCATTGTTTCTCAGCCCTGCTCGTTCCTCCAGTCACAGACTTTTAATTACGAGCCAAGAGCTGTCATGTTTTTGCGAGCGTGGTCATTATATCACGGTGAAAGTTTAACCACAAGACTGCAGCTCATGGTCATAACTCACAACGGCGAGCTGTCATGTAGGAGGACGCTCATTAAATAAATGTGAAAGTTGTACTGCGAGAGGGATGGGCTGCAGTCAGCAGCAACAAAACCACGTTAATTACATTTCACCTGACAGCCGCGTGGGTCGGCACGCGCAATCGTATCGATGGGGTTTTAGTGGCCATGGTGCGGTAATTTAAAGCGATACTCATCCTCACCTGACAAACACCTGACAATACGTGTCACGTTTCATACAAAACTCCGAAAGTTTATGACTCTGGGCATCAATAATGGCAAACATGTTACAATTATATCATTCAAAAAAAAAACGAGGAGTCTACAATCTGATCTGTGTGACATATTTTGCTGTTTTCCCCAAGCGTCTGCCTTGACAGCAGGTACGATACACTAGTTTATTCCATCAGCTTGTGCACATCATTTACTTCTTTCCTCCACTATCACTAATCCGTCTTGAATATGTATTTCCTCGAAATGCTCTAATAGTCTGGCGACTTCTACACAGACATTACTTTTGATTGGTCTCCTTTTTTTTTAAATCAGTTCTATTCCAATCTACTCGCTGCTAATTCTACATCTCATATCATTTGGTACACACTTTTATCACACAACATCTACCAAAAGATTGTCACGCTACCGGAAACCTATGCGTGTAAATTCATATCTGCAGAAGTTAATAAAGGCTCTGATTCTGAAGCTTGTCCCCAGAAAAGCTTCAGTTTCTCATCTTTTTTTCAAGATGTCAGTTTTATGGAAGGAGCATCAAAAAAGCTCTCTTGGACTAATCTCATTTTTATTCCTGGTCCATTATCTGCAAATAGACCTGCGATGTTGTATGGATTAGAGACAGTGGCATTGAGTAAAAGACAGGAGGTGGAGCTGGAGGTAGCAGAGCTGAAGATGTTAAGGTTTTCGTTGGGAGTGACGAGGATGGACAAGATTAGAAATGAGTTTATTAGAGGGACAGCGCATGTAGGATGTTTTGGAGACAAGGTGAGGGAGGCGAGATTGAGATGGTTTGGACATGTGCAGAGGAGGGACATGGGGTATATCAGTAGAAGAATGCTGAGGATGGAGCCACCAGGTAGGAGGAAAAGAGGAAGACCAAGGAGGAGGTTTATGGATGTGGTGAAGAAAGACATGGAGGTAGTTGGTGTGAAAGAGGCAGATGTAGAGGACAGGGGGGTATGGAGACGGATGATCCGCCGTGGCGCCCCCTAATGGGAGAAGCTGAAAGACGAAGAAGAAGTCCATTATCTGCAAATAGATGACACAATGTCTCAATAATGCAGAAATATGGTCTTTGAGAGAAATTTCTGTTAGACTGTTGTTTGTTTGCTTGTTTATTTATTTTGCCAGAGATACAGCTTAAATACAGAGAGGTATTACAATTGTGTGCATCCACCTTCGTGGTAAGAGTTTGAGAAAGAACCAGGTGTCCCAATATTTTGGCCAGACATGGTATCTACCCAGAATGCCACAGTCGCTAAAGAAAGTTTTTTAGTGGATTATATTCGGGTTTTAAAATCGGACATTTTGTTGTAGGAAGTCTAAAATTATGCGACATGTTGAATTATGAAATCCCACTGAAACATATAAAAACATATACAGCTTACTTTGTCATGCTGTGTGTGTGTGTGTGTGTGTGTGTGTGTGTGTGTGTGTGTGTGTGTAGGTGACATCATTAGAGTAGAGCTGCAGAGCGAAAACAAACTCGTATGAACAGCAAAAATGCTGTCGTTCGCTGTTAGACTGAAAAAGATGCGTACTGTAGGCTGAGTTTTCTGAAAAAACAAAAAACAAAAAAAAAAACAGCGAGGACTGAGAAGAAACCTGAGAAGTATTGAAATGCCAAGACACGTTTCTATCCAAACAAGACCCATCTCAATATATAATAAGCTCCACACTTCTGGGAAGACGATGTTCCACTGGATTTTGGAGCTTCTTAGGCCTTGGGGTGCATTTATCCTTCACATTCATAGATTTGAGCTCTATAGCAGACCTCCCAAGATCTTCCACTCCAAACCATGTAAAGAAGATCTTCATGGAGTTTGCTTTGTGCACATGCTTGTCATGCTGGCACAGGTTTGGGGTAATTTCATGCTCCCACATCCGAAGATACAATTGTGAAGCACGTATAAAAACCTGGTGTCCCAATATTTTTATCCATATATTGTATTTAAAGAGTGAGAACATTGGACTGTATTTACTTTGGCTGCGTTTCTCTATTTGTTTTCGGAGGGCTGATTATGAAATGTAGTGCACTACTTAGGGTGTGTAAAGGCAATTCAGTTATACCCCAGGTACAGCACGAGGAACACAGGTTTAATTTTGTTTTTAAAATTAAAAATTTCAATCAATGTAATGGAATAATCTCCCACTCAATGTTGGTTCCTGTTTGTAAGATATTATTATCCGAGGTGTTGAGCTTGGCGACGGTGGTGGTGGTGCATTCATTCGGTGGAGCTGTTCGCGCTCTTTAAACACTTCTCGAGCCATCGTTTCCATTTGAAATATCATTAAAAACCCCTACTTATTATCATTATTACGTACACGCTGCAGATCCTGTCTTGTCGAGGTAAAGATGAAGGTTTTTTCTACCAAAGGAAATTCTCCAGGATGAGCTTCTCCAGGATGTTGCTCCAGAATTCTCCAGGATGTTGCTTTGCTGCTATAAACATGCAAAAACAGAGAGTAGCTCAGACATTCCACAAAAAACTACTGGATTGTCAGGGCCAGAACACCAGCTCACATCAGCAGCATTAGAGTCAGATACTTGACTCATGGGCCACAGTGGAGATGAGAAAGCTACATGTAAAGATGGGACCCACATGGGGTGAAAGTCCAAAGATTTTAATGAATGAAAACAAAATACAACAGGCAAAAAAAATAAAACGAAAAGCTAGTTTCCTCACAGTGTTCAGTGGAGAACATTCGGACCTTCAGACAGCATTTAAACTACAGAAAATAACTTCTCAGAGGAGATGAAGGCAAACACTAGAAACACATCCACAGAAATTAAGTTGCTTCATACTTGTCACATGTACTAGTGTCAGAGCACAGGGTGGGTCAGCCATGATACAGTGCCCCTGGAGCACAGTGAGTTAAGGGCCTTGCTCAAGGGCCCCAAGAGTGGCAGCTTGCAATACTGTGGCTTGAACCAGCAATCTTCTGATTAGTAATCCAGAGCCTTAACCACGTCCCCGTTAGTAAAACATTAACAGACATTTGAAAATCAACCCAGGTGGAATAAAGGCATCTAACGGCCCAAACACAACACAAGTGAAAAAATGGATGTGTATCACGTCATTTCAAACAAAAGTATTAGAACACCAGACTTTTCCATATGTGGTTCTACTCCAAACTGTTACCACGAAGCAGTTGGAAGCACATGAAGATATGCTTTACATGGCTTGGAGTGGAAGATCTCCTGCTGTAGAGCACTGACCCTCGACCCTACTGAACAAAACTCTTCCCGGAAGAGCTGAGGTTATTCTAAAAGCGAATGGGGACTGAATGTGGACTGGGAGGTTGAAAAAGAACACACCAATATTTTGGTACACAAACTTTTTTGTCCATATAGTGTAGACAGTCCAGATATCTCCAGATACTCGACTCCACATCCAGCTCGGTCACGCCCGATGCAGAAATAAATCAATGGTTCAGGTTCACAGCTCGAATTCTAAGATCAAATGGAAACCGCAAGCAACTACCACAATAAAAAAAATAAATCACAGAGATATGGGTGAGTGATACGGGCGAGTCCGGCCCGCTGCTTGAATTTTTCACTTGTCTTCTTGACATAACGGCCGAGTCGGCGAGACCTCATTCGCTTTCTAATGATCACAGCGTTACGGGTCAACCATCTATCGCCAGCAACTCGACGGATTGACTTTTCTTCGGGGGGTGGGAACAGCTGCAATGAGGCGAACGTTCCCATCTTTATTCACATCGCAAATGACTTCTGTAGGGGAGGAAAAAAAAAAAAGCGTCAGGGAACGAAATGAAAAATGGCGTATGTGCCTTATTATATTATATTGTGCACCTCATCACTGTCTTATGAAATTGCATTTTCTCGAGATTTGCCACGGCTCGAGGTGACTGATCATTCGGTTACGTGCGAACGCTCCGTGTCAAATTCGTGAAGCGGGGGTTCACTGTTGTTCCCTTATGGCCAAGAGATTTATTAGCCATACCTAATACCTACGTGAAAGACAAAACTATGCTGGAAAGTCATATACGCTCCGATACGCGACCTTGACGTGAACGAGCGACCTCTGAGACCGAACTGAGAAGCGACACTTTTTTTTTTTTTTTTGACTGCAGATCACTGAGGCTTTGAGCTCCATTTTTATTTCTCCCTCCATTTCTTTAGTGGTTTCAGGTCAGCTGTTTGTTGCACCTCGTAATCCTCCTGGGCTTGTCATCTCTTACACACTGCTCTCCTGTGAGCTATCCTACTTCCACTGCTCCAATCCACACACCTACACACACACACACACACACACACACACACACACACAGATGGAAGCGTGTCTTGCACCAGTTGTCAAATAGAGCATCACATTCACTCTGACCTTCATAATAATAATAATAAAAAAAACCATATCAAGGGAACATTAATCTAATAGAGCTCGTCCATAATTGATGACACAGCGTGATCTCATGTGCATATAAAACCACGCTGATGTTCTGTACAGTAAAGGGCAAAAAAAAAAAAAAAAAAAAAACGACTAGGCATGAGTCCAAAACGTGTCAACACCTATTATTTTTTGGACGGAAAATTGAATCCTGTCTCCAGCCCTGTTTATGGTCCCATTCTTCACCTGTTTGTTTCTTTCACCTGAAACACCTTCAATCAGAAAGTCAGTATATATTAGTTATTATTTATATAAATATCAAAAATTTTTCTACTCTGTATATATTGGATATAATGGTACTGTATATATATTATATATAATATTATATTCTATGTAATATACAATATTTCTGTTTATTCTCTCATCCTTTTTCTTTTCTTCCTGACTGTATTGTTCTGCTCTTTGCATCTCCTCATTGTTTAGGAAATATTTATTTTAATTTTTCATGTGCTAAACATTTATTCATCATTCTTTTTCAATTTTTATTTCAATCTTTTTAATTTATTTATTCATTTTAATTATATTTTTCTATTTCGTATCTTTTTCTCTGTTACTTTTTATTAAAATAAAGTAATTTTTCACATGAGCACAATTTTCCACTTCTTTCTACTTTTTTAAGTTTTTTGTTAATTAAAAAGTAAGTTTATTTTTTCCTGGTTTATTGTATGTTTTTATTGTGTTCCCATATAATGCATTCATTTTTATTTCTTTTTGGTACACACTAGCACATAAAATAATAATAATAATATACAGTACATATATTTATTCTAAAAAAAAAAAAAAATCAACTGGTTTCTTTTTTTTCTTTTGTGTTATTTATCTTTGCTGTTTTTCTTTCTCTGTTAGAAGCAAAAAAAAAAAAAAATAATAATAAATAAAATATTTATATATTTCTAGAAAAAGTTCTGGTAGAAAGCAGGAGTGAAAAAAAAAAAATCCTTTTTTTTTTAAGAGGCATAAAATGAGTAGCATGAAGGTGATCATGAATTTCCCCTGAACTAGAAATACAAGACTTTATTTTTTTCCTACATTTATTAAAAAAAAAATAAAATAAAAATGTAACAATTCAGACGGCGGTGTTTTATTTCAGCGGTTATATTTTCGTCTGGTTTTGATGGATGAGTCTCCGTCTGTCTGAGGTCTCTAAAGACTGGCTTGGGTTCAGCACCTGAAATGGTCCTATAGCGTTTACCCACTTTAACGTCTTCCTTCAATAATACGTTGGTATTATTATTATTATTATTATTATTATTATTATTATTATTATTATTACTTCGATTGGAATTATCCATATAAATCACACGCCTGGGCCCCTGTGGCTATCGCGTCTGGGGCATGATTTACAGCAGAGCTGTGAAGAAAACACACACTGACCCAGTTAGAGCTTCAACCGCAGCCTGTCTTTAAGTCCACGCAACTGAAGAGCGATTAAAGTCATGTGCAGACGATATATAAACGATCTGACAGACGAGGGCGTGTCTATAAGGCGTCGTTTTCTTGCTAATCTGGATGTGATTGAAATTCTAGGAATGTTCTCTTGAACGATTTTCAAAATGTTTATGGTCTATTATAAATCTGACCTAATCTTTCTTTTGCCGAGCATTTCTGAAATCTGAACGCTAATTAAAGCCATATTTCATAAATATAGCACTGATGTTGCTTCCTGTACAAAACAGCGCGTGGCAATTCTTCCCGTCCGGCAACACGCCGGAAAACAAAAACCTCGCAGGTGTTTCCAGGGGCGACATCATTCTTCCGGACGCTCATTAGCGAGAGAGCTGTCTCCCATTAATTCTCAGACAGTTAACATTAACGCTAGAAAACATTAATTAATGCCACAGATTAGCCGAAGCCCAGAGGGACTGCGTAACCTTAGTACGCGTTTTATCATCTGTCCTCCCTCTGCAATTATCAGACTGTCCACAGACAGGTACACGCTAACCGGCGTGGCCGTCTGCCTTAACGTCGCTTGTCAGGTTTGCATTATTCCCTCATTTGTTTGTTGAATCCTTTGCAATTATTCGCAGATGATCCGTCCCTTGTGACTGAGGATTGTGTGAACACGTGTAGACGCTAACAACGAGTAAACTCCAGAGAAAGACAGAGGTTAATGACCATCTGCATATCGAAGACATTCACTTAGCATGTATCTCTTCAAATCATGTTTGCTAAGATCAAAAATGTGTTGCGATGTGATTCGTCGATTTCAAATCATCATCGTTTTGAACATATTTATATCTAATTATTATTCGATGCGCTATACTTGTATTATTTAGAATGTGACCAATAATTTGTGACCAGAATTTGATATGTAGATTAATACGTAGATAGAGCGCGTTCTCTCAGCACCGCTGCTGCTACGTGAATACGACGCATCGCAACACTACCGAGACTGAGGCGTGTCCTGAGAGTCACATAGAATACAGATTAACATGGCAGAGGTAGAGCTGCGTCTTCCTGCAGACACAATAAGAAAAGAACGTCTAGTTTTATTGAATCATTCTTCTTCTTTTTTTTTTTTTGCACTACGAGGGTGTTAGTGAAAGAGCCATGATTTAGAAGTCAGAAGTTGCAGAGCATCATATTTTTTGCACTGCATCTTATTGCGTTAAATCGTATTGTGTTGAATCGAATCAAAATCGGATCGCACCGTAATAGGGGTGAATCGTATCGCATCGGTAGCTGCATCGTATGTATCTTTAACGCATCATATCATCGGCTATGCATCAAGATGCGGATCACATCGGCCTCAGTTATGGAGATGCACATCAATAGAAGAGGTCTAAACGTTGATATTACTTTTTTTCCATTTAGACGTCTGTAACCATAGTAACAGTGGAGGTGGAAGATTAGCCTCGTTCAGCTTAGCGAAAGTTTTAACAATGATAGTTTCACCGTTGCCTTTGTAATTTGGTATCGTTTCAATTTTGTTTGTTACAAAAGATTGGCAGACAGAGCACCAATCAAATTCTGTTGAGCTCATCGTCAGGGATGTGAATACGCCAACTGCATAAGATTTAATTGAATATTCAACATACAGCATTAAGGAAGAACTAGTTTATTGAAACTGCTGAAGAAATTTCTGAATTTTGTCCTTGCTGTGACCTTGTCTAAAATCGAATCATTTCTCTTTTATCTAGTGTGTACAATAAAAAAAAAAAACCCTTTCCATTCTACAAGCTGTAAACGCCTTATTCTTGAGACATGGTGCCACCCAGATTCAGACGAATGGCCAAAGGGATTTGCGAATTGATAAATGGCAATAATTGATTTTCAAACAGAAACGGGGTTTTGAGATCCTGAATATGTATCGAGCACTCGCTGTGTGACGAATGGAGAGAAAGTTATTAAAAGAAAAATCTCTTCCAACATTTGACCTCGCTGTGACCTTGATCCTGCCTCTTCTTTGTACTTGTTTTTGCAACAATACTTCCATACAGTTACAACAAGACATTCAAACACTCGTTCTGGAGATATCTCTTTAATGGATGGACAGATTGATGGATGGATGAATGGATGGATGGATGGAGGAGAAAAAGAAAGCGATTTAGATTATAAAAATACTTCCCAGTCAGAAAGTGGATTATTTTATAGACCCCGAGAACGGAATCACCAACATTTGCACAGTGGAATGAAGAAATAAAATAAGTAGTGTGGCTGATTTTTTTTTCTTTCCCAGACACGGTGATGTCAGGAGTCTTCACAGAATGAGACGCCACCTGGAGTTGGTCTTCACCTGCACTGTGATTAAGAAACTGTATTTTAACACAGTGAAATGCACGTGATTGTTTTTTGTTTTTGTCTCTGAAAAAGGTAAGGAAGCAAAAAGTAGACGGAATAAATGTGCACGTTTTCAAAACAAAGCAAATTACACAAAAAGCCAGATGAGTGTGTTTATGGGGACGCAGCATGACGCCAGGAGGAGGAATACAGCCTTGAAAAGAAAAAACAATTAGAAATCATGAAAGCAGCTGTCTCTCTATCTGTGTGTGTGTGTGTGTGTGTGTGTGTGTGTGTGTGTGTGTTCAATATTTTGCCCCACATCATTCTTATTACACTCTCGACACCACGAGACCTCCTGATATAACACATTGCTCAACTCTAATAGTTTCATCGCTGAGCTATTGATAGATATTAGATTCTAAGCTCGCATCTAATATCCTCCTCAGCCGTCACCGCTCGGGATCACGGGCGAGAAATTATCGCTAGCTCTACCTGAGGAGACGTGATTTTCTTTTCTTTTCTTTTCCTTTCTTTTTTTTTTTTTTTTTTGCATCAGTTACGTGCAGACACATTAAACACATCCATCTTCCTTTTTTTTGTTGTTCCGGTGCAGAACAGCTTGAGCACTTTGGAGGTAAAGCTGCAGATCCTGTCGAGGTGCCACGCTGCTCTTGATGAGCTCCGGACCATTTTTCAATGAGCGATGGAACATGGATTTTTATTTCCAGGATTTTTAGGATCTTTATAAATTATATATCGAAAATGTATGTAAATTATGCAGACCTTTCACTCTGGATGAATAAAGCTTCGCTCGATGTCTGTCTCCTTTATTTCTTATCAGGGACTTTTCGAGGGCTGATTTTTTTTTTTCTTCAAATCTTTCTAACTAACTTGTTCGGTGATTTGTCTAAGACAGACGTTCGCATTGCAGTCATATCATTATTTAATTTTATCTTTATGTGATACAGTATATGGACAAAAGTTTGTCCATTCCACATTTAAACACCATTTGCTGTAGTAATAAACTCCACTCTTCTGGGAAGATGTTCCACTAGATTTTGTGGAGATTCAATCAGCTTCAAGGGTGGTAAAGTCAAGTACTGATGCAGGTGAGAAGGTGGAGGAGGCCTGGGGTGCAGTCACAGAGTTCACAGTCATCCAAAAGTGTTGAGTGTCAGCGATTTACAGCAGGAGATCTTCTGCTCCATCCCATGTAAAGCAGATCTTCATGGAGCATCCTTTGTGCACAGGGGCATCATCATGCTGGAACACGTTTGGATCTCCTAGTTCAAGTGAGGGGAAATTCCACGCTACCGCATCCAAAGACGTCCAATGCAATTATGTGCCTCCAACTTTGTGGACAAATAAAACCCACACATATGGCTGGAAAAATCAAGTGTCCCAATAATTTTGTCCATAAAGTTATGCTTTTATTCTCCAAAATATCTAAATAAAGTACAAATATACAGATTAAAACAATTGAAAATAGCAAATTATATACTACTACTATAAACTATTGCTACTACTACTACTAATTATATCAATAACAACAACAACAATAATAATAATGTTATTGTTATTATACAGATAAATATGGATCTAATAAATAAGTAATATTATAATTCATATTATGTTATATTTTATATTATAATAATTTTGTCAATTCTGATCGTATTTCATACATTTCATAATTCTTTTACATTTATATATATTTTATATATTAATATATAAAATTATAGGTATGGAAAACTATACATATGTAATAAATAAATACAAAAAATATGATAATTCTAATAGAAAATTACCAATATTCTAAGTTTTTTACAATATGTACAATAATGTAAATTAATCATATAAATCATATAAAATATATTTGAAAACAAATTAACATTTTTCATATTTATATTTCAATAAACATAATAATAAAATATAATAAATTATATACAAAAACAACAAAACACTGTAACAGAAAGTACAACAAAAAAAAACAATTCTGCCACACAACTACAGTTAAACCCAGTTATCTAAAGCATTTAAAACTCATCACAGATGATCAGTAAAGTGGGAATATACAATTTTCCACTCGGGGCTGAAAATCGAACGCAGAAGAGCGCCATTTTTCTCTCTCCATATTGCAGAAATGATCTACATTTTGGATTTATAAATGCACATTTCCTTGTCTGTGCTCATGACAGTGTGCTGTAGATCAGTGTGAATCCCCTTGATTATATTATTGAGAAGGATCAGGTTAATTTCTACTGCCCGATTCTGATTTTGGTCATTACGGTTTAGACGAGTGTCTCCTTGATTGTGCTATTCAGAAGGTGCTGGACTTTTTTGTACTTCATCTGAATCCCAAGCTTCGTCTGATAGCATTGTGTTCAAGTTAAAAGTAGCTTTCGAGCTGAATCAGATGATATGATAACCTGCGCTGAATAAATAATAAGCTCATTGACTTTTTATTAAGGTATCTATCTATCTATCTATCTATCTATCTATCTATCTATCTATCTGTCTGTCTGTCTGTCTGTCTGTCTGTCTGTCTGTCTGTCTGTCTGTCTGTCTGTCTG
>JAAIIK010000070.1:1932642-1942994 GCA_014706435.1 Silurus glanis | reverse complement strand
ATATATATATATATATATATATATATATATATATATATATATATATACACACACACAAATACAAATTCTAACATGATCTGCTTTAAAAATGAAATGTTAAAGAACACATTGAAGCATAAAATCCTGGTGCTCAGGTCTGATGGAGAATAATAAAATTTTTTTTTTTTAAATCCAATAATGTTACATGAAAGCGATCTGGATTCGAGTGAATGCCCATTCATTAACATCATCACCAAAATTACAGGCTTTAAATCATCAATTTTAATCAACCATTACCTGTTAATGGTGTTACTGGTAGAATTGCTTCCTGTTGCTATGGCAGCAGTGAAGTCTGTGAACACTCGAGGAGAATGAGCTCAACTACACTTTGGAAACTTTAAAACCCTGCCGAGCGATGGATATGCTGTAAAAGCGTACAGAAATTAAATACGAACAGGTTTTTTTTTTCCTTTCTGACCTCCTACAGCTTCAAAAATCACTTTCATGCAGGTGATGAAAGATTGTAGAGCAAAATGCCCTGTTTCTTCGGCTTAATAGCATGCTATTTTTGGAGACTCTATATTATGAGCAATATAAGGTATATGGATATAAGAATTTCAGTAGCGTGACCTAAAAGGCAGTGTGAAGGGAAAAGTATGGAAATAAAATCCACAGATCCCCAATCATATTTTATGAAACTGATTTCTGACAGAAATAAACAATATGACCAAAAATATGTACATGTGGTTCCTTCCCAAACCGTTACCTCATCTGGATGCACACAACTGAAAGTATGCTGTAGAATTACACTTCACTGGAACTGAGAAGCTCAAACCTGTTCCAGCATGCCAATGACCTTGTACACAAAGTGAGCTTCATTAAAACTTTGAAGTTTGGGGTGGAAGATCTTAAGTGTCCTGAACAGAGCTCTGATCTCCTCAAACCTATCAACAACATGAACTTGAAGATGAACAATGAAGGCACTGCCAATGGAAGTCCAATGGAATGTGGGTGTGATAGCCAGGTGTCTACAAGGCAAAGCAAATGACAATCCAGATGTCTCTCCTTGCTTCCAATAAGTAGTATATTCTCATATTGCTAACAGTGATTAGCAAAACAAACTAGCATTATCATAATCTAATTCTGTCAATGACTTTCAATGTTGACTCAACAGAAACAAAATCCTCCTTTTCAGACATTTTGTATAGAATAGCTAAAAAGCAGACACAGTAAACAGACCCTCCGTTGCTCTAATTTATAGAATACACCTCTAAACTCTTGACAGCTACATTTGACAGCTGCAGCAGGTCTAAAGCTTTACACCATTATTCAGATTAAGAGGTGATTAAAAGGCCAGGCGCTGTGCTGAAACCCTTCCTACGCATGACCACAATCCCACACATTCAACCACAGAGAGCATTAAATCACATTTAATAAAGAATATGCTCAATTTACTGAAGCTCACGTGTGATTTATGGAGGTTGGAACAGATCATTAATTAAAAAAATGAACTTTCTATATATTCACTTTCTCTGAAAAGAAAAGGTCTCTATTGTCTCAATTCGTAGTGAATAGTTGAAATATTTAAGAAAGATGAGCCCTAGGAAGACAGATGAAGCATTTCTCAACAGCTGGCAACCTAAGCAAATAACATGATCAGGACTTCGGAAGTGAGTTTTACTTGGCTATGTGGGTCACGTTTTTTTAATGGCCCGTGAATTCCTTCTTTAAGCAAACCATCTAATCGACTGCCTGAGCTTCAAGACAGTGTAGAAATGGTTTCGGTGTTGGCCATCAGACAGATACAGGCTCGTGATGAAAGCACACACAGCTGCTCTGCTTCTGAACAAGACCCATTAAAGGTCACTTCATTGAGCCTGCATTACAGAAACACAGAGCTCAAGTTTCATCAGCCGTATTGCTATGCAATGACCTGATAAGTAGACTGAAGTGCATTTTGAGCCTGCTGTAACTACTTCATGCGTAATCCATTATAATAAATTGATTGAAAGAGGTGATTTACATCAAGCACCAGATCGGGATGTGTAAACATTAATATCATAAGTGAGTCCCATGAGCAAAGTGTAAATGGATGTTAATTACCATCGCAGGGTTACAAGGTACTTACACTTGTCTAAATTTCTACTAATTTCAAACTAAATACAGACAAAACTATGCATGAAACCTTTATTCATTACTTTGCAGTTACTGTTTTACTTCATGTTCAGGATTCGAGTTGATCCACAGGCAAATCCAGGTAACTCGAATGCACTGAAACCACAAGAGACCCCCATAAAGGAGAAAGAAAAATACAGACTTTTACACAAACACTCACCAGAGAGACCTTGAATCCTAGAACCCTGCAAAAGCAAGATAGCGGTGTCTGGTGGGACTGGGATATTACTGGACCAATCCAAATATGTTCTGCTCGATAAATATTCAGGAGCAGGAGGGATAGGGTTCGAACCAAATTCATTTGGGAACTATAGCAGGATTGTTATGTAATCCAATGGCAGTGGATGGTATTGGTTGGAATTCCTTCTGGAGTGAACAGGAACTTCTTTGGGAGTAGAAAGCACTGGTAAGAATTCCTTTGGGACTGGGCCGACTGGTCAAAAGTG
Organism: Silurus glanis; assembly: GCA_014706435.1. Lineage (NCBI taxonomy): Eukaryota > Metazoa > Chordata > Actinopteri > Siluriformes > Siluridae > Silurus > Silurus glanis. Next base: position 1,940,394 of record JAAIIK010000070.1, on the reverse strand, counting down.
TCTGTAAAAGCATTCAGGATTAGTCAGGATTCATTTGGAAGTGATTGGAATTGGTGCAAATACCTTCAGGAGCAGGAAATATTGTTTGGGATTTTGGGGGAGGTGGTAGCTCAGTGGTTAAGACGTTGGACTTTTGCTCAGATGGTTGTGAGTTCAAATCCCAGTACCTCCAAGCTGCCAACAATAGGTCCTTGAGCACAAGACTCTTAACCCTCAACTGCTTAGTTGCATAAATAAGACAGTTGCTCCGGCTAAGAGCATCTGCCAAATTCTGTAAATATTAATTAATTCCTTATAGAGTGAGAAGGACTGTTCTGTATTTCTTTAGGAGCAGGCAGAACTGGTAAGAATTCCTTTGGGACGGGGAGGACTGGTCAAAGTGTCCATGGAAGCATGCAGGATTAATCAGAATTCTTTTTGAGGCAGGAAGCTTCAGTCAGAATATTGGGATTCCTTCAGGGTTGGGTTGGATGGTTAGGGAGAAAAAAAGAGTGGAATATGACAGGCATGTCTGTGAAATTACAAGATTGGTGGGAATTCTAACAAGAATGGGTAGGATTCACCCAGCAAGTCTGTAGGGGCAAGGCGATTGGTCAGAAGTGTTTTGAGAAGCCAGAGGGATTAGTCAGAATTCACTGGGGAGTAGCAGGGTTGGTTGGCATTCATCCTGAAGCAGTCAGAATTCTTTTGGAAAAGAGAGGGGGATTGAACAGAAAGTCTTCAGGAGCAGGAGAGGGTCTGTAAGAGTGGGTTGAATAAATCAGAATTCCTTAAGGAATGGACTGAATGGGTCTGAATATTTTGGGGGGTAAAAATCCAGGATTCTTAGCAATTAAACACTTAAACAGTTAGACACACAGTTTTATCGTGAGGCACTGACACCACCTGGGGCAAAACCATGCTGTAAAACTGCAAGCAGAAGATACTCTGATCTATATGGTGGTATCAAAATGTTTTGAGAATAATGGTGTAACTGAGGCTATTTCAACTGCGTGCATTACCACGTCTGCAATTTCATCATGGACAGTAAGTTAGAACAAAGAGCAGACATGAAGTCCTGCAAAAAACTGGACAAATCTGCCCAGAGACGTTTAACATGACATACGTTTGACATGCGGCGATGCAGCAACGAGTCCAAGGTGTTTTCGAGCGGCACTCACATCACTGGAAGACAATGAGAGTAGGAAGACCTTTGCCAAGCTCAACCCAGAATATGATGAAACCGTGCATGATGATCAATGGAGAACAATCTACATGATCTCACTTCCGCACCCCACCCTACTCGCCAGATTTGGCTGCTGCAGACTTTGCCCTCTTCCTGAAGATGAAGGTCCAGCTCAAAGTCTGCAAATCGCAGAAGGTGCTTGACACGCTTCGAAAAGAAGACTTCCAGGACACGGTCCAGAAATGGCAGTACCGCTGGGAGCACTGTATTGCTGTGCAAGGTGACTATTATGAAGGTGATAGTGTGTAAACATTGATAAAGTATTTTCTTGTAAACAGAGCTTATCTTTAAACTTTTCGATTCTACCTCGTATTGCATGATCTCAAAAAAAAAAAAAAATTGAATAATACTGTAGTGTCTGTAGTTTTCAACTTTCTGGAGACTTTCTGGAGGTGAGATATATCAAAGTGAAAACAATGAAGACAGGTATAACCTGATCTGTGCACAAAACTCAGAGGAGGCAATCCACCAGGAAGCGTGGAAGCGGATATCTGTTATGTCTCCAAATCTAAAGTATGGTTTGACTCTGGAAGCAAAGTAAACATGAACAAGCTGCTAGGAAGATATCAGCAGATTCACATTAAAAACAAAACTGAGACTTGGGAGTCAGCGATACACTAAATGCAAGAGGGGTTAATTTTATATAGAAAAGAGGCTTGACACCATTAGGCAGTCGGTTGGCAGTGGGTAGTGTATTACTAGAACATTCAGGGAATATGTTTCCGCATAAAACCCCTGCAGCAAAATAATACATCACCACTGGGTGCTTTCTGTCATAGCCGAAAGAGCGTGGTGTGATTTCAGAAATCTGTTCTGCAGCATGCATTGGTTCCAGGCAGTCCTTTAGAAAGCTATCAATCACTTCATTCTCGTTTAACAATTCTTTCCCTCTCTTTTGCTCTTTCCTTTATTTCTCCATATCTCTCGACTCCATTGTTGCTCGAGAGTGACACGCTGCTGGAAAGCCGAGGTACGACGAGTGATCGCGGCTTGTCTGATTGAGATCAGATTGGGAAGACATGGTCTGATGTAAAACTGCGAGAGGACAAGAAATCCATCTGGCTGACCTCGAGTCTCTGTGACACGGATTTAGTCGCCTTAAGATTAAATCTCACATCCATTCATTTCCAAAATATCATTTGGAAAAAGTATTATTATCAGTTCTTATCAGTTCATTGCTAGCATATCAGGGACTCTGCCTATGGCCTCCCTTTTTTTTTTTACCGCCAAAAATTTCGGCAGCATGACGGGTCAATGCAGTTCAGAGCGATGGCAGGGTGCATGAATGATTCATAACCTCTTCAGGGCATAATTTTCTCGAACTTTTTTTGCAGAGGTTCCGCTCAGCCACCTTAACTGCGAACCACCACACTCCCGTCAAGTACACAGTGCCCTTGTCACACTAATGCAGTCACGGTGCTATCCCTCATGCTAGCAGAAACACTATTATTTAACATTGTTATTACCGCCACGTCGGTTCTGTAGGTATCGTTTCACCGCACCATTATACAATCCGAGCATCTTAGAAGTACTTGCTAGACGGATTCATGCTGTGCGGAATGTCTATTTATATGTTCTTTTCTGGCATCCCACAAGGGCGAGCATTTGGTCCTGCGAGGTTGTCAAGCCACCTTTCGTAGCCCAGCAGGAAGTCTGCGTTGTTGTGATTCGGCCCTACTTCTCCGAAACCCATTAGCAGTCTCTCGTTCAGATTTTTTTTCTCAGCAAACACCTAAGACGCCTACACATTTTTAAATACAGACACACAAGTGCTTAAGTATATGCACATTTTTTTTTTCACCAGGAACTGAATATTACTGAACAACTTTTGCTGTTGAAACCATTCGATTAAAAATAATGTTCAGCTTAAACAAACGTCAAGGATTTTCAGCTCAGTGATGAGAAATTAAATTCTGGATAATTAGAGGTGAACACGAGTGCTTCCATGTCAGGCAAGATGTCATAAATCTTTCAAGGCTGCCAAGAACTAAATGTGTGAGCAATACCCTGTCAGATGAGTATTTGGAGCCTGGAATGAGTACGACTTGCTCCTCGCTTTGTCATGAGGGACAAAAGTGGAGGCAGTTCAGGGAATGAAGTTAAAATGGGATGAAAGACCTTGGCAAGCAAGGGCACTTAAACCTGGAATTAATTATATATATATTTTTTAGGATGGAGCAGATCACCCTCTTCCTTAACTTTCTCTAATCCAATTTCTTTAATTCCGCTAAAGCTACTGCGCCTGTCGTTCTCATTCCCTGGTTTTGTCATACACACATTAGCGTCGTGCCTGATAGCAGCTAGGGATTATAGAGAGTAATGATTTTTTTTTTCTTCTGCAAGGCCCTCTCTTGCTGCAGTCTGGGGAGGAATTAAATCCTAGTCGGCTACCTGCTGTGTAGGGGGAGGGCAGGCTGACTGAGCCAGGGGTTGGGGGGGGAGGAGGGATTTGAAGCCCTGATTGAATTGCAGCATGCAAAAAACTTAACAGCGCCCATTTTCTGTGTCACTGATCCCATAAATCCCAGAAAGTGATCCCGAGAAGAAATAACAAGTCTGGCTGAGACAAGCCGAGGATTGAGTTTTAATGCGGTGGTAATAAAGAACGTCATTCTACTGTCCTCTGTTAGCCTGCGATCTGCACCTGATAACCAAACGTCAATAACGTCAATAACGCCGTAAGGGAAAAACACACTGAACTGAACTCAATAAACACCTTCCCAAAGTGCCATAATGTCATCCTTATTTCACGTCAAGGTGATGTCAAGGTCATACTACTGTACATTCCGACACGACTACATCGATTCCTCGCACGGTGTTGCTTTAGAAACATGGATTAAATGTGTGCACGTATATATATTGTATGTTCGGAGAAATGAGCGGTCTTGAATCAACACCTACAGTGCTGTTTTTGTGCCCAGCTGGAATAGATGTTAATTCAATGCTTCCACTTATTTTCGTCTGCTGGTTCTATAGATAATCCTTCACCGCTCTCAGCTTCCACTTTTATGGTATAATCAGCACATCTAGGAAGTATTTGCTATACAGAGTCCTGCTGTTTGCAGTGTGTAATTACGAATTGTGTCTGTCTGGTAGCCCTCAGGGGTGAGTCTCTGGTCTTATCAGTTGTCCAACCCACTCTTTTTCTCTCAGGATACACCCCAGAGTTTTGTGGAGGTGTTATTTTGCATAAATGAGACACGTTGAAATTCCGAATCTGAACACTGCCCCTGTGTTTAGCATTTCCTTGGCTGTTTTTGCTTTTGAAAGCTTAGCCTATAAGTTTGTGGACACCTCACCATATGATTATTGAACATCCCGTTCCACAATAATTCCCCATTTGCTGTTATAATAACCTCCACTTTTCTGGAAAGGTGTTTCACTAGATGTTGGAGTGTGCTTGTGGAGATTTGTGTGAGATTCATTTAGCCACAAGGGTGTTAGTAAAGTCAGGTACTGATGTAGGTGAGGTGAGGAGACCTGGGCTGCAGTCAGCATAAACATTCATCCCAAATGAGTTTAATATGCTTGAGGTCAGAGTTCTATAGCAGGAGATCTTCCACTCCAAACCATGTAAAAGTATAACTTCACAAAACTGGCTTTGTGCACAGGCATTGTGACATTGTCATGATGAAACAGGTTTGGGTCTCCTAGTTCACGCGAAGGGAAAATGTAATGCTTCTACCGTACATCCAACGCCGTCCTATTTAATTGTGTGCCTCCAATTTTGTGGTAACAGTTTGTGCTGGAAAAATTCCAAAACTGTCCATATTGTGTACTTTTAGTGCTCTAAATAAGTAAAAGATGACTGCATAAGGGATTGTAAATGGAAATTTTTTTTCCTCCAATTTATAGGGAAAAACTTTTAATTGGTCATGACCAACTGATGATGCACATGCTCCATCATTTCTCATGGTAGCATTTGGGAGTTCATTATAGGTCCATGGAATTGTTGCCTCTGGCTCGCTCATTAGGGACAAACTTAGGACTCATTTATGAATTGAATATTTATATTCAATCTATTTATTTTTGTAAAGCTGCTTTGGAACAATTCACACTGTTAAAAGTGCTCTAGATATAAAATAGATTTGACTATTAAAACAAAATTTATTGTCAGTAATAAATAAATGAAGGCTAATTAAAGGTTGAAATTCATTATTTAAAATTAATTAATTAATTGAGTCAATGAATTTAATTGTTTTTGGAGTATTTTATTGAATTACATTATTAAAAATCCCATAATATTCAAGATACTTTCAAATACTCCAATCCAAATTAGCCAAACAAAAATCCTCATAAAAAATCAAATGAAATAGAAATCCAGATTAAATTTGAAAAACGGTGTTGTAACGCACTGCAATGATAATGTGATCAGAGCTTCTGGTGCAGAGCGCTTACATTTTCATCTTCTTACTCGCCATCACACGATATTGATTGGGTTATTGCGCTTCTCTGCGTTAGTGTCCTTGCTGCTTTCACTCAGCTTCTGTGTTCAGATTTCTATTACAGAGGAAGCTTGGATGGGTGAGCAATATAATTTGACAACACTGATTGTCTAAGTGCTTTGTGACAGCGGAGGAAAGGGGCGACGGTGGAGACGAGGCCGAGCGATGAAGATGCAATTAGCAAAAGATGTCAGCGTCAATCAAAGACAGGAGATGAACTCGGAACATGTACGGTCGTCTAGTGTCAGGGCAACGGCAACGGCAACGGCATCGCCATCAACATTCACACACTTTTCTGACCTTCTGTTATAAAACTTTATATTCTTCGGCTGACAAATCAAAGAAAAAACTGTTCCTGAGACTTCTAGTGGCCCAACAGGGTATTACAGGTATTTACACATTTCATTTAATATTATTTCAATGTATTTGTCATATATATATGGAAACCTAGCCTATTAGTTTGTGGACACCTCACCATATGAAACCTTCAATGCAACACACAACACAACGTCCTTTCTTTATATTTTTTTGGATAGAAAAACTAAACAATAAGTACATTTTTTAATCACTAAACAGTTGTTTTACTGATGCGCCACGTCTCAAATCAAGCACCAGAATCTGCCATGATTCTTCTTCTTCTTCTTTATTAGCAGTTCACATTCATATATACATATATTATATGTACTGTATAATACACCTGTTCTGTAAAGTGAAAGTGAACCAACATGGCTACTATTCCATACTTCACACCATGCAATTCCCTCTGGACTGCGGCTCATTGGAACAGACCACCGTACAACAAGACAATGAAGAAAACGAAGTCGTCTGGAGTGATATACCTATCATGGAACGACCTGCCCACTCACTGCACCTAAATCCTACTCAACTGCTCTGGGGGCTCTCACCTAAATCCTACTCAACATCTTTGGCGAGTTTTACAAGAGGCACAGCAAAGTATTTCAGCTGAACGTTTGGAGAAACAAAGTGTCCAGATTGTATAAAGCAGTTATTCATGCTAAGGAATGATTTTTTTATAGAACGAAAGCGGAAAATCGGGACATTTATAGATTTGTTTGGGCGAAATAAATCTTTATACTGTTACATGAGCGAGTTTGTAAATAAAGTGTGTCTGTTTCTCTACTAATAGTAAAGTACAACAGTGTAAACTTGTGATTTTATACTATTTTATTGGAAATAAAGTCCAAAACAGCTCCAATTTAAATGCACTAATTAAGTGCAGTGTCGTTTATTGTATTTATTATTTTGCATTAGCAAGGTAATGTGAGGTGGCCAGATGTGAGGTGTAGTTACATTCCATAAATAATAACATGCTTCGCAAAGCCTCTGCTAATTAAGACCTTGGTCAAAGAACTGATCTAATCATGAATGGCTAATTAATTTCTTGTTTAGTGGCAAAGTTTATTATGCGGTGCGTGACTGTATAAGATAAACACACGCTTTCTAATATGATGCATAACATCATAAAGCTTTCTTAAAATGTTTTATGTACACTATATGGGCAATTGTAGAGGATGTTTTCCCTTCACTTGAACCAGGAGACCCAAACCTGTTCCAGCATGACAGTGCTTCTGAACCCCAACCCAGATCCAGGAAGATCTGCTTTACATGGGTTGGAGTGGAAGATCTTGAACGCTGACTGCACCCCAGGCCTCCTCAACCCACCTTCATTAGACTTTACTAATACCATTATGACTGAATGAATCTCCACAAATCCCCACAAAATCTAGTGAAACATCTTCCCAGAAGAGTGGAGATTATTATAACAGAAAATACAGACTAAATGGAGTCCCACATGCTGCATCTGCAAACCCACCAGCATTGTGGACACTCAACTGTGTGTTACAAACCTGAACTCACACACACTTAATACTGATTTCAATTCACTCAGCTTCATATCTACAGCACCACCCATATTACATACAACATACTTTAGTCCTTTACTCTGTGTTCTGTGATGTAGCTCTATTTTATGGGATGTAGCTCTTCGTTCTGTTATGTAGCTCTGTGTTCTGTTATGTAGCTCTGTGTTCTGTTCTGTAGCTCTGTGTTCTGTGATGTAGC
>JAAIIK010000070.1:1910744-1932632 GCA_014706435.1 Silurus glanis | reverse complement strand
GTTCTGTTCTGTAGCTCTGTGTTCTGTTCTGTAGCTCTGTGTTCTGTGATTTTTTTGGAAATAGTCAGATGTTAAGGGGGAAAATGAGGCTTTAAGGAGTTTCTGAGTTGGATCCTGTAATTAGACTTGTCCTGAGCAGGGTCCAAATTTCTAATAAAGGATTTTCTAACAAAGTGCTGTGATTGGAGGGGAAAAAAATGAAAGAACGGAAATAAAGATGGCCTCCCTCTAGGAAATGTGTAATGAAGCAGTCAGACAAGTCAGAATTCCCAGTTGGAAGCTCGTAGAACTTCCGCTCTATCTGCGCTTGCTGCCACGTCAGAGTCAGAGCGTTTTTCTTTTGTCATCTGGGTGAAATGTTTTAATAAAACAGGGGGGGAAGCAAATGAACGAAGCGTGACGTGTTTTCAGAAAGTCATCAAAGTTTCGTGATTCAGCGAAAGAAATTCGGAAAAAAAAAAAAAAGAAGTTTTGTGGAATGAGCAGCAGGCCTGAGTGTGGGGGGGAAATGACATGCTCAGGAGAGTGTGTAATTAAAGGCTCTGCCTACTCAGCACCACACACACACACACACACACACACACACACATATATATATATATTTGCAGGATGGCGATCAGCATCCTGCTTCATGATTATGCTGTAGACAAGCACACCTCCTGAGGGCCGCCTCAGCTGCTGAACCTCTGGAGACACACACACACACACACACACACACCCCCCCACACACGCACGCACACGTACATGCTGCATTTGACTTCGCAGGTAACCCTGACAACAGAACGAGGAGCTGATCTTGAGCATGACCTCTGCGCCAGCTGAAAAAACGGAGCTGTGACCTGAGATGTGAGGAAAAAAGGACAGAGAAAAGAGCAGCCTTGCCGAGCTCCTGCCTCACAACCTTCCTCATTATCTGAAGCTCAGCATCCAGCCTTCAAGAACAGAGTCAGTTCGAGGCGCTCCAGGCACAATTCTCTGCACCTGACCATGTCCTGCATTGGATTACGTCTCAGCATGTGTGTGAGAGTGTGTGTGTGTGTGTGTGTGTGTGTGTGTGTGTGTGTAGGAGCAAACGGAAATGTGCCACGCTGCCACACGAGCCGACCGCATCATCAGCCTGCTAATCGAAGTCACGCGGTAATTAACGGCGACATCATTCTGAAATCCAAATCGCATTGTTATTAATCAAGCCGATTCTCCTCCTCCTACTGTCTCCTCGAGCGCGGATGTCGCACCGCTAAAGAACGAGGACGCTACTGTCACTTCATTAAAAGTTATCACCTCGTTCGGGACGTGTTCTGACTTCCGAGTAGATGGAGGCCGTGTGAGGGGAATGCGAAGGCCTGCCTTTCCTCCGGTATCCCGGGGAGGGAAAGTAAAAACAAAAAGTTCATTCAATGGTGTTTTTTTACAATTAAAACCAAAGCTAAATGGGGAGGGTTGCGCTAGGAAGGGCATCCAGCGTAAAAACATGTGCCAAATCAAACATGCGGATGAGCCGCTGTGGCGCCCCCTAATGGGAGAAGCCGAAAGAAAGTTTACTAATGAAGGCGAGTGAACCGCATCAGATCAACCAATGATCAACCATTTCTCTGAAAAAGGTCAAAGGTGAATCTCGTGAACCTTCACTTGGAGAGTGAATACAGACGGAGCAAAACAAAGAATCATTCTGAAAATGGATGAACAACTAAGAAATAAAAAAACACTTGTACAGTCAAGTCAATACAGTACAGTAAAAGTGTGAATCCTGTCCGGACTCTTACAATCAATATAAATTACCTTTCCAATCAAATAAATGAATTTGTGCTGCTGAAAGTCATAGATGTCAAACAGAAATTCAAATTTTGCATTTTTAGTCGCTGTGATCCAAAACCATAGTTGATATCAAGAAACACTGAAACTGTGCAGCGTCATACTGATAACACGCCTAAACATTTTGATGATTTTGTTTGTGATCAATGACAAAAGGAACTTTTCATTCTGATGGGAATGAGATAATTATTGACACAAAAACTTACTTTTGAGAGATTAACTAAATATTTTGAGAAAATTATAGGCTTTTGCAAGAAATCCAATGTTTTGTGCTGTTTGTAAAAAGTGTTTTGAGAAATGCACTTACTGGTTTGCTAATATTAAGAATGATTCGAGAAAATCTCCAAAGCAACTGAGAAAAACTGTAAAAACATATACTTTTTTGCTGGTCAGAGAAACGGTCCTAACAGAAAAAGAAAAAAGAAAAATGTGACTTTTCACTAAACTGAAAGAAGGACGAGATTATGTATATGAATTTACTCATACAATACATTATGGTCTCCATGGTAACAAGTTGTGGCCAAGGACAAGAACAAAAAACCCACAAATGACTTCGTTATTTAGCAGCGATCTGTTAATTACCAGTTGTAGATTGTGGGTTTGTGTGTCCTTGTCCACAACTGGTCTGTTTTGATTTAGAAAAAGTCATGAAGTATCAAGTTGAATGAAAAATATTTTCGAATTAACACTTTACTTAAGTGCGAATGGCCCCATTTACAAACACGCCTTTGTAATGCAAAAATTAAAAAAGAAAAAAGATACAATAAAACCAGATGTTCTTTTTCTGTTGTGTCTCCAGGAAGTTACAGCTCTACCTCTGCCATGTTAATCTCTATTCTCTGTGAGTCTCAGGACACGCCTCGGTCTCCATCTCTGTGTCCTGACTGATTAAACTGTTGATGGGAAGATCGGATCGTTAGTGACTTGGTTCTTTAAATCTCGTTCATCAAAATGAATGAATCTTTTTAACTGCATTGCGTATACCGGAGTCACACGGGACTCGGACTAGAAGAGTCGAGAGATGAACTGAGGCTTTGCTCGTTTAGAAAATGAACGAATGACTCTGAGACGACTCGTTCTTCTGAGTCACATTAGAGACTCGTTCAAAATGAACAAATCGTTTATGAACGTTTCATTACTAGATTAATTTTTTGAGTACACCTGTACGTGAAAACAAACCTGCAGTGTTTTCTTTCTCGCGTTTAACAAGACAGAATGAATTAACCACCAATACGAATAAAAGCAACTCATTCATTTTATAGCGGTTTTAAACACCTCGGCCGCGGAAACGTTGGTCAAGACGAGGACAGAAAACATTTAGGAAATGAAACATTCCTGATTATAAACTGCATCAATTGTGCAAATAAAGTGTGCGGTCCGGCCTCGTTTGGAGCGGGACACGAGCCCAGCGTGACGTATTCAGCACGGTCACGTCGCCTCGAGGCACCCAGCTTGGCATTGTGCACTGTAGCTAATGCTCTAAAGCGCGGACGCTCGCAATATTCTCGGTTGAAAGTCACCGTGGCGTCAAGAACACTGATCCTGTCCTCTATACGGAAATCCTACAGGCCTCAGCGCTGGAGCCGAGCCGCGCTCTGTTTATTCCAAAGATAAAACATGCTTCAGCAATGACAGGACACTTTTCCATGTTAGCCTTGTACAAATCTGCAAACGCCGAGTTATGAAAAATGACAACGGCTCAAATTCCTGGCTTTTCATAGCCCACATAATAGCACAGAGCGAGTACGGGAATAGGATTTATTTATTTATTTATTTGCTTTTTGCTACGAGACCAAGGACATGGCTGAAGGGGGGGAAAAAGCTTCTCTTTTTCGAGAGACTGAGAGATGTGTTTATCACAGTGGGTGTAAGAAGTGATAGAGGGCAGATACAGCTCCACTCTCTGACCTGTAAGACACTCAAGAAGTCTGTAGATGAGCTTTTTCACAACGATGTGATGTTCATCTTTGGCGTTAAAGCACTGCTGTTTGTCGCTGAAAGAGAGAGAGAGAGAGAGAGAGAGAGAGAGAGAGGTATGTTTTTTTCAGTATGACTCCAGCGGTTACTGAATTTTGGATTGAGGATGTCGGTCCAGGTTGTAAGAAAAACCATAGAAAAATAATATATACATGACGATTTGTTGTAGAATTTGCATTCAGTTAGAATTCTATAAAACTCTCTTTCTGAGAATTCAATACAATCAGCATAGAGGAGAAACTCAAATTTCATTGGCGCTCCAATTTCAGTGGCACAATCCGATGGATGGATGGATGGATGGATAGACAGACAGACAGACAGACAGACAGATAAAAATAAAAAAGAAAGAAAGAAAAAAAAAAACAGACAAAATAAAAGTAGATAGATAGATAGATAGATAGATAGATAGATAGTTAGATAGATAGATAGATAGATGTAATAATATATATGTAGATAAATGTACAGAGTATAAAGTATAAACAGTATAATGTATAAATATCACACTATGGCAGTGTATAAACAGGGAGCTGTTGCATAAGTACACTAAGATGAAATATAAAGACATATGAAGATATATAAGAAGTTCTATTAGTGCAGGATGTGTGTGTAGCACAATATGTGTAGAGAATGTGGGATATAAAAATGTACAATATGGGAAGTGTACAGTGTATATACAGATGATATATGGATATGAGGATAAGAACAAGCTTTTACATACAGAATAACTGTCCAGATTATTTAGACTGTACAGAGAGGAGCAGAACTGAAGAAATTGTACTACATGGTTCAAAAGTATTGGGACACCAGATTTTCCCAACCATACGTGTTTCTTCTCCTAACGGTTACCGCAAAATTGGAGGAACACAATTGTACGTCTTTAGGAAATTTTCCTTTTACTTGAACTTGGAGATCCAAATCTTTTCCAGCATGACGATGCCCCTGTGCACAAATCCAGATATATGAAGATATGCTGTACATCGGTTGGAAGATCTCCTGCTAGAGAGCTATGATCCCTGTTGAACATGAGTGTGAACGCTGACTGCACCCCAGGCCTCCTCACCTAACCTACATCAGTACCTGACTTTACTTCCAAAAATCTAGTGGAACATCTTCCCAGAAGATCAGATGATATTATAACAGCAAATTGAGACTTAATGTGGAATGGGAAGTTCAGAAAGGACCTACCAATCTTATGTGCAAACTTTTGTAGACCAGTTTTTAAGGTCACAATAAGAGTTGATACGTCTGCATTAAGACATTAAGTTTATTAGAAATTAGTACTTTTGAATCAAACCTTCGTCTGTGTTTTTTCTTCACTTCGAGGTTCTTCAGGTGATCCCTCTCAGGTGTGGAACAAAAACCCAACTGCTGGATATGATTTCACACACAGCTGCATTGTATATTTCTGTAGGTTTTGGATTTATCGCAGATCATGCACTCATCACCGCTGAAGTTCCCGATATAATCCTGTGCAAAATGCAAATTATTAGCGAGCTCTCTCGCCTCCTGAAGGAGCTACACTGCATAACCATGTCTCAAAAATCTCAGAGCAAGATATCCAATAATGCCGCTTTTTCATCTCGGGCTCGACGCACGCAGAACACCCCGGCGCAGCATATGAATAACAGTCGAGGCTCAAATAATGAAATATTTTCGCAAAGCTTGACGCTCGGGAGAAGGAAACATTTCCATTTCAAATAGTCACTTCCAACACCAAACATTTTTACGGCTTGAATTGGTAACTAAATCAAAAAAGGCCAAAACCGGTGTTGTAGTTCCAGACTGAGGGGAACAAAAGAAAAAAAACCCTCGCATGGGGCGCCAGGAACACAGGAGCCAGGGCAAATCAGCATTACAGGACTCTAATGTTTAATAATGCATGTCGTTTTTCTGACAGCAGGGAATGATTAAGAGCAAGTGTCTGGCCAAAATGGAGCGGCACTCTCGCCTCCATCACCTCGCCGCTCTTTCTATCATAAATCATACCCCGAATGTGATCAACGCACCACCCGACGACCCCAACCCCCCCCTCCTCTGACTGCCCATCAACCCCCCCCACCACCACCACCACACCCCCCTCACCCCTCCTTCCTCTTTGCTTAGAGAAATACTTCATCCACAGATGTTAACGTTTGGCAATAACGAACAAAGGCCAGTTAGCATTATGGAAATGAGTTCAGGCTTTTAACATTGACTGGAGGAGTGGATATCAAGAGCAAAACTACAGAATGTGCAGGAATTTCAATTATTTGGCCACACACACTCTCACACACACTCTCACACACACACACACACACACCTTTCCAGCCATATATAGTTCTTTCCCAGAATCTTTGTTTACCATCAAGTTGGAGGCACACAATTGTATAGTAAAAAGTCTTAGGATGCCTGACTTTTCCAGCCGTATGTGGCTTTTCATCAAACTGGTACCATTGGATGAGGCAGCATGAAATTTTCCATTCACTTGAACTGGGAGACTCAAAACTGTTCCAGCATGGAGACCCCCCCTGTCCACAAAGCCAGCTCCATGAAGATCATGGGTTGGAAGTATATGGTAGATCTCGCGTGGCCTGCTAAAGAGCTGTGAGCTCGATTTGATTCGATTCCATTCCATTCCATTCAATACAAGAGCAAGACTGTGGCAAGGAGAAACTCCCTTAGATGGTATGAGGAAGAAACCATGAGAGGAACCAGACTCAAAAAGGGAATCCATTCTCATCTGGGGGGTGACACCAAGAGTGTTCCTATAAACCATTACAACATTACAGTGAGAGTGAGAAATATCACACAGTTGGAGATGAGCAACTCAAATTAGCTCAAACATCTGAGATCACTTGAACATCTTTGGATCCACTAGATCTGAACATGTAGACGATAGAAAACAGACGCATCCAAAACGTGTGAAAACATCCGACTCTCCAAAGAAGCGTGTTCATTTCACTTTTTTGCAAGCGGCAGGAACAATATATTAAACACTGAACCGCGTACAAAGATGAAGTAGTTTGTATTCGATGGCGTGCGCCTGACCTTTATGTGATTAATGACATTTTTGTCACTAAACTTATCCGTCTACCTCGACGTGCACGTCACGTCCAACTGCATCGGTGGCGTGAAATGTGTAAACAACTCAGTCTCACAGAATGCTTAGACGCATACCGGTTCTAGTTTTCTCTCATCTATGCTTTTCAGAGTGGATTAAAAAAAAAGAAGTGCTGTCTATACACTATATGAACAAAAGTATCGGGACACCTGACTTTCCAAGAGGTAGAAAACTGCCAGAATTTTTGTAGGCACACAATTGTATCTTTGAATGCAGGAGCATGTAATGTTCGCTTCACTTGAACCAGGAGACCCAAACCTGCTCCAGCATGACAATGCAGCTGTGCACAAAGCCAGCTCTATGAAGATATGCTTCAAATGGGTTGTGGGTATGTGGAAAATCTCCTAATATAGAGCTATATTTAACACCTTTGGGATGAATTGAAACAACACCCCGTGTCTCCTCACCTACATCAGTACCTGACTTTTCCAACACCCTTGTGCCTGAACGAATGAGCACAAATCTCCACAAAGTCTAGTGAAACATCTTCCCAGACGAGTGGAGCTCATTATAACAGCATCCGGAGACTAAATGTTGAATGAGTACAGTGTAAAAACAACTGTGATTTTGTTGTTGTTGTTACAGTGTTTTCATATTAATCCTAATGAATTGGGACACATCCTAACCTACTCTATAAGCGATGTAGCGTGGAGAGGGAGGTGAGCTCGGAGGAGAAAAGGGCATTTTCATTTGCATATTATTGCATTTACACGGATCCTTCACATTTTGATGCGGGCAAAGTGTGTGTGTGTGTGTGTTTTTTTTTTTTAAACACACGTCTTTGAGGAAGATTTGGAACTATGAGTTGTACAGCTACAGTACGTGCTGCTTCATCATTGCTGTGTCCTCTCGTCTCATGTAATACTGACCATCATGGTTATTTATATGCACTTTTTCATAAGTAAGCTCTTTGCGTTTTATCAGTATGCTAGAAATCTAATCCAGCGGCCGTCCAATCGACCTAATAAGCTTAGTAACAGAAGTTCCTAGCAATAAATAGACCACATCCTAGGTGTAGTGCAGCAGGTAACAGGATTCAGTAAAGTGTATTGAAAAGCACACAACTTGTACCTCGGAGAAATTTATGAACCAGAATGAAACCAGGCTTTCATTTGAAATGTACTCACTGAACCTGATCATCCTCCGGATAACTCGAAACAAAATACTGACAGAAAACTGATAAATGTATTTATTAAAAAAAAAACAAAAAAAACAAGTTGTGTTTCAGTGGTGGAGTTTTGAACTCATGACATTCTGATCATCCAACATCTTAACCAGTGAGTCGTCAGGTCCACCGAGCTCAATGAGCTAATCACAAAACCCGATGAGCTTTAATAGACTCAACAACCGATCCAAAAGAATGATATGTTTGGATAAACTCATAGCAGATGATTTGCTACAGAAGACATACTGCTTTATATTTACTAAAATGGATTTGCTGAATTACAACCGGTTTATTTATTTTTTTCGTATTTATTTATTAGCTATTCTACAGTACATTGCCATTTCATTGACTGGCTTCCTGTCTATCTGTTATTCCATTTTTTATTTAATTTTGTTTCATCTCCAAGGAATCAGATCATTTGCACCATCACACATCAACTGTACTAGTGTACTAGTGTCCGTTTAAACTTTCACTAAAGTAAAAGTACAAAAGTTTTTGCCTTCAAATGTACAAAAGTATCCAAAGTACTATGATTTATTATAACTCTAATGTTCCTATTATCATTTTTATCACAAGACTCTTTACTTAATCCCCTCAGTTTATGTGTAAAGACTCGAATGTGACTCTCAGCACACTGATCTATTAATAGAATGATATTAATGACTCAAACACTGCTTATAATCATCATGAGCACAAAACCTTTTTAACTACTTGAATAAAATCGTGTAAATCAGGTCACGTGTGTTGTGGCGAGTTCGAGTCTGGAGTTTCTTCATCATTGATTCCTCTCTAAATGTTCTGCTTGATGTTGAACTGATGCTGAACTGTATGTTGGTGATCAGTAGATACGCCGAGCGTCGATCAGAACACGTGTAAAACAGAGCGAGCGCTCGACCATGATTGGTGACTCGCTGCGTGTTTCACCAGTTACGCTTTTATCCTCAAAATAAAAAGAAACGACTGATTTCACCAAATGTAGTGAAGTTAAAATAAAAGTCTCCCCAAATAGAAATACTTCAGTAAAATACAGATAAGCGAAAAAGCTACTTACATAATGTACATTTACCTCGTTACTTTCCGCCACTGGTTTCCTGAACATGCGACAATAAACTCTTGAATCTTTTAAAACAACTGAGCAAATATGAATCCTGGTATCGGGATATGATTATTTATGTCTTGTTATTGTAAAGTGTTAGCACTGCAATAAACAAAGAGTACCCTGAGAGTTAAAGGATATTGCTTGAGGGCCAACAGCAACATTATTCCTGTGCTGGGATTTACTCTTTTAACCTTTTAGTCAGAAACCCAAAGCCTTTACCCACTGAGCCTTTTACACAAGCCGATAAGGAAAATGCGAAAATATTATTCAACATAGATTTTTTTTTTCATCTCGTTCACATTAAACGTTCAAAACTAATTAAAATACAGTTAGAATAATAATAATAATAATAATAATAATAACAATAAAAAGCAGGAAAAGCTTGTTAGTTCCAACTGTGAAAAAAACTTCAAGGCAAAAATAAATAAAATAAACACAAACTGCACTCCGACAGCTTGTGTTCTTATATAAATAAATATAGATTCTGCAAAAAAGTACCCTTAGGCTTTGGTTGTGCTTGGAACACGAGTCCTAAAAGCTAACAGGCTGCAGAACAAAAGTACGGAACTGTACACCCACGACGGTGGTCCAAGAGGAGGAAGAAAATCGAGAGGGTAGCTGAAGAGTCGATGATGCAGCCTCCTGCCCTGGAGTGATCCACTTTTACTGACTCAATAACAGTGATTTAGCACCTGACCCCAGGTCAACTGGTGCTACAGCATGAAGAGAAAAGGCCTTACGTCTTTCTCCTGTTGCTTTTTTTTCTTTTTTTTTTGTCTTTCACAGCCTATGGACACAAAGTAAACTCATAATTACAGAATAGCAGCAAGAACAATAATGATAGGTTGTGACTGGCCATGCTTCTGATGGAGGACGAGAAACATTGTTATTGAATGGACTAAATGGTGAAGGTTTTTGAGACTTTATCAAGTTATCCAGGAGTCCGAAAAGGATCCTAGCTAGTAGCTGAGCACTTTTGTAAGTTCTCCACACCCACCGCCGGAGAAAAAAAAAACATCCATTCGAAGGCAAAGTTTGAGAAACAGCTCTGATATCAAAGTTTTTCGAACAGTAAAAAGTCCGTTCCTGTTCGCACCTGTCTCTCAGCATCGGAGAGGTATCGATCTCGACACCGCACGTTAAAGACAAACCTGACCTTTCAGTGACACGATCGCCATGTTTCGCTCTGGAGCCGAATCCTTACGTGGTTCATTAACTCGTTTACTGTCCCAGACGCACCAGCAATGTGTCAAGACCTGAGGATGTTTAAGGTTTCTACATGGCAGTAAACAGCACGGCAGAGCCCCGAGAAACAGGCCATTACCATCCATAACCTTTTCAAAAAGCCACGTTTAAAAAACCAGCCATAAACCGCATTACATGCTTCATTGTTGAATAAATTTGGTGGCATTACATGGTGCGGCTGTGTGATGAGAAAAGGGCATCCAATAAAAAGCACCAGGCATGATATGAGGTCAGAGCCCCATTTCCGAGCGATTTAAACCCGAGATCTAAAACCACACTTACTAATGCTGCAGGTCGAGCAAAAAAAAAAAAAAAAAGAAAAAAAACAGTTAAAGCTTTACGTGCGTTAATGTGTGTCTAACCTTCATGGCGTGCCAATCGCCATGGCAAGAGGCAGCTAGATTGGTACTGGAATAAACCCAAATCATCAATTTCCAAGTAATTGGCTGGAAAGAGAATCAAGACATGAGCAGTTCGAACCCTGCAACTTATTATGTTCCAGTGAGTCCAAAAATCATATCAAGTAATTGATTGCCAGCTGTAAGATTTCCAGATTTTTCCTACTACCTCTCGAATACTGCATTAGGACGAACATGGCAGGAACTAAAAGGCTAAAAGTGTAATGAATCAGATATCTTTTATTTCCTCCGTGGAAGCGTTTGTAATGTACGTTAGGTTCGACAAGTGATTTCGGCTGCACAGTAGAGCTGAAAAACTGCAGAGAAAAAAAAAAATTACATTTATATTGGCTATTGCTTTGATATCATACTCAAATAAAAGTGTCAAAATGGTATGTTTAAATATACCATATAAAAATGAAGATGGAAGATTTTCAGAGGCTCATGCTACAAATCTGTGGTTATGCTCATAGCAACCACCACCTTCACTCATGCACCAGACTTTTCCAGCCATATGTGGTTCTTCCCAAAACTGTTACCACAAAGTTGGAGGCACACCATTGTATCGGACGTCTGTGGATGTTGTAGCATAAAATTTTCCCTTCACTTTAACCTAGAAGACCCGAACGTGTTCCAGCATGACGATGCCCCTGTGCACAAAGCCAGCTCCATGAAGTGCTGACTGCACCGCAGGCCTCCTCACCTCATCTACATCACTACCTGACTTTACTTACACCATTGCAGTTGAATGAATGTCCACAAATCTCCACAAAATCTCATGGAACATCTCCCTAGAAGCTTATTATAACTGCGAATTGAGACTAGATGTGGAATGGGATGTTCAAAAAAGCACATACCAATCTGACGGTCAGGTGTCCGCAAACTTTTGTCTATATAGTGTATTTAATATATGTATTAAATCGAATAATTATTTGACGTTTAACGTCTAAACAATAACTTAAGGATGAAAACGTTTTTTTTTTTCCCGGAAAAGTATTTAAACAGCAGTACGGATCATCACATGGGCTTAAATCCTGTGGAATTAGATTTAAGTCGAGGAAAGACAAATTTTCCACTGCTGGAAATCTGTAGATCTTCTGTATTCATTATTCCAAAGCTTTGCACGGACAGATAACGCAATGCAGCAGATCCTTTTTTTTGGGTGGAAAGGAAAGTTAAACCGTGTTCATGCAATTCATCCGGCCCTGGTTTTGGATTCTTAGCAGTACTTAGGATGCACAAATGGAAAAACATAGCTGATTATATCCTTCTTAGAGTTTCATTACAATAAGAGAACGCTTTAGCGCCCGTGGGATTACGGTGGCCCCGGCCAAATGTGACAGCCAGATAACCGTTTAATATGCAGCTCCTCTTTCGTTTTGCCCACCTACTCATATCCCACCTCAAATGGCAAAATTACAAGGCGCAGCGATACGGCACAAAGTGGGCCGAGGGCACATGGCGCAGCTTCAGTGGCTCAGCTTTAGCACTTATTCTGTTTTCCGAAGGCTGATGCGGTGCATTCCCAGTGCAGCCGGCTTCTCATCTGCACTAAATCTCCCATTCTGCCTGTACTGTAAATCTGGTTTCATCCCACCAGCCTTGAGCGAAGTTTACATGCATCCGAAACGCAAGAAGAACAACGAGAATATACCACGTTTAGCGTATTACGCCTTTTCCCTGCAAAATTCCGCCGACAATAACGAGGCCAAATGAGTTGTTTGCGTTTTCATCGGATTCCAATTTAGCAAAAAATGGTGGTCTTTTCCACCCTAACTCAATATTGACCCTGTTAAATAAGCTATTTAGCAGATAAACAGCAACAGATTTCTGATAGCAGCACGCTGAGCACTTTCACCGGGGAGCCTTCATGTTTGAAAAGTGCGATATCTTCTCATCACGCCCACATATTTACACTAGCGCTTTTATAGTCAGTTTTTTTTCAGGGCTCTGTTTTCAGGATGGATTTGCTTTTCCAAATATAAAAGGGCTAATGCCAACAAGTTGTACTGACTTACCACTTAAATTATTAATAACACTTTAGTCCTACCATTTCAAGTTGACAGAAAACACGAAGTGGAGTCGACATGCAGCAGGCTTGTGGACCACGGGTAGCATGTATAAGCACCTGCAGGAGTTAAACAAGATCTGAATCTTGTTAAAAAAAAAAGCCTTTCAGAAAATAATTATAATCCGTACATTTAAATAATTATAATTGGCATGAATTTCTAAACCAAAAATGATGCCGAATTTCACAGAGCATGTCTGGGGACTCTGTAACACTTGGACTCTATGGCTTGAGACAGAATTTGACTCAACAAATAAACTGGAATATATACTTATATATAATTTGGCTTTGAGCTCTGGATATCACAGCTCTAGATTTGACTTGGACTCTATGGTCTAAAGCTCTGGATTCTATGGCTTGGTCCTTGGGTCATGATTCAAATGGCTATTCAATGGAACTTTAGACTTTGGCTAGAAGACCAAATGACTTGCACTTTTCATTTTTATTTATAGAATGCTTTCAACTATGGACATCGTCTCAAGGCAGCTTTGCAGAGATACAGTTGTATAAAAGAATGTATACGTTTGTTCTTTATATTTGTCATTTTATCCCTAATGAGCGATTCAGTGGCAACTGTGGCAAGGAAAAACTCCCTGAGATGGCATGAGGAAGAAACCTTGAGAGGAACCAGACTCCAAAGAAAAACCTCACCCTCAAATGGGTTGCACCAAATGTCTATGTCGATGGGCTGGGACTTTAGACCAGTCTAACGTGCTTCAGACTTTGAACCAAAGCAAGACCCAGACACTACAATTTGAGATACAATTTAGATCTTATGGCTTGGTACTCCAGACATGACATCAAATCAATTCATTGTTATTTGTAGAGCACTTTTAACCATGGACATTTGGTGCCTATAAGTTTCTTCCTTATCATTTATGTTTATCCATAATGAGCGAGCCAGTGGAGAAAAACTCTCAGAGATGGCAATAGGAAGAAACCTTGAGACTCAAAAATTCCCATGAACTGCTTGAGAAGACAACTAATCAAGCAAGTAATTTGCACCAATGCATTATATGGACAGTTACAGAGCATCAACATTAGGACATTCTAACATTATAAACGGTGAGATGAAGAACACTGATTATCTCTTCTTCAAGGCACCTGTTAGGGGATGGATTTATTTATTAGACAGCAAGTGAACATTTTGTCCTCAAACTTGACGTGTTAGAAGCAGGAAAGTGTAAGGATTTGAGTGAGTTTGACAAATTGTGACGTCTAGACGACTGGGTTAGAGCGTCTCCAAAACTGTAGCTCTTGTGGGATGTTCCTGGTCTGCAGTGGTCAGTATCTATTGAAAGTGCTCCAAGGAAGGAACAGTGGTGAACCAGCGACAGGGTCGTGGGCGGCCGAGGCTCATTGATGCACGTGAGGAGCGAAAGGCTGGTCCGTGTGGTCCGATCCAACAGACGAGCTCCTGTAGCTCAAACTGCTGAAGAAGTTCATGTTGTTAATGCTCGACGGGTCACGACTGCTTTAGCAGCAAAAGGGGAGCAACACAATATTAGGCAGGTGGTCATAATGTTATGCCTGATTGGTGTACATTAGATCCATACCCATGAACTGCTTGAGAAAACCACTCATCGAGCAAGTAATTTGGACAGTTACAGAGCACTAACATTATATATCTTGCATCTTGTATATTATTGTGCATGCTGCTGCCTCTGCAGAATGCAAGAACAAAGAAGGGAACTGAAGCTGAAACCTTTGAAGCACTCCAACCAAAGTTCTCAGACTGACTTTTACCCAGCAGCACTGTGGTCAGAAGTGTTCGTCTTCTGTAGATCTGAAAGAGACTAGAACACACTCGTCTCTAATTATAGGTGTTACTCAGTCGATTCTTCACAGTCTCTGGAAATGAGGAACATGGAAATCGTTGGGGACGGGCAGAAGGCGCGAGTCAGTTACTCTGTGCCTCTGAGAAAGAGAGAGAGAGAGAGAGAGAGAGAGCCCTCATCTGCCTTTCAGAAAAGGCTTTTCAACTTGTTGTGTAACTATTTTGCCATTCTGCCGTTGTCTTTTCTTCTTTACCCCCTGCAATTTCCTGAAACACTTCTTGCTTGCTAAATGGCAGGCTCGGGAAGATAAAGGCGCACAGAATCGCTGATGCCGTGAAAAATGGCTGAAGGCGAGTGAGGACGAAGAGAGGGATGTGTTATGCTTTAGAAATATCGCCGGACAGCAACAGAGGCACTGCGGTCGCCTCTGGCGGTGAGCGGAGTTTTCTTTTGTTCCTGATGGATGGGTGTCTCCGAGCTGCAGGATGGCACTTGCATTATTAATGGCGGAAAATGTGTCATATAATTGCTGTAATATGTCATATTAAGTGCGGCACGCTCGCAAACACGAGTTTGGCCTCCACGGTGATTATAACGACGCTGTCCGGATGCGAATATCTCGCTACAACTCAACACAAATTGGATGCAGAGATGAATCTTGATGTGGTTTTGCTTGGCATGCTGGCAGAGAAGCTTTTATAAGCAGCCAGGGGTGTGCCTGAAAAACAGACTGTAAAAAAAACTTCAGAACGTAAAAAATATTGTATAAATTCATTTTTAGACTTGGTCAGTGAATCAGTGCTGCAAAATTGAAACTGTAGGAGATGCATGCTGGCCTTCACCTCTCTGGCTCTGACAGCTGTATTGACTGTTGTACTTGTCTGTCTGTGGGAGTCTGTCAATCATCTCCGTCTCTCATGCACTTCCCAGAGTCTTTGCTGCCATGAGAAACAGGGACAATATCTTCCTCTTTCAGTCTCTCACTCTTCACTGGCCTCCTGTTAAACGCTGACTTGAATTCGTGGTTTTATTAATGTGGTTTTTTTTTTTCTTCTCACCCCAAAGATGAAATATTTCCCAGATATCTTGCCAAGTTTGCTCATGTTAGACAGCTTCAATGATAACAGAAGTAAAAAAATATATCTCAGATATCCTTTAATTTAACCTACTTTGGCTATTTAATTCAAGAGTTACTTATTATATTAGGTTAGCTTATTTTATCTTAGCATTCTAACAAAGAAATCGAGATTTTTGTTTATTACTGTGACAATTAATGTGGAAACATTTTCTGTCCTAACACAAAAATCTGTTTACATGCTAGCAAGAAAACTAGCTTACATAGTTACTAATAAGGAAGACAGAAAAATCCTCTCAGATGTCCTTTAGTTTAGCTAGCATTAAAGAGAAATCCTCTCAGAAATTATCGCTAGGCTAGCTTAGCTTTGGTCAAATTAACGGAAAAAACGCTTCTTTCTTTAAACCTTCTTGCTTATAACCTTTTACATAAAAAAAAAAAAAATCCAGTAGGGATACATTTTTTTAGCTAGCTATGTAGCATTAATAACATATGGATTGTCATCTTGCATTTGGAACATAGTTTCAACATGTATAAATGTGATGTAATATGAATAATGTATATTAATATGTTATGTTATGTATGTGCTAGCTAGATAACACAAGCAGTATAATACAGATGTGTTATTAAGTAGCTAGCATGGATATTATTTTAAATAGCTAACATAGCACAATCGCTTGTCCTTTAATATTTCACTGTATAATCCTTCAGCACGTCTTCTGTATATTCAATAATGTTTATTATTATATTACTAATGATTTCTTTCTTCAGCTCTTCTCTGTTCTTGTGTTGTTGTTTTTTTTTGCTGAATTAATTTTGACCTCACAGTGAACACTTTCCCTCACTGTCTGTGCATTTTAGTGTGTGTGTGTGTGTGTGTGTGTGTGTGTGTGTGTGTGTTTATTTTTTAACGAAAGATTTTCACATAAACCTGACTCCACTTGACTCCGTCCGGGAAAAAAAACATAGCAGGACAAACTGTACATGCGCGCTAGAAATTAGCTCAAACTAACTAGGCGGAAAATGGAGAATAATAAGTAATGTGTTGTTTGAAAATGGCGTATAAACACGAAGATGATGAATATCAGTGCCGGCGTTCGGGGAAAAAAAAAGGGCCATTAGGCTTCCCGCAGGGGGGCAAAGAGGGTAGTTTAATAAATGGCTTAGTGAAGAAGAAAACATGTTGGGTTTTTTCACACACAGATACACACACACACACACACACACACACACACACACACAAGCTGTATACTATCTGTGTATGCTGCAGCTAATCGATGTCTTGATGTCACACAATCACATGGATGGTTTTCGCCAACAAATCATTATCATCTACATTACCGCAGCTAGTGCAGCCATCTTACTGATTATTAAACAAATTCTGGATAAACTGATGCAACTTCTCAAAGTTTTGCAAAGTGAGCAACGTGTGGAAGGTCTGACTTTTGTCATAAGGGTGTAGACACAAGTCAGTTAAAGAAACATGGCGTGTAGATAGATCTATCTATCTAACAATCTATTTACTGTATCGATTGAGACTAATAGTGTAGCTGGTGGCATTCTGACCGTGTGCGTTCCCACGTCTGCGATTTCATCACGGAAACAAGTAAACTTCTGCGTGAAACTGGGCAAATCCGCCACAGACTTTTGACATGACGTACATTTGAGGTTCTTCGATGCTGCAACGAGTCGTTCGGGATGTTTCAAGTGGCACATGCGCTTCAAGAGTGAAAGAACATCACTGAAAGATGATCAGGAAAACCTTCAAAAAGCTCGACCAACAAAAATGTCTAAACCATTCAGCAACTCGTGCATGATGATCGTCAGAGAACAATCCACATGATCTCACTTCCGCACACCCACCCTACTTGCCGGAGTTGACTCCTGCGGACTTCGCCCTCTTCACAAAGATAAAGATGCAGCTCAAAGGTCACTGTTTTGACACTGTTGCGGAGAGCTAGCGTGAATCGCAGAAAGTGCTTGACGCGCTTAGAAAAGAAGACTTCCGGGACGCGTTCCAGAAGAACGCTGGGAGTGCTGTATAGGTGATAGTGTGTAAACGTAGATAAATAAAGTACTTTCCTGTAAACAGAGCTTATCTCAAAACTTTTTGATACCACCTCTTATAGATTTTTTTTCAGTGCATTACGATTACGCAACGGTATAAATGGTTAATGAAAAAGCTTCACAACTGTTTTGAACTGCTTAGGTCAACCTTTCCTCAGCTTTTCTTGAAAAAGCAACAGCTTCAAACAACATGGATTTAAAGCTTCCAAGAGCAAATCTGTTCATTTCTGCTTGCCTTATGACAATACGTCAGGAATTGACTATTAAAGATAATTTACATAATACATATTTATGGACAAAAATATATGAAAAGTTAAGTCAGTGATTCTGTTAGAGTTTAGACTGGCAGAAAAGACCTTGCTGGTCCTGACAGTCCATCACTGCTACATTCTAATGCTAATGCAGTCTAAGATCCATCATCAAATTCTGTTTGGATTCATTAAAGTCATTACTTAGTATTGAGTCCTAACAATTAGTGCTAGAACTTAGATGGAATTAGTATTAGAAACTAGCATCAGTTTAGGGCATTAGCATTAGAAAGCTAATGTCTAATGTCCCCGAAGTTCTAACACTAATACCCCTGATGCTACCAACTATAAATAAAAGACGTTTTGACAAACTTTGGGACCGGTGGAGTTTACACAGAGTTCAGTCAATTAAGAGTAAATGGTCAACTTTGGCTTCCCAAAATGCAACCATGATTACAAACCTCTCTCAGCAACGGGTTCATTAACCTCTTAATAAGACGCCGCTGTATTGAAATGAGAATGTGAAAGTGTGAAATACCAAAAGCGCTGTGGTGAGAGAAGAAGTGACAGCTAAACCCTCTTGACCTTTCGCTCAGCCCATTAAAACGGACCGCCAGCACCTGCCGGGTAATTAATGTGCAAATGTGTGTGTGATCGACCAAAACACACACACACACACACACACACACACACACACTCTATGCCCCCCCCACCACGCACACACACTTTCCACAGTCTTTTCTTCTGACTACACCATCCCCATCTTTTTCCTTCCTCCCTCACTTTCTCTCTCTCAATTAGGATGCAGCGTTTTTAATGGAGATTCTCATTACCCAAAGCAAATTGGTTTTAAATTCCAAGTCCATCAAAGCCAAAGTAATCAGGAGTCTGTACAGGAATGTTAAAAAGCGCCCCCATGTCATCTTAAAGCTTCTTTTGTCTTTGACTAACAAGGTTTCATGTGTGGGTTTGTTTTCCGTTGTTTGCTTTTGTTGTCTAATATATTAACACAGTCACCTGAACGCACACAAACACGACGCGTCAAATTACGCCGCGGCCAATCGCAGATTGTGTATTTCTTTATCCACAAACATTATTTGCATAATTGGAGACTAGGAAAAAAAAAAATTCCAGCCCACGTGCTCACGAGCTACTCAGCTTTTGTATGCGTTGCTTTAAACAATTTGTATGAAACTATTTAGTATAACAAGTTTAGTTTAGTTTCAAACAAAATTAGCTTGACAGCGCGCATATTTTTGAGCTAGCATTTGCATTGAATTGCTCTTTATTTTACTGTCGTGTACTCCATTTCTCCGAAATCTTCTCAGACATTTAGGTTAGCTCATGTTAGCAAGTGTTTGGAAACGTCTTGTATTTTATGGTTTTTGTTTATATGCAACAAACTAAGTTCCGATACACATTAGGTAGAGTTTGAATGAAATACATGTAGCTATGTCACGTTCCACTTCACACGTTTTTGGTTATGCTTAAAGAACATGCAAACTCATTATATATATATGTAGGTTAAATGTTATATGGTGTACGGAAACCTGAACCAACATGGCTACCATTCCACTCTTCAACACCATGCAATTCCGTCTGGACTGCGGCTTCACCATACAACAAGGCGATGAGCTGAAGTGATGAATACGTCCGAGCTCTGTAAGTTTAATTTAGAGAGCAAGCAGTCGTCTGGAGTGATTTTTATCAGGGAATTGCCTGCCCAGTCACCACATCTAAATCCTATTGAACTGCTCTGGGATGAACTGGATCCTATAGACCTAGTGAAGAACATCTTTGGCAAGATTTTCAAAAGTTTGGAGAAACGAACTGTCTGGATGCTGAGAGTGTGTAAAGCTGTTCTTCGTGCTAAGGGAGGATTTCTCAATGAAAATACAGTCTGTACATGTATGTATTTTTTAGTTAAATCTTTATACTGTTTAATGAACTAGTTTGGTAATTTATAAAAATCCTGTCAGCGATCATGCCATGCTAGGATTGCGTTAGCTATCTATTTTAGTAGTGCGTACTAGCAACAAATATATATTTTTAAATCCTCTCAAAACAATCCAGCTCAGTATTGAATATGAATAAAAAATCCCCACAGAACGCAAGCCTACTTCCTGCTAGCAAGCTAACCAGCATGAAAAGTGATGAATGAAACAATTATTTTAATCTGCCAGCAAATCTAGTTGTTGAGGTGATCAATGTTTGGAAATATATCATTTCAATCTTTTGACAGTAGTTTTAAATCCTCCCATCATTTTAACGAACTGGTGTTGATGAGCTATCTGGTGTTTAGCAATGCAGATTATGTGGATTTGTGAGTGATTCGAAAATGAAAGCTTGCGTTACATCATATTTCTTATAGAAATATAGCTTGGTAATGAGCTAGCATTGGAAAGAAAGTTAGCTTGCTAGCATAAGAAGTCCACTTTAGAAATGTTGGCAAGTATTATTTAAAAAAAAATCCTCTCAGACCTAAACAAAAAAATAATAATTCACATCAGCATGCTATCAGATGCAGTTCTTGAAATATGCATCAATGAATTCCAGTCCTCTCAGAAATCTGGTTAGCTAGCAGGCTAATAAAAATTCACACAGAGCTCCACACATAGTCACATGGTCACGAGTTTAAAAACTAAATCTAGCCAGGAAGCTAGCAATGAACTCACTTCCATAATGACCTCATTAGCTTTCATTCTACATGCAGCATACAGTATATATATATATATGTGTGTGTGTGTGTGTGTGTGTGTGTGTGTGTGTGTGTGTGTGTGTATGTGAGTAATAAATTCCTTTAATTTTTCACTTTTTATGTCTGTGGAACAGAGAAACCAGAGCATCCTTATTTTGTTCCCTGCAGCAAGCTTAGATGGCGGGCTGTGAGTGGAAGATGAAGGCCTGGTGGTGGGCGAGTGGGATGAAGATGGCTGAAAGGGATTTGGCACTGCAGTCGCTCCATCACAAGCCTGCTAACTCCATGGAGCGAAGACTCTAATCCACTCCAGTGAAAATGAGAGCACTTGCCAGCAAACAGAAAGAAGCAGTGCTGATGATCTTTGCTGTGTCACTTCATCCTGCTCTCCTTCTGGTTCTGTCCAAAAAAGCCTGTAGGAACGGACGCCGGTTTTGTGATGAACGTTTGTGTTGTTGAACAGATCCATGTAGGATTATAAAAGCTTTACCAGTCTTCTCAAAAATAAATGCTCATATGACTGGCTTGTTAAGTCTTCTGGCCTGAATTAAACGTTCACTGCTCTTGTTTTCGGTCAACAAAAATCTTTCTGCAAAGCTGAAAACCCCTCAGTGTTTTGCTCATGAGTCTGTAACTGTGTGTGTGTTTGAGGCCAGTGATGCACAGCTGGGTTTGAGTAATATCTGTGTAAAGACCGCAAGATGTCTTGGTGCCTTTTTAGCTTACTTGAATGGTTTGCTGCCTGAGAGATCTTTTAATTAGGTGATGAGAAGAACCAGGTGAGTTTGAACGTGGAGGCTGTGAACTGATAATTGGACACTGATCTACATTTGCTAATTTCTCAGAAATGTGTAATGTTACAAGAACATAGACTGAGAAATCGGTCAAGGTTGACCAGTTGAAAGAGCAACATACAGACCAGAAGAAAATCTGCACTGGTCTGTAGGAGACTCTGATTTGAGATGGACATTTCTCCTCTAGTCCAACAGGACAAAAACCCTAAACATGGTGCTAATGCGCCACCAGAGAACCCAAAAAATGGAAGCCGGACCCCCAATTTTACGGCTTGAACAATCAGACAGAGACTTTGCAATGTTTTAAGATGATAGGAGCAAATCCCTGAAGAGGACAACTGGGGGGGGGGGGGGGGGGGGGGGG
>JAAIIK010000070.1:1857488-1869156 GCA_014706435.1 Silurus glanis | reverse complement strand
TCTCTCTCTCTCTCTCTCTCTCTCTCTCCCCATCATTCCTACTGTTTCTCTTATTTCTTTTTATATACTTTTCTTTTCAGATTTCTCTCTCTCTCTCTCTCTCTCTCTCTCTCTCTCTCTCTCTCTCTCTCTCTCTCTCTTTTTCTCTCTCTCTGTCAGTCGGAACAGTCCTTGTGTTTGCTGCATTGTGTAGTGTTGTGTGTGAGGTTGCACAGGATCCCTACAGTTCGGATTAGACCGCAGCTGACAGCGGGGCACAATGTCTGTTGATTTATTATTCAGAAACCCAAAGAGAAAAAAATCTGTTCCTCTCTATACCACATCTCTCCTCTCTCCATATATCCACACACTCGCTGTGTCCTGCCTCCTCCCCATTCATCACCGACGCCTCACAGTAAGTGGAGTTCTTTCCCCAACAATGAGCACCAAACTGAAAAGGATGCTTTTTTTCTCAGTTCTAACAGAGTGAAAGAGACGGATTCTTGGACACGGATACGGCGAGATTAATTTCATCATAAAACAGATGTACACATATAAAAAAGGTTTGAGTGAGAAGTTTGTGTTGCCAGATTGAAACATTTGATCAATTAATTTAATGACAGAAATCAAATTGGATTTCATTTATATCCAACTTTGCATTGATTATTTGTTTTCCAGATGTAAATGAAGGATGAGTGAAATTAGCAGAAAATCGTAGAAATCTGGCAACCCAGTCCACTTATATGCACAAAGAGCCACAGAGAAAACTAATGAGATGTTCAAAAAGACTTTTGACCTCACAGCGCGTGTAGCAAAATTTACATCCACACCCTGAGGATGTTGTCTGAGAAACAAAATGGCAAAATATGGGCAAAAGTTTGTGGACACCTGAGTGTAAGATTGGTACGAGGTCTTTGAACTTCTGATTCCACATTAATTTTCCATTTTGCTGTTATAGTAACCACCATTCTCCTGGATAGATGTTGATGATAGAGTTTTGTCACAATTCAGACACATTCAGTGAAGTCAGGTACTGATGTAGGTGAGGATTTATTTTGTTCAATAGGATTTTGAGCTCACAAGCAGGAAATCTTTCACATCTTCCAAACCATGGAAAGCAGCTCTTCATGGAGCTGGCTTTGAGCACATGGGGATTGTCATATTGGAACAGTTTCGGGTTTCCAATTTAATTAAAAAATTTTCAAAAAATCCAAAGTCTAATACAATTGTGTTTCTCTAAGTTTGTGCTACAGCTGGAAAGGTCAGGTGTCCCGAAACTTTTGTCCTGTACGTTGTGTAGCACTGGTATGTCAAAGCCATTGTGTTCTTCTGCAGAAGGTGTGAGATGATTGATTTATCAAATCTCTGCAGCAGCATTGTGCATTTCCTCTTTTTTTGATTTCCCGTTGAGATCTTTTCAGCTTTTCTGCCCAAAAAAAGTCTGGACTCTAAAAAAGATACAGCAGCTTCATTGTTTCGGTTTTATTCAGGCTGATGGATGACCGTCTTTCTCTCTCTTTCCTCTCTCTCTCTCTCTCTCACACACACACACACACACACACACACACACACACACACACACACATATTACACACACATCCGTGCACCATCTCCCCAATTCTGACTCATGGTTTGGACTTCCAATCCTTGATGGCCTCTCAGTGGGGTGCAATCAGTCAACAGATTGCAGTGTGATTGCGTCCTTTTGTTTTGTTGTCTCGCTTGGACAGCGAGACGAGGGAGAGTAGCTGTCGCCTGCACAGTTTAATTAAGACTGACTGGAGCTAGCGAGAGCCCTCTACAACCTCTCTCCACTTGTGCGTGGATTCTTTCTGTCGGATTGAAGCTTTTTGTTCTTGTTTTCTATTTCGCGATTTCCATAGCGGTGTAATAAAAAAAATCCGCAGGGGTTAAAGTGCGCCGAGCGAGACCCCACAAAGATAATCAGCAGGTCTCATAATGAAATAATCGCGTCATGTGATACAATGTAGCTTCGTATTTATGGCCACACCTGTCGGATTCTCGCATACGAATCGTCCGGAGGCGTAGATTCTTTTCTCGCAGTCGGAAGAGATATTTTAAGAGAGAATAAAGAAAGGATGGTGAGGGACAGGATGTTTAAAGCTGCTATAAATGTCAATAAGAGCACAAAATGAATTTTATTTAAGGATGGATTTGGACTGTAATTAATATCAACAGTCTACTATGTTTCAGCACCACAGTTTGCATGAACAGCACCCATCACTGCATACCATAACAATGATGGAACTGTAATGAATAGACATTCGATGTTGAGGATGAGGATGAGGTTCCCTTCTGAGTCTGGTTTCTCTCAAAGTTTCTGCCATCTCAGGGGGTTTATCCTGGCCATAGTCGCCACAGGCTCGAGAGATAAACTTACAATTATAAGGAACAAACTTACAGGCACTAAACTTATACACTCCTATATACAACATTATAACCTCTTTATCTTTATAAAGCTGCTTTGGGACTTTGATAAAAGCAATCTACAAATAAAAATGAATTTATAAAATGAATTTACATTAAATGTAACTAATAATGGATAAAAAAACACTTTATTAATGCATGTGGCAGATGTCAAGCCATTTTCTCCAACATTACATGCTGACCCCATGACAACGCCTATAATAATAATAATAATAATAATAATAATAATAATAATAATAATAATTATAATAATAATAATAATAATTATCATTATTATTTGTGATCATTTAAATATTTAATCAAATTAAATAAATGTATAATTTATAATTCAATACATTTTTTATATTTAATATATATAATTAATTAAATAATCAATATATTTTTATAATACAATTCATATTATTTGAATTCTAAGAATGTATAACTTCAATATCTACGATTAAATAACTCTATTTGTGCATTTGAAAACAAAGCGTCCAGCAGCCATTCTGCCGTCTAAGAGACGACCTGTGAAAATCCCCTGAGTGTCTCCTAAACCAAAAGACATGGAACACAAAGGTCAAGATCCCAAATAGATGCTAATCTGATCGGGAGAGACACATCAACAATACAAATAATCACAAACTCATTTATCCATCAGAGCTACATTCACTCGACTCGTTCTCCAGTCCTCAGCTTAGCAATCAGCCCGAGCTTGACCAATCAGGCGGCGTGGTTAGCGCACGGTGGAAAAACAGTGTGCTCGTCGAGCAATCAGCTAACAAAGCCGCTAATCTGACACGTCAGCATGGCCCCAAACAGACCCTCTGCAGTACACTGCGAGCGTCCTTCACGGCTTCAGCCGTCACAAATCGGAGTAAAGCAGGCGAGCGTGAGGGTCTCACAGCCGTCAACAGCAAGACGCTCAATCAATCACATGTAATGAATCTAATGTACTTTTGAAAATCAGCTCTGTAATTAACAAATGTTATTCTGTTGTAAAAGCGCCGCTTTTCTCCCGCGAGTTGCTTTAGCCGTAATTAATTATTTTTCTACACACCAAAAAAAAGAGTTCATTTCGAATCAGTTTAGGACTTAATGAAGACAACGAGGAGAGAAGAGACAAACAAACAACCAGAATGATGAGACAATGTCCTTGCTGCATAATTGACTTTCTATTCGTTTCCTCTCAATTAGCCGATAGGGAGAAGAGACACGCCGGAGCTGAAATCACAACGATCCTGAAAGAAATTCTGTTAGAATACAAACCCCTGCATGTTCCTCATGAAAGCATGATGAAGAAACATTGTGCACGTGCAGTGATGGTGATGATGGAGATGGTTGTGGTGATGATAGGCGTGGTGGTCTTCAGTGTATTTTTGTTGATAACTGTGATAGAAGATGATGGTTTTGGTGATTGAAGTGGTGTAATGATGAGATAATGAGCTTGGATGTGGTTCTGGTGGTAATAGTGATTATGGTTGTAATTATTGTGATGATGACCTTGGTGGTGGTAATGGTGATGACTGTGATGGTGAGCACGAGTGTGGTGATGATAGTTTGGTGGTTATCTTCAATGTATGTATGGTGAATAGAAGATGATTGTAAGTGATGAATGTGATAATGGCCTGAGTGGTGGTGATGGTGATTGTGATGATGACCTTGGTTGTGGTGATGGTGATTGTAATTATGGTGATTGTGATGATGACCTTGGGTGTGATGGTGGTAATTGTAGTGGTGATGATTGTGATTATGACCTTGGATGTGGTGGTTACTGTGATGATTGTGATGGCATTGGATGTGGTGGTGATGATTGTAATGATGGTGATTGTGATGATGACCTTGGTTGTGGTGGTGATTTTAATGATGGTGATTGTAATTATGACCTCGGGTGTGCCGGTGGTGGTTGTAGTAATGATAATTGTGATGATAACCTTATTTGTGGTGATGATTGTAGTGGTGATCATTTTGATGGTGACCTTGGTGTTAGTGATGTTCCTGAAGATGTTTCTGAAGTTCCAAGCTTGTCTTGCTTTTTAGAAATGATGATCATAGTGCTAGTAATCGGTGTGGATCACGATCCCAATGATGATATTGATGAGGATGATGATGAAGATGAAGATGATAACTCTTACCGAGCAGTGTCATGATGCAGGCCAGGATGGCTGTGAGCGCTCCGGTGCTGAGACCAGCCGTCAGGAGGAAGGCCTCAGTTCCGCAGGCCTGTGGAGCTCCATCAGAGTCGCACTCACACACCCGGATGGACAGAGTGTTAGTGCTGCTGAGAGACGGACTCCCGCTGTCCACTATCAGCACAGGCAGACGGTACAGCGGCTGCTCTCGCCTGTGAAATCCTCCGCGCTTAGTCAGGATGGACCCGGTGTTATCTGGAGAGGAGACAGGAGACGAAAAGATAAGACATGAAAGGGAAGGAGATTGTTGGCGAAAGGAAATGATGTGAGAAAAGACACTGGGAGGATCAGAGACACGAGTGTAAAGGTTATTACAAAGAGTCCTTTTTTACAATATATAATGAAATTTTAATAATAGATGGAAATCTGTTTAAATATAATTCTTTTTTTGGTGACAATTCGCTGAAGTCTGGTGTTCATAACACTACACAAAGCCTACATAAGCCATCAGTGACAAATTATATGGGCAGTGTAAATATGGATACATAATGGCTACATAATCCATTAATGACAAATGATGCACAAACATTCATAACATTTCACGATTCCCAAATAAACCAGCTTTAACTGTATAACTGAATATAATCCACGTAAAAAATATTGTTATTAAATATGGAGTTTATAAGGCGACAGAGAATGTGCTATATAAGCCCTTCATGACAACTAACATTAAGATACTCCACTATACATAACAACATGTAAAACCTGCATAAGCCATCTATGACAAATGATGTGAACCTGTTTTGTAAAGAATTGTATTGCACTTAACTGAAGTATTTGTAAGGCTACATAAGAGATAGATAAGCCATTAATGTCAACTGACAAAACATTCATAGCTTTTCAAGATCTATCTAGGCTAAGAGATACATACATTAGTAATGACAACTGACATAAGATGCTACATAGGATTACAAAATAGACCTAGTTCTAAAAATAAACTGAAACAGCAATGGCACTTAATTAAAATTTTCATAAGCCTATGTCAGAACTGACATAAGCATACTTAAATATTCCTAACACTGCATAACGCTACATATGAACTTCCTGACCACTGGTGGACATTCATAGTATGTAATGATACCTGCATAAGCCATGTATTACAAGTGACATAAACCTAACCTAAGTTTCCCTATGGGTAGTGTTCATTAGACTACCTGATGTCTATGTAATATGACAATATCTTATGAATTAATTGCCCTACATAAGTGGTAAACCACAACTGGTACTGTAATGTACAGAAATAACACTATACCTAAGACCTGTGTTAATAGAGCTCCATGAGCATCAACTATCCTTCTTAAATTTTCATACCACTACATAACACCTTTCTAAGGTCTCTATGGCAAGTCATATAAACTTATTTTAGGAAAGAAAGAGTGGAAAGCTTTTATTAATAGGCAGTGCTTATGAAGCATAACATGATACCTACAACATAAGGGCTTCATGACAACCTAAATAAGCATTTATAACATGTTAACGATCAGTGTTGTGCTAGTTACTAAAAAATAGTAACTAGTTACAGTTACACGTTACTTCATTCAAAAAGTAACTTAGTTACTTTGTTGATTATTTACACCAAAAAGTAATGCGTTACTGTTAAAAGTAACTTTTTAGTTACTTTTTTAAAGAACGTTCTTTAATGTTCCCATTAATGCCCTTTTATGTGTTATGGTATATACAAACACAAAACTGACTTAAACACAAAGTCATTTTTAAACACTATTTTAATAAAGTCAGAGCAGCACATACTGAATATATCACAAGGATTTCTGAAATAAATAACAAAACAAGCTGAATAATATATTCACAATCAAAAACTAAAGTGGCTTCTGCTGTTGTGTTGAGCTCTTAAAAATGTTCCTTTTACAGCTTCAGTATGAAAACTATCAACAGATTGGAGTTGCTGTTTATCGCAGTAGATACGACCTTTGAACCAGAAAGACACAGTTTACATTTGACTTTAAAGTTTTTGTCTTTATGCTCAACTAAAGTGAAATAATGAGCATATTTCCACTTTGAGAAACTCGTCTTGCTCTCGCCTCGACTCACCATTACTGCCGCACAGACCTGAATAAACGGAGACATGGCCACAGTGCGTCTTCTTCGTGTTTACAGTGGTTCATCCACCAATCCTACAATGCGTCTCTGCTGTAAACAGGTTAGACTGTAGGCTACAATTCAGCCCAAATTCATTCTTTTATAAAAGTAACGGGTAACGCACCATACGGTAACGGTAACGGAGTTACTTTATTTAAAAAGTAACGCGTTACAGAATTAGTTACTGTCAAAAGTAACGCGTTACTGCCCAACACTGTTAACGATTATCTTATGGCACTTTCCGTAAAGTCATAACCACTGTGTATAAACTGTCGCCATGTCAGGATCTACCTTATAGATGTTTGTGTCGGCTTATGACTATTGGTATGAATGACTCATGTAGTGATCATAGTTTCTACATGGTTTGTTTGGAATGTAACCCGTGCATCCTAATAAGTCAAAATTGTGTTATTTTATATAAAAAAAAAAAACTGATACCATCTGAATATTCGCTGTTGTTATGCTTGATGTTTATAGACTCGATTGCAGGAAAGCAGTTTATACATCGGTGTAATGCTGCTCTAAGTACAGCTTATTAAAATACATCTCCCAGGTGTGTTCATGCAGATAAGGCAGGAAACATGACTGTGTACGCTACCTTTGTTGTCCCGCAGGGTGAAGTTGTGGTTCCCGGCAGCTTCGGCAGTCAGGGAGAAGAAGAAGCGATGACCGCTGGGAGGCTCGTCTTTATCCACCGCGCTCACCGTCTCGATCACCTGAGGAGAACACAACTCTCAATCAACTTCATCTGCAACTTCCCTGGTTTATGATTGCTTTTTTTTTACGATTTTCCTTTTTCATACTTGTTAACTTGGTCCAGTTTTAACTTAAACATACACAAGACTACAAAGAGCCTACATAAGCCATCTGTGACAACTGTAACGTCATGATAGTGCTCATAAGGCAACATGACAGTGACTAAACAAGTTTTCTAAAACAAATGATGTAAACATGCACAAACATTCGTAGCACTACATAGAGCCTACATAAGCCACCTGTGACAACTGTAACATCATACGTAATTGATAGTGCTCATAAGGCGACATAACAGTGAATATACAAGCTTTCTAAAATATTTGTAATATTACAGAGCTACATAACCCACCTGTGACAACTGATACACTATTTATTTAAAGTGCTGTATTACTGTATTTAATGATATTGCTCATAAGGTGACATGACATAGAGGAATACATTGAATACTGAGTTATCAAACAAAATGACATAAATGTGCTTAAACATTCGTAGCACTACACAGAGCCAACATAACCCAGCTGTGTAAAAACTGTAACACTGTATTTGAAGGATAGTGCTCTTGAGGTGACATAACATAGAATACACAAGGGTTATCAAACAAAATGACAAACATACTTAAACATTCGTAACACTACATGGGGACAACATTAAAATGAGCTGTAACACCACATTGATAATTTACATACAGTATGGCAAAACAAGTGTTTCATACGAATGACATGCACATGCTAAACATTCATAACACTACATAAAGCTATATTGCACATAAACAGTTTATGATAACTGACATCGGTGCAGTTACACATTCATATTAGTACTACATGATGCCTTTATAAGCCACCTATGGAAAATAATATATACTTAAAAAATGGCTATGACACCTTAATGAAGCATGGTGTTCACCCTAATATAGTCTAAGTATCACTTCACTTAAGGAACTGTTTGTTTAGTATCATTCATTATCATTCATAACACTATTAAAACTTTTTAAATATAATTTAGTATAGTAGCTGCTATTGTAATGAAATGCCTAATCCGGGTTTTAATATTATTATTATTCAGCCTGAGCACTGCTAAAGAAAATAAAAGCGCACTGTAGGGTTAAATGATCATGTAGTCGTTATATGAGCACTCATTCCTAAATTGCATCTTGAAGTGCGCATCAAGTAATGGCGTACAAATCCAATTTGGAGTGCTCGTATCAATACGGCTGTCTGGCTGTCTGAAATGAAATTCAAGTTCTAATCAAAACAATCACAGCGCTGGGGGGTTGTGAGTCTATACGCTATCAGTTATTAGCCATGCTTAGACAGTGCACTGGGGGATTTGGTAGAAAAGTGCAGCGTTTTAGTGATGATTATCACGACCTTCCTGTCAGGTGGAGCTTTAAGGAGATTCCCCCAAAATGCTGTTCTGAAAGATCTGCAGGTTTGAGTTCAACACCACTCACTGACGTGTCAAAGTGAAGTCATGATCTGGGATCACAGAAAATCAAGCTATTAAATATAACACTTCGTAAGCACTTCGTGACAATATATATCAGCCTATTTAAACATTCATAACATGACATAGAGCCTGCATAACCACTTCATGACAAGTGACATTAGCCTATTTAAACATCTGTAACAGTATATTAATCCTACATAACCTCTTCTTAATAACTGCCAACTGGCATCAGCTCATTTAAACATTTATAACACTACATAGATCCTACATAACCACTTCCAGACAACTGACATCATCCTCATAAAACAATCATAACACTTATTGGAGCCTACTTAACTACTGACAACTGACATCATCCTATATAAAGATTCCTAACACATAAGAACCCGTTCCTAAACCGTGAAGAAGAAAGCGCAGTGATCCGGATCGCTCATGAAACTGAAACCCCTCCCTGAGGCTTCTGAAAGCATTCCCAACGTGGACAATCAGAAATCGATTGCGCCACGCAGCTTATAAAGGGCACGGCATGCATATGAAAAAGTATGGATGATTTGTTTCTCCTCCACCCTGCAGGCCGTGAACAGCGATATCTACAGTACTCGGCGATCGTCTCAGCGACCGTCTCACAGAGGAACCCGAGAGCGACAGTGAGACGCTCAGGCATCCTTACAGAGAAAACCTTCACGCTCATTACGCACCGTTTCAGCTACAAAATCACCTGCAAACTTCCAAATCCTCCAACAAATCATTCACAGATCATCGCCTCCGTTCACACCGCACCCCGATTCCATGTTTAAAAGAGGGTTATAAGTTACACCAGAGGACAGTTCAAGGACACTGGCTAAAGTGCTCTGAGCTGGAATGAAAAGATGGAGATGACAGTGAAGAAAAGCACTTGACCCTATTAGAAGAACTTGTAGGGTGGCATCTGGGGACGTTTTTCACGCTGTGCCATCTGTTTTAGCCCGTAATGATTGTGGGGATTTCGGCGTCTCAACGCTTTCACCCGCGTTCAGCGAGGCGGAAAAATATCGCTCCAGTTTTTGGGAGCAGGTAGGGAGCAGGTAGAGCTCACAAATGAAACATCACAACTCAATTTCACTTCACGTTTAATCCATCTGTGGAGTTTCTGACGGCCTTCTGAAAGTGACTGGTGTCTGGTTCGAAATTCATCAAACCGAGTCACAATTCTTCCGAATTCTCAGTCACGAAGTCAAAGGCTTTGACATATACCCTATACCAGAAGCTCTGATGCCTGTAATTTAAGCCCTAAATTCAATATCTCGTTACTATAGCAACCAATCTACGTAATCTTACGCTCATAAAAAGCCTGCTCATGTAAGGAGTCTCCAGTGTAGTAAAACCACTGGAAAACAAATGAGAAAATTATTTGGGGGAAAATAATTAGGCTTTGGGGATGGAGGTCTAACACAACATCCTGACATTGATTATTTTCCTCTAAACGCATACCCCTAAGTTAATCAGCTCATTAATACTTATAAGGCATGAATTCCTGTATCGGATTATTCACAAAACTGTATGTTTTATATAAAATTCGCTCGTGACGTTTTTACGTACAATCACTGCTGGATCTCTGGCCCCTGAGCCTCTGAGCAGACGTGAAGGTTTGGACGTCAATCTCATGGCCACAAAGGAGCATCGGAGCGTATAATAGTCCAGCAGTGGAGGTTTTTTAGGGCCGTGTTAAGGACACAGCCACTGGGGCGAAACTCTAACGAGACCTGAGATATCGATACTGCGAGCGCCTGTCATTTGGTGCAACCCGTCAAGGTCCGGCGCGCCGCCAACGAC
The DNA here is from genome assembly GCA_014706435.1 of Silurus glanis. Taxonomy (NCBI): domain Eukaryota; kingdom Metazoa; phylum Chordata; class Actinopteri; order Siluriformes; family Siluridae; genus Silurus; species Silurus glanis. The sequence goes on along the minus strand of JAAIIK010000070.1, from coordinate 1,858,447 downwards.
CCCGGAACGAGCGCGGACCATGAGGGAAGTCAAGCGCTTACGAACAGCAAAATGTTGGATGGTAGCGAGGGTTTGGCGAGGTCCTAGAAAAATACCGCACCGTCATTTGGCTTTTAATATTTGGGAAAGTGAACAGAGACGGTGTGTTCGGGAACGACCGGACGACACTCACGGATCCAGAGGGGATTCGGATTCTTTTTACAGATTTTTCATCAGCGTTTGAGCACTAACTCCGCCGGCAAACATGATTTCCCACGATGCTGAGAGTTAGCCGTAATTGCTGGCCTGCCAACAACCATCCATCTGACTGGGGATTTCCTTTAAGTCGTCTCATGGAACTGAATAAAGCTTGTTTTAAGGATTTTAAAAGCTCCAATGGGAACATGGAGAATTCTTCTTCTCTGTGAACATGTTCAATATTTCTGTTTGATTCCAGATGTTTTTTTTTTTTACCTCTACAAAAGGTTTACTTTAAGCTCCTGTAAATATATTTTCACATCTGAATTATTCCAGCTGTGAACAAACCCCAGGGCAAGTACAGGATTGAAAATGTCACCTGATCGAATGCGGCAGTGCTGCTCTTTTTATGGATCATGTTTTGATGGTTTTTTTGGTCTCTCACAGGGAAGAGTTTATTATCAGGACATTCACATTTCTAGCAACAATCAAAACTGAATGCCATCACCACTTTGTAGATTGTGTCTTTGTGTGTATTTGTGGATGTAGAGGAGTGTATGTGTGTATGTGTGTCTGGGTGTCTGGGGAGGGATGTCTGGGTGCGTGGGGTGTTTTGTTTGTAGAAGTCTGAGTGCGTGGTGTGTGGATATCTGCTTGTGAGGTTTTGTGGGTGTGTGGATGTTTGAGAGTGTGGATGTGTGAATGTCTAGGTGTGCAGGTCTGTGAGTGTGTGGATGTCTGGGTGTGTGAGTGTGGGGATGTCTGGGTGTGGGAGTGTGTGG
>JAAIIK010000070.1:1846737-1857478 GCA_014706435.1 Silurus glanis | reverse complement strand
TGTGAGTGTGTGGGTGTCTGGGTGTGTGAGTGTGTGGATGTCTGGGTATCTATGCATGTGTAAATGTCTGGGTGTGTGTGAATGTGTGAATATCTGGGTGTGTATGTGTCTCAGTGTGTGTGTGTGTGTGTGTGTGTGTGTGTGTGTGTGTTACTGTATCTGGGTGTGTGTTGTGTTTGGAGGTGTCACTCACTCCTTTGTGACCGCTGTTACCTTGAGGTGTATGCGTATAGCTGTAAAGCTCGTTCCCCACCGACGTGCAGCGATTTAATCCTCAGATTAGACTTACACGCTGCAAAAGACGCCTTTATTCCAGCCTTTTATCTCAGCATTTCGCTCAGATGTGTTCCCTGCGATCTCGGCTGGCGGCAGATCAAGATATTAAAAAATCACAGGCTGTGTGTTCGCCTCTGTTTTAGCATCAGAAATAAAGAAAAGCTTCGCGTTCACACAGATCCACTGCAGACACACGCAGCCTGAGAGAACACTTACTCACACACACATTTGGCAGGCGCCCTTTCCCAAAGCAACGTACATACATGCCAAACATACAACTGAGCAGTTATGGGGTTAAGGGCCTTGCTCAGGGGCCCAAAAGTGGCAGCTTAACCACTAAGCAACCACCTTCCTGTTCATTAGGGTTTGAGGTCAAAACTCTGTAGCAGAAGATTTTCAACTCCAACTAATTTAAAGCAGATCTTCATGGAGCTGACTTGGTGCACAGGGGCATCGTCATGCTGGAACAGGTTTACTGTAATGATGGATTGGTACAAGTTTGGTGGAAGGAGTCTCCAGTGTCAACACTTCGTAGCAGAACCGTGACTTCAAATTCAACCTTTTGTTATTTATTAAAACAACTTTTAAACAAATTGCTGTGCTGTAAGATAAATAAAACAATCCTGCATGTTCTATTCCAGTGAAATAGAACTGTTTCTTTTCGTTCTTCTGTACACTCTGTTCCGTCTGCTTTTTTCTTTGGTTTTTATGTCCGTGTGAAATGTCGCAGCAGTAAAATGAGTGTGTAGTAATTATATTAAAGGAAATAAAAAGCGGCGGACGTTGTTGCTTCAGCGTCGGCGAATCGCTTTACTCGCTCTCGCGGCTGTGCTTTATTTATTAGCATAATCTGTAAGGGCTCTTTCAGTGTTCGGGGAAATGGGACGGCTGTAATGTAGATCGTTAAAAATGTATCGGATTTGAATATTACGATGTGTTCGGAAGCAGCCGTCGCCGGGTCGGGTGTAACACGGAGTACGAGGGAGGGGTGGGGGGGGGGTTCTGGAGGCGGATCCTCGGGGCGTACGGTACGAGGTCGTTTTCCGGCTGATATTGGGGGGGGTGAGCTAGTTTTTTTTTTAACAAAGTCGAACCCCAGGAGGAAAAACAAAAATCCCTCTGGTTTCTTGACTCCCCCAAACTCCCTCAAGGCCTCAAACTGTCAATCAGACAAAAAAAAAAAAAAAACGCTAATTACTTTCGGAGCGCCGACTCGGCTCTCGGTGCGTCCGCTTCCCCTCTTATCAAACTCATTTGTTTAATTCATCAAGCGTGAACTTTTCAAAGCAGGGTCTCTGGTGTTCTCGGTTCCTCCAGGTCAGCGCAGGAGGAAAAGGGAAGCAGAGGCTGCAGCTGGAAATGTCACCGCTATATGAGAGATTCTGTCAGAACCCGGAGGGACACGCTATCGTACGAGTAGCTGTTTTCTGTGGCTCAAGGTGAAAGAAAAGAAAGAAAAGCAGGAGGCGGGACTTACCTGGCCTGGTCCGGAGCTCTCGCACAGGAACGTCTCGTACTCTATGGCGAAGACGGGAGCGTTATCGTTGACATCCATCACCGAGATGAGCGTGATTCCTTTCCCCACCTGAGACGGATCCACTGCAACAGAGAGACATGATTCAGCACCTGGTGCTCTCCGGGAACCTCTGAAATGAACCCACTAGAACCTTGTGAACTTCTCGAAGCCCAATTCAAAGTCAGATAAGAGAAAATCAGTAAACTATTCGAAGAACAGAAACAGAAACGTAGTAAAGGAAGGACATTGAAACGTATTGGCATCTGAGAAACTTGCAGGCTTTTCCACCAAAAGAACCCAATATCCTGAGAACCTTTCTGACATGTTCTGGAACAGGTATGCTCAGAATGGCACTAAAACTTAAAAAAGTCCTTTAAGTTCCTCAAGGGTTCTTTGTATCATCCTGGTTTCTAAGATTCCCCTTTAAAATAGTTCCACTCTGAAAATACCTGTTTCTTTTTTATCCTTGAGGATCCTTTAGATAGTTCCAGGTATGGATCAAGTCACGTGGATTAATACGTCATTTCAAGATATCGACTAGTCAGCAGATTTACGTTGTAGCAGCAAACACACCATAAGGTGGTCATCCTATATCCAGACACTCTAAGGACATTTTTGCAGGCTTTGAGTCTCTTGCAGTATAATACCAGACCTCCATTAGAAGCCATGACCAAAGAAATCGCCATGATTGTTTCATGTTGGTCATCTTTCACCTGGGACAGAATTTCTCAGGGAACGTTATGTCTTGAGAACATTTTACAAAGAAGAACTGACGAACTGGATTTGTGAAATTATTCAGATTTGATCATGTCACAAAGAAGAACCCTTTCAGAACCTGCATTTAGGGTTCCTCTGTGGTTCTTTGGCTAATCAGAGGTTTCTTCACCTTTCCTGAGAACCTCAGATTTTTTTTAAATAAACCTGGATAGTAAAGAACCCGGTCTGTGGAAGGGTTATAAAGTTGACAGTTCTTCTTTCTGACATGAGAAAGTTCCAGAAGCCTCATGTTTTTGATGATGTTCTTGAGCGGGGGTAAATATTCAGGCTGAGGATCAGTGTGACTGATGCAACCTTGCATTATTTATGGAATACGAATCAGACATGTTTTTTTTTTCCGGTTTCATGCCATCTTCGGGCCAATGGGAATAAAAATGAAGGTGGTGGACCTGCAAGAAGATTTCCAGACACAGAGGAATATTTCTAATAACACGTTTTACACCAAAACCAATTGATTAAAAAACAGCATAAAAGTTGTAGCATCGAAATAACTATTTATCAAGAAACCACCGAATAAAAGTCGGATATATTTACATATATATAAAATGTAAATTTTGTATTAAAGTATTTCTGACATCGATCTTACAGTACTTCAAGGTCGGCAGATACGGTGGGGCCGTTTAGCGACACTCTGTTGGATGGCGTTATTTACGCAACACTTGGCAAACGAAGAATTAACAAGCCATATGGGGCTTCACAACATTCCTGTTTTGTAAGCATATAACATCGCTTCTTTTTTTTTTTTAGGGTTTCTTTTTCGGTTCTCTTCATCGCACAAGCCAAACCTGAACACGTGTGGAGGGCAAAAAAAAAAAAAAACCCAGCATGCAGTCAAGCAGAAGAGACACAGCTGGGAAAAATCGCTGACTACATCGAACAGCATCCGAGCCACAAATACTGTACACGCATCAACAACAATTAATAAGACTCCTCTTTCTTTCTTTCTTTTTTTTTTTTTTTTATGTGCAAGCTTGCGTTTATTCTTGTCATTTTATTAAGCTTTTTATAGATGCAGAGATTTTTTGAAAAAGGGGAAAATGAATCAACCGAGACATCCTTCTATTTATTTTTAGTTGCGCTACAAAGCAGTGGAGCAAACATTTGAACATGAATTTTCTTTAAATCCAGGTGCACACTGTGCGACTTTTGGTCGTCCGAAACAAACGTTGAAAATCCTAAAAGATTTCTATAATCCAAGGCTAAAATCTGAATTCTTTATTCGCTGTTTTTTTTTTCGCTTTTTTCCTCTGATGAAATTCTGGCAGACGATTTCGGACTCTTTCCTGCAGTGTGACCTACGCTGATCGTCGATCCGAGAAGCGATAGCAATGCCGAACCTTTGTAGCCTTGTTGATTCATAGCAAAACTACAGAAACCTTTCAGATTTTAAACACTTCTTGCATAAAGACCTACAAAAAAAACCACATGATGCCAATGTGTATGGCTTAGCAATGCTAAAATCAAGAATGCTAGTTTTCCTCCATCGCTAGCTCATAGTCATTTCAGCAATGCAGCCTTCTGGTAATTCTCATTGTCATGCTGGTTTGGGTCTCTAACATTGTGGTAAAGGAACCACACATATGGCTGGAAAAGTCAGGTGTCCCAATAATTAAAGCAAATCAGAATGACTAACATCTGACAAAACCTGGTCTTCCTGGCAGGATAGCAATCGCTAGTCAAGTCTCCAGTCAAACTGCATTCCTACGCTTTTTAGCGTTCAAAGCTACCAAGCCTTGAGGATAAGCAACATATAAACATGATGTAATCGTATAAATCTCAGTGAAGGTGTGTAAATTAACATCTGGACTGCTGGCTGGAAACAGCTGACTCACTGGAGCGCATGATTTATCGCCGGGGCGCTGTACGTGGAACGCGAGTCCCGCACATTTAGCAAACATGTTGGAAAAACTAAGCACTAAGAGCATTCTCCGACCTAAATGGACGAGGAACATCTGCCTCCAAGGCTCCACACCTGCAGGGAGGTGAGAACGCTGTGTGTTTGGTCAAAGCTCCCTGTTCATCTATAGGTCTGAGTCAAAAACGTATCGTTGTAATGGAGCTGAGAAAAACCGAGTCGGAGTGCCTCGCCTGCCTCAGAGTCGCGGCTTTATTACAAGTCTGGTCAGCAGTTACATGAGTGAAGATGTGCCACATTTAATAAAAAGTATAAAGCGTTTTTTTTTCCCCGCTAGCAAGTGCTGAAGTTCCACCCTGACCAGGATACAGTGCACTCCTACATGGAGGAGGGTCGTCCTCCATCAGCTACAACATCAGACAATGCTACACAATATGGGCAGTCTGGGACACCTGACTTTTTCAGTCATATGTGGTTCCTGCACACAATTGTATAGGATGCCTTTGGATGCAGCATAATTGACCCTGTTCACAAAGCCAGCTTCATGAAGACCTGCTTTACATGGGTTGAAAGTGTGTGGAAGATCTCCTGCTATAGAGCTCCAACCCTATTGAACACCTTTGTGATGAATGTGAACGCTGACTGCACCCCAGGAGAACCTCCTCACCTTCTCACCTACATCAGTACCTGACTTTACTAACACCCTTGTGGCTGAATGAAACAGTGTAACAGACAGTGTCTTTCGTTAAAGCCTGTGTAAAGTTCATTAGTTTCAGTGTAGACACCTGCGGCTTATACACAGGTGCGGCTTATTTATGTTCAAAATAAAAATCTTTGTCAAATTCAGCGGCTTATATATGGGTGCGCGTTATAGTCCGGAAATTACGGTACATTTAACATCTCATTAATAGATGAAAAAAATTGCCGTTATTTAATAATATTATGGTTATTATTAATGTGTAAGGAGACGTTTATTTCAGATCGATGGAAGGAGTCTCTGGTGTCAGGAAGCGTTCCGTGATTGTGTTTTCTATGATGAGCTGCAATTTTTTCTTCACTTACTTACGCTAAGTGATCGTTTTAACATAAAACCCGCAAATGTAAAAAAATGGTTGTTTATTAATAACATTTTTTAAACCGAGGTATTATTTTCTTCCAAAACACGCATTCCAAAATTAAATTCATTAAATTGAATATTTTTTTAGATAAATGTTATTATTATATACATTTTTTATTATATTTATTATCATTTTATTTACTATTTTATTAAATACTACTTAATGTTTCATCGTTTCCTCCGAGCTCCGAGTTGACGATCGTTATTTTGTAATATGTTGCGAATGAATTGATGCTAATCTTTGGAGGCGTGTTCGTGTTCATGGCCGGAATAAACACCAGTTAATGCAAGAGTTAATCAGTTTGTTTACAGAAGTGTTAATTAGCCGTCCGCGGTGTTAACTAATGCGCTAGCTCGAGGAGCCTTCGCCATGCTAAATGGAAGCAATAATCGATGTTAGTTATCGTCTACGCTATATTGTCACGTCTGGAACGAAGGCTAATTAATGCGGGTGGTGTCGCTGTTTATTTAGCGCTCAAACGAAGGCCGATAGAAGCGATAATTACTTCGGGCGGAACAACACAAAGCTGGCGGCTGTGAGAGCGTAAGTGTGTATGTGTGTTTGCGTGACTTTGTTAAAGGGACAGAAATGAAATGGGTTGAAGGATTGACACTTCATTCCACGCTGCTGGCTGTGTGTGTGTGTGTGTGTGTGTGTATGTGTGTGTGTGTGTGTGTGTGTGTGTGTGTGTGTGTGTGTGTGTGTGGACGTATGGGAGCTTTTCTGCCGTCTCTGAGTGTTTGCCTTGAGCTATTCTACTGTGCTATTGTCATTCTGTGGTACCTTTGTGTCCCTGACGTGAACACTGGATGTTCTACAGACTCACCACTCAACCGTGAGTCACCGACTGACCATCGCAACTTTGTGGCCGTAAAAAAAAGACACATAAAGACACATAAAGCTGTTAGAGAAACCTTTCAGGCTTCATGATAAAAAAAAAATGTCCAATATTAAAAGTAAAAAATCTGCTCGTCATCACCAGTGCTTATTGAAGCTGGTGGCACTATGACCAAAGGCCAGACAGGCACAAAATGGAGATGTTCAGAGGGATATATTTTCTTTCTCTCTCTCTCTCTCTCTCTCTCTCTCTCTCTCTCCCTTCCACCCTCCCTCTCCTCAAACAGGTTAAAGGGGAAATAATCCGTGAAGGGACCGGTTTCTTGACGGGAAACCTCAAGCGTATTAGAGATGGGTGGCTTAACAGATAAGAGTCTTGTGTACTCATCAAAAGGTTGTGGGTTCAAGCCCCATTAATAAGCTTGAACAAGAACCCAGAATTCTGTTTCAGGGGTGCTCTACATTTACATTTGTGGCATTTTGGCACAATCAAGAGAAACGTAGACCTGAGGAGTTAAGGGCCTTGCTCAAAGGCTCAGCAGTGGAAGCTTGGTGGGGCTGGAATTTAAACTCACTACACTGGATATTGGAGAAGTGATGACCATCATGACTCTTCATTCAAATCAACATTAATAATTCCCTCAGGCTGAAATCAAGCCACGCCCACAATTTTGGGGAACTGAGCAGCGATGGGGTTAAGGGCTTTGCTTAGGGGCCCAGGAATGGCAGCTTGTTGTGATTGAGATTTAAACTCACGACCTTCAGATCCAATGTCTTAACCACTTTTATTACTGTAACTCGCAATACTGCAGTAAGATTGATTTATTTCCTTATTTATTTGATTGCGCATGCAGACCTACAGCGCACGCCTGCGTTATTCATACGGCCTTCAGAGAAATTGTCAGCCGGCGATTTGTAAAACTTTCTCAGGCAATATGAAGGTCGAAATGCATTTTTCTGTAATACAAAAATGATTTCCAAAATATTACACAAGCCCAGAAAATGGTGGCCTACATTTCATTTAAATATATATTTCTCACCATTAGACCTAAAGGAAAAAAAGGAAAGTGGGTCAGTGGGACCTGAGCAGGACGGACGGTTTACGGCGAGCGGATCGCAGCAGCTCTGGACATCTGTTGTGAAACCGCTTTATAACGCACGTCCCGAGTCCAAATAACATATGTGCGCTTGATTTTCCCGCAGCGGGACGGTGGAACGTGGCTTTTTCACGTTTTGAAATGTAGATTACTGCGACTCGGAGCCAGCTGTTAGGTCAGTGACAGCCTGTTAGCCTCGGGGTAATGATATTCATGGGGAAATTGCTCGAGAGGCTTAAATTTTTATCTCTTATTACAGTACGCAGGATTTCATTCTAATAGAATTTGGGATTGTGGCGAGAGAAACCCAGCTGCTCCGAGCTCCATAACGCGATAGGAAGCGTCCGTGTGTCAGGAAACACAAAATATCCTTCCTACCTTTTCATATGTCTCAATTACGAACGCCGGAGAGGAGCAGAAAGCGGAAAAGCTGGAGGAGACGGACATTTGCATAGATCGAGGCCGCTCTGTACCTGGCTGTGGATTTGTTTAGTTTTGGAGACTGAAAAACGAAAACTAATGAAGAAATGAAATGAAACTCACGGCTTTCGATGGCGAGGATGGTGATGTTGTGCACCGCGTTCATCTCTCGATCTAACGGCTTGGCCGTGCTGATGATGCCGCTCGCAGCCTCGATGTTGAAGTAACGTTCAAGATCAGTGTTGCGGTCGATCGAGTACCTGCAGTTTCCACATGGAAAATCGTGACATGAGCAGAACCGATAATCAGAAACACATATATATATATATATATATATATATACACACACACACACACACACATAAATACACAAGTATACATACATATTGCAATAAGTAATGCAATTTTATTTGTTAGGTTCTATTACAAGACGTTTAAAAGAATGTATGATTATAAATAGAAATACAATATATATTAAAAGTTTTACAAGTAAAATATATATTTTTTCAATTGTAGGTTTTTCATTAGATAACTGATTATATATCTCATTTCAAAAAGTATTTCATTAGCAGTTTATTGATCCAGAGGCTCCTGAGGAATTCATCCACACACACTTCCCATTCACCTCTTCTACATCTTCTGTGTATCTAGATGTATCTAGAGCTTTAGAATTTTTAAAGAAATATCTTCCATGAAGGGTGCCAAAACTTTTGGAGCTGACTGAGCTTACATCATAAAATTTTCAAGTACGTAAAATGTTTGAAATGTAAACTATTCACACCACTAGACAGAAATAAATTGTAATAAACTGCTCTATAGGCATAAATTTAACAAACTCAAATTAAACAAATTAATAATTAAATAAACTGAATATAATGTTGGACAATTCGCTATAATTAGCGTGGGATCCGGTACCGTGTTCGAATCTGCGCAATTTCACTGAAGAAGCCGCGATGTCTGCCTGGAATGGGTCTCGTCGAGCGCCGTTTCCCCGAGGTGTTTTGAGAAATTCATTCCGAATGAGATGTTTTTGTTTTGGTTTTTTTTCCCTCCACCACCGTGTTGCATCAACATCAAAATTGCAATCAGAATAATTTCACGCCTGCTTGTGTGACCCAAACACGCTTAGCGGTGAACATTAATCTTGGAGCGCCGGCGTCAAGCGTGGAGCTCATTGAGCAAGACCGATCTCTACAATTAACACGCTGGTGCACTTCTGGAGGAGCTCGGCATGACAGAAATAATAACCCCGCCGAGCCATCCTCTTTGTGCTCGCTCGGCGTGTGCCGTCAAAGCTAATCAGCGTAATTCAGCAACGGTGACGGTAATAAGGAAGAGGGGGGAAAATGGCGTGTTTATGCTGCAATTAAGTCTCTGAGGAAGGCACGAGGAAGCCGTGACGCAGCGCTGACGATGGAGCACCGGCGCGAGCGAGGTCGAGTCTCAAACCTGATGGGGCTGTTGGTAGAGTCGGGATCCACGGCGGAAACCGTGCCGATGATGGTGCCCACTTTGGCCGCCTCGGAGACCACCATTCTGCTGACGGGCGTAGTGAAGACCGGCGGCTCGTCTACATTCTCTATCACCAGCCTGACGGTTGCCATGTCGCTGAACGGCCCCTGGCCCCGGAACCGAGGATCCACGTGTCTGTTGGATGCTTCGATTTTCAGACTGTAGCTCGACTTTGTTTCAAAGTCCAGACTCTAAAAAGAAAAAGAGAAAGAGAGGGCAGGGAAGAGAACAAAACACAGAGATCAGAAAAAAACAGAGGCAAGATTCCAACATTCCACCGAACGGGCGAACGCAGAGTCCCGAGTCGAGTCCCGGAGTCCAGCAAAGTGCCGGTACAGGATGCGGTGCAGTGCTGCACTGTCAAAGCTACATATCGATTTTAAGACAGAGATACATGATGCACAAAATGTCTTCTGGAATAGATTCTCACGCAGCACATTTATCACACCTGTCCACGTGGACGACTGGCACCTGCTCTGACTTTCACTGAAGCTCCGCCAAACTTCAGCAAAGTTTGGAGTGTGAAATCAATTCCACTGAAGTGCTGCCAGATTCGCTGCAGCATTTCCAGTGAAATCTCCCCAATCTGCTCACCCTTTCACACGACTTTCAAACTTCCACCAGGAAGAGAGAATACATAAGAGGAAACCCATCTTAATCTAAAACACACTGCTTTCACACACACCTAACACACACCTAACTGCGTAACACACACCTAACACACACCTAACTGCGTAACACACACCTAACACACACCTAACTGCGTAACACTATCCTAAATGCGTAACAGACACCTAACAATGTAACACACAGCTACTGAACAATGTAACACACACCTAACAGCGTAACACATGCCTAACACACACCTAACTGCGTTACACTATCCTTATAATGTAACACAATGTAACACACAGCTAATGAACAATGTAACACACCTACAGCGTAACACTCACATAACAGTGTAACACTGTCCTAACTGTGTAACACACACCTAACAGTGTAACACTGTCCTAACTGTGTAACACACACCTAACAATGAAACATACACCTAACTACGTAAGCCTATCCTAACTGCGTAACACTTACATAAATGAATAACACTCTCCTAACTGTATAACACACACCGAACAGCATAACACAACCGAACTAACACTATCCTACTAATGTAACACACAGCTATCCGCCCTCTTTTACATACACAAGAATACAGATGCCCGGGAGGAAAATAAAGCAATAGAGCAATAAGGCAATAGGCTGATAAGTTCAATAGGAAAATAAGTTAATATGGCTATAGGGGAATAAGGTGATAGGGCATTAGGGCTATAGGGGAATA
>JAAIIK010000070.1:1832086-1846727 GCA_014706435.1 Silurus glanis | reverse complement strand
ATAGGGGAATAAGGTGATAGGGCATTAGGGCTATAGGGGAATAAGGTAATAGGGCAATAGGGCTATAGGGGAACTGGGTTTTCTCCTTTCCCCCAAGAGATGTTCTAAAATGAGTTTTCGAGTAATTGAGCTTTTCAACCTATTTAATTAAACCAAACAAAAATTCAACCACATCCTCCTCCTCTTCTTCTTCCTTCTCCTCCTCCTCCTTCTCTTCCTTCTCATCTCCTCCTCCTCCTCTTCTTCTTCCTTCTCCTCCTCCTCCTTCTCTTCCTTCTCATCTCCACCTCCTCCTCTTCCTCCTTCTCCTCTTCCTCCTCCTCAGAATTCCATGCTGTAGGAATCTGTTCTATTTACACTGCAATAACACCAACAAATTCTGTCGACTGAAATAAGTTCGTTCCAAGCAGTACATATTTACAAAGCAAGAATTCTCTACGGTGTTTTTACACTTATTTAGACGTTTTCGCATTTTTCAGATGAGATTTTACTCATTGAAACTCTCTCTTTCTCTCTCTTCATATTTCTTTTTATTTATGTAGCAGTAACACTAAATCACTTCTTCTGTCTTTGTACTAATTACACACACACTCTCTCCGTCTCTCCACTCTCTCCGTCTCTCCACTCTCTCACACCATCTGAATTTCCACTTGTCTCTCATCAATTTGTCACGTGGGTTGATTTTTCGCATGACCACGTAGTACACAGTGCCTTGTGTGTGTGTGTGTGTGTGTGTGTGTGTGTATACAATTTATACACACAATATATGGGAAATTTTGTGTAAAAGGTCTTTTGAAACATGTTGGAAGACGACAAAAGTGGATGGGTTTCAGTTCACTATCCGTATCAGAAAGGTTCGATGTGGACATGAAGTTCTGGTGAAACATCATCCACACAATGATCTTGTCTTCTGTAAGAGGGTGTCAGAGAAAACAAGTTTTATATTCCTAATGATTCATTTTCCAACACAAAAAAGAACAAGGAGCTCTGCAGCAGATGGCATGTCCTCCTCCGAGCCCTGATCTCACCATCATTAATCTGCTGAGATGTTACCTTCAGAAAGAGAAACGACTTTGAGCCAAAAGCGTGCGCACGAACCCCGACTGTTGTGGTTTTTCCAGATGTGTCAAAGTATCACAAACATCTCCATCGCTTTACGCTTCCTGTAACTAAACTCATCTTTTAACACACAAACTATAAATATCATATTCATGCTGCTTATACTGAACAGGTTCCTCGTTTAGCTGCATTTAACGTTATGGAACATCTGTGTAAGTCGTTCTCACTTACCTTATAGCAGCTCCAAACAATCTTTACCTCACCAACGTCTCACTTTTGTTGTAAGACCAGAAGTTTTAGTCGTAAAATCTGAGACTCCTCCCGTGAAAGTCTCCTTATCTCTATATCTCAATATCTCATCAGTGATCTCATTTCTCATCTCTAGTACCTCATTGCTCATAACTCAATACCTCATCTCATATCCCAGTAACTTATTGCTCCTATCTCAAAACCTCATCTCTACCTTATATCTTAGTATCTCATCTCATAGCTTATATCTCAATATCTCATATCCCAATAACTCACTGCTCATATGGTTATCTCATCTCATAACTCTCAATATCTCATTGTTCATCTCACATCTCAATATCTCACCTCTCATACCGCAGCGCTCATAACTCAATACCTTATCGCTCATATCTCAATATCTTGTCTCACATATCTAAATATCTCACCTCTCACCTCAGCGCTCATATCTCAATATCTCATCTCACATATCTCAATATCTCATCTCACATATCTAAATATCTCACCTCTCACCACAGCGCTCATAACTCAATACCTTATTTCTCATATCGCAACAACTCATTGCTCATATCTGAATCTGAGATATCTTAATATCTCATTGTTTATCTCATACTCCAATATCTCATGTCTAATATCCCAATAAACCATTGCTCATATTTAATATCTCATCTCACATATCTCAGTTTTTCATTGCTGAACTCATATCCTAATAATTCATTGCTCACATCTCATAACTTCATCTCCTATATCTCAATATCTCATTTCATATCTCATTGTTTTATCTCTAATATTTAAATATCTCTCTTCTGTCTCAGTATCTGAATATCCCATTGCTTATATCTCAATATCATATCCAAATATCTCACTGTTCATATGCCAATATCTCATCTCTCGTATCTCAATATCTCATCTCTCGTATCTCATCTGACTCATTTGAGCATTTACGAATCCCAGCATGTTATTTCCTCTCGTGAGGTTAATTGAGGGTTTGGTGGAGGAATCCAGACACACAGCTGCTGACTTTCTCAGCGTCTGAAGGCCACAGGGGATTTATTTTAGAAGCTGATCCTCATAAATACTCTGCGGCAGTGCAATCTGTCAGTCCGCTCGGATTAACCTTCAGACTCGATCTGCAGATCTGATTTCCTCTAATTCAGCTAATTCCAGCGTTAGCGCTCGCTCGTTCTAATCCTGAGATTACTGCATCCACCGTTCGCTCCACTCGCCTTCGACACCAACATCCAGACCTTCGCTCAGACGCCAGGCTCATTTCCTTATACTTATACGGACTTGGAATAATTGCTCTGATACCGGCATCTGATCCGATCCGATCCGAAAGTAATATCGCTCAGCACCAAGCTCCTACCGGGTCTGAAAAAGCGTTTCATTTTCTGTGTGCAATGAGCTGCGCGATCACGCGGCCGGCGTGAGACTCACCTTCAGCAGAGTTATGACTCCTTCCTGAGTGTCTTTGTCTGGCTCGACCCTGAAAACCCCGAGGCCGTCTCCTTCGATAATTCTGTACTCCATCTCCGCGTTGGGGCCCACGTCTGCATCCAAGGCCTTTATCTTGGCCACCACGGAAGCCACGGGCAGCGATTCAGGCACGCTGAACTGATAGGATTCTGCCACCACACACACACACACACACACACACACACACACAAAATTATTGATGATGCTATTTCTGCTTTCTCTTATCATCTCAGTGCTGTGCCACGTGTCCCCCTTCTGCTCCCTGCTACATCAGCGCTGAGAAATATAGAAAGTTCAACGTGGGGTATTTATTCGATTTCTGAGACGCATTCAAATTCCAATCAGATGTTTACGGCGATTTGATTTTACGAACTTTAATGTACATGCTGGAAAATCGCTCTACTTCTCTGTCACTACACCACATACGTGACGTGTATGAGATGTGCGAGTGCGAGAGCCGTACTTCGGGAAAAGCGTGGAGGATTGTCGTTCACGTCGCTTAACGTGACTGTGACGGTGGTGGTCCCCGAGAGGCCGCCCATCTGACCGCCCATGTCTTTAGCCTGGATGACGAGCAGGTACTGATCCCTCGCCTCGCGGTCCATGTTGGGCAGCGCCGTCCTCACGATACCTGCAGCAGCAGATCACAGTTTTACTGCTAAATAATAAACAGAGTGGACAAAGTGTCTTGTGGTTTCATTACATTTAATAATAATAATAATAATAATAATAATAATTATTATTATTATTATTATTATAATAATTATAAGAAGAAAAAGAACAGAAAGAAAGTGAAAAAAAGAAGAAAATGAAAAAGTAGAAGATAAAGCAAATAAAGAAGTAAAAGAAAAAGAAGCAAAAAAACCCCCAAAAAACTAAAAAATAAAGAAGTAGATGAAGAAGATAAAGAAGCAAAAGAAGAAGAAGAATCAGAAGGAAAAGAACAAAAAGAAAGAGAAGCTGAAGAACAAGAAGAAGAAAAAATAGAAGAAGAAGAATTCCTTTTAAACCAAATGAGAGAACGGAATTCTATATAAATATAGTAATAATAATAATAATAATAATAATAATAATAATAATAATAATAATAGTATTAATAATAATAATAATAATAATAATAGTAATAATAATAGTAATAATAATAATAATATTAATAATAGCTCTCTGTGATCTTTACTAACGTCTTTGCTGGACCCAGAATCAATTTTCTCTCCTGATCTTTGTTGATTTTGGCATTTCCACCTGATGACTAATTCCCCTGCCATTAAGTGACCCTTTATCCGTCCTGGGCTCAGGCTGCTCAGTTAAAGCCCAATCGATAGGCGCTGCTATTTGCCGTGTGCTGCGACGCCACGCTGGGGGAACAAATTTTCTAAAATTAATCTATAGACTGAAAAAAGGGGAGTCTAATAAATGGCCTCGGACTGCCGGTGCTGACAGACGGCGTGTGTGTGGACGAGGATCTGCTGAAGCGCTGAGCGCATTAATGTCTGTTTTTTTCTATAATCAGAATGGAACCTTTAACATCTGCTCCATCTGAATTCCATCAACTGACAGGCTCAGAGGTCTGGATGTGGTTCTTTCGGGGCAGATTATTGGATAATTAGGGGTTCTAATCATCAAACTGTGTAGACAAACAAAATTCTGTCCACAAAAAAAACAAGCAAACAAACTCAATTGATTTCACAAAAAACAAACAAAAAAAAAATTCTGTCCAAACAAACCAAAAATATGCTAATTATGTCAAACAAAACAAAATTCCATCTAAACAAACAACAAACAAATGAAAAACTATTTAAATAAAAATTGCCTAAAAGTATGCTCAATTAATCAAACCAACACATAATTCTTTACAAAAAAATGTAACAAATAAATAAAAAAATTACTAAATTAAAAAAATTTTGTCTAAACAAACCAACAAAAAATAAACACAAAATAAATATGCAAAAAATGCCCCAAATTGTACTGTATGTCCCAATAAACAAACAAACAGGTAAATAATTCAGTAAAAAAAAAAAGGTCCAAATAAATAAATCATTCTGTCAAAATAAAAAAAATTATGTTTAAATAAAAAAAAAAAAAAACTGTCTCAAAAAATCTGTTTCAAAAATAAATAAAAATAAATTAATTCTGACCAGAAAATAATTGAACAAAAATTCTGTAAAACACAGATTCTGTCCAAAAAGTGTAAAAAAAAAAAAAAAATTCTGTCCAAACCCTGATTAGGGCTTTTTTTTCTAAAATTGGTGGGGTTAAGTGGAGGCAGAAGAACAATTATTTGTGTTTTCAATGAACCAGAACACTGGAGAAGATTGCTCCTCTACTGCTTGAGTTTTGCCGTGAGTAAGATCCCGAATCCCAACGTTCTCTTGGTTACTTATCCAAGTGTTTCAGAATGCTTTGGATGATAATTAACTTCCTGGCATGCTAGCTGTTTCACAATTAGCGAGATGTAAGTACAGTACGGGTAAAATATGACCGAAAATCGGTCCAAAACAAACTACAGATGAAAATGTGTAGAAGAGTAAAAGTTGGAGGATCACAGTTGGGGGTCAGGTTGAGGGACAGGGGAACCTGTCTATGAGAAAGTGGAATCTGACAGATGGTCTCCGAACCCTGGAGTGGCCGTCAGGTTCAGACAGCCATCTCTGGACGTGAGAATCAAAACAGCACCTCAACACCTCACTCCAAATCCCTTCAGACACTCCAATGTTTTCTCTTCTCCTGCGCTCAGTTGCAGGTGGTCCGGCAGAAGTGAAGGACCTGCCGATAATCATTAACACATCTCATTCCCAGCGGTTCATCAGGCCTGAGTCCTGCTGCTTTCTCAGAAAGACGTTGTAGAGTTTTGAGTTCCTCAGCATTGGGAATTCTGTACACCTGGTTTCTGCTTTGCTTCAAGGCTGCAGTAGCTCTGTGATTAAGATGTTGGACTTCTGATCAGTAGGTCATGACTTCAAATCCCTGCAGCACCACAAAGCTGCAACTGCGGGGCCCTTAACCAAGGCCCTTAACCCTCACCTGCTCAGACGTATCAATGAGATGTTTTTGAGATGTGTTTTGCCCTGAATGCATTTTTCCCATACAATTTGTGTACTTGATGTTTCTGGAGGAACCTCTCAGAATGTAACCACACTCTAATATTAAATACATTTAAAAAGATTAAAAAGGGACAATGTTTTCTAAATAAAAGAATAAATCAGTCCTGGTCATGTAGCTGCAGAAGAAGAGGAATAAAACCCTGCAGCAGATGGAGAATAATGAGTGTTTGTGGTTGCTGGAAGTCCTGCTCGTCCATGCCTTTCATGTCCTGCCTGTAGTTTCTCAGCGTGTTTGACGCCACAGTGAAGATTTTTCCTCTTGTTATTTGCCTGCCAGCTTCCAACCTCACACTCCTCCACATATTTACACTTGTGTCTCTCTCGTGTCCGGAGAGACCCCCATCCCGAGACGTGGGAGAGTGTTTGCGAGATTGCGCTGCGGGAACGTACGAGCTGTCACCGCTGCTCCGACCGCATTATTTCCTCCTGCGAGACAGACGGATCGCGACCCCGACTACAAATCCATCACAAGATTCCCACTCACGCGCCGGGTCACGTCAACAACGATATGCGATATGAAAAAAAAAAAAGAAAACGTCTCCCAGGCTGTGCTACGAATCTGAGCTTTTAGTTCAACAAGCTGCTGAACATCCTCACCGGCTTTTTCTCTTCCTCTACCTTTCATATACCATTTTTTTTCATCCCCTGCTTTTTATCAATCAAATACTGGAACTGCACAATTCCTCCATTTTAATTATGTTTACTAGAGTTTTTACACCAAATTGGGCGCAGGATTGAGACTGAGATGCAAATATATTCATTATTAATACCTTTTTCTTTTAAATCTACGTGACCAGTGTCTGGTCAGCAGCTTATTTATTTCCTTCTTTATGAAACGTTTTTATATTTATTATAGTTCCCTTTAGAAAAGCTCCTTCTATTAAAGAAGTAGCTATCATCATCATCATCATCATCATCATCATCATCATCATCACCATCATCATCATCACCATCATCACCATCATCACCATCATCACCATCATCACCATCATCATCATCATCATCATCATCGTCACCATCATCATCATCATCATCATCATCACCATCATCATGAGCATAAATGAAAATTGCAGTTTCAACATTATAACATTACGACTGTTTATACTTTTTTTTTTTTTTTTTTGGAGGGAATGCAAAAGTTTGTGCCCTCGTATTTATTACCCCAGAAAACGCAGAAAATTGCAAAGAAATTTACTGTTATTTAAAGTACTTCAGAAATATTTCTATTTAACAATAAAATGTTGAAAATCTTAAAAGGTGGCTGCATCCTGCAAAAAAAAAAAATACAACATAAAATACATCTATTTTTTACATCTAATATAATTATTACTAATTGTATATATATTTTTATAAATATATTTTTTCATTTATTTAATTCTTTTTTAACCTTTTGTATTTTCCCTTTTTATTAAATGTATTATTGTTATTATTATTATTATTATTGTTATTATTATTATTATTTGAATAATCAGTGTATCAGTTAATTTACGGTCATTTTATTTAATTGATATAATTTTGTACGTCCATTTTTTCTGCATTTTATCGTATTTATTCTGCAAACTTTCGCACAGGGTTACAGTTCAGCGCATGTGACGAGTTTCAGATTTAATAACAACAGTAATAATAATAAGTGATTATTTTTTTGGGGCCTAAAATGGAATTTTTTGGAATTTTACAATTTTGCTACATTTTGGAAAAAAGACCTCACATCAGCATCTTGTAAACACACACACACACACCCACACACACACACACACCCACACCCACACACACACATTCCCTGTTCCATTTTACTCCTCAGCTGTTCACTAGAGACAGTGTAAATGTTTATGGCGTTCTCCCAAACCTCTGAGTCGTCTTTCCTCCTGAGACGGTGTTGTGTTGAGGAGAGTTGTGGAACCCTGTCAGCACATTACAAACCCACAACAGAGCTGTTTCTGCTGTGCTCCTTGTTGTTGCTGTTGTTGTTGTTTGCTATCGTCGCTGCTGCTGTTTTTACCTGTCTTGGGTTCCACTGAGAAATACGGCTGGCCTTCAAGGATGCTGTAGACGACTCGGGCACTGTTTCCGTATGTGGGATCGTCTGCGTCCGTCGCCTTCACCTCCACCACCGACGTACCTGAAGAGACGAGGACGGAAAAGTTTTCTATAACTGCAACTTGGAATCACATTTACATTACATTTATGCCATTTTGGAAGACGGCCTTATCCAGAGCAACTTGCAGTTATTTCAGGTATATGGCTGAGGGTTAAGGGCCTTTCTTAAGGGCCCAGTAGTGGCAGCTTGGTGTTGCTGGGATTCAAACCAATAAATTAGCCGCTTCGTTGTTTAAGCTGCGGGGTTCAAAGAGTGGGAAAAAAGTAGCGGCTTATAGTCCGGAAAATACGGTACCAAGTAGAGATCCACAAAAACCATTACAGCTGTCAATCAAACGGTTACTATTCCTATACTATAGCAGGGATGTGACATGGGACATGACCAGCAGCATTACTGTCTAACAAACATCAAAATCAACAACACAACCTATTGTAATGTTGACAAAGGTATTAGGAAACCTGACTTTTCTAGCCATATTTTTTTCTTCCCCAAACTGTTACCACAAACTTGCAGCCACACAATTGTATTGGACGTGTTTGGATGCAGGGGAATGAAATTCTCCCTTCACGTGAACTAGGAGACCCAAACCTGTTCCATGATGTCCATGAAGATCTGCTTTCCATGGTTTGGAGTGGAAGATCTCCAGCTCTGAAGGTGAACGCTGACTGCACCCCAGACCTCATCACCTTCTCACCTACATCAATACCTGACTTTACTAACTGGCTGAATAAATCTCCACAAAATCTTGTGAAACATCTTCCCAGAAGAGTGGAAGCTATTATAAGATCCTAAAGACATAATTTCAAATCCTAGCTACACCAAGCTGCCACTCGGGGGCCCTTGAACAAGGCCCTTAACCCCGACGCTGCTCAGTTGTTTGAATGAGATAACTGTAAGTCGCTCTGGATAACGCCGTCTGCCAAATGCTATGATTGTAAATGAAAATGTGTTTTTTTTCCACAGGATCACAGAAAATCCCAATGTACCCTAAACCATGGATATTTATGCTCTAGACTTGAGGTTAGATAGATGTCTTCTGGATCGATTACACGTCTACACACTGAAGCAATCGTTTTGTAATTTTACTGCAGAATCTGTCCTTCGAATACAGCTATTTATAGCTACAAAGTCATAGACACGTGCAACACCATAGCGTGAAGGACGAGCGACAAGACAGTCAATGAAGATGTCAAAAAAATACAAAATAATAATAAAATCACTTTGGGCTACACGCTCGAACAACTTCTGCATTCCGCCTTCTTTCTCCGCAAGTTTTCCCCTGAGACACAGTCACGAAGCACATGAGGACACGAATAATTAAAACCACACCACAGTTTTCCTTCAGCCCGACTTTTACATGGTGTTTGACGCTTTTATGTCTCGATGCTGCGATCACAATTGAAAGATTACCAGACGAGCGTTTTATTTCCCAGGGATCCGTGCAGATGTTAAAGTCGTGTCCCGGTGACCTGAGAATTCTGACTTTCCAACCTCTCGACTCGTAAGCATTAACCTGCGGTCGGTGTTTTGTCCAAGATGAATGTAAATGTCTCTTGTGCAGGCGTCCTTTAAAAAAAAAAAAAAAAAAAAAAAGGCCCCGATGCCAGACATCTCGGAATGTGAGACCGCAAAAGGCAAGTTTAATATTGCCTGGCTGCCTGGATAATAATTCCCAGATAGATTTTATTTAAGCCGTAAAGCGTCTTAATGGAAAGTGCCGAGCCTTCATTTGAGCGCGATTTATGGGCCGGTGTTGGCTGCGGTCCTCCTCGGGAGAAGCACAGATTACCCTTTAACACGTCTGCTCGTAAAAAAAGGACTAAATAAGACCTTTGGGGACGGGCTCGGATTTTGTGTCATATCTGAAACCGCAAACATCTGGAGAGCACCGCTGGGAATAAAACCCCGCAAGAAAGGAAAAAAAGAAATGAGATGGAGCTGAAACCCTTTGTGCTGCAGCGACTGCTTACTATCAGATTTCATTTCTCTCAGGTAGCACGTTCTGAAGCTCCGTCAACCCTATTGACTAATGCCAAAGGTGTTTGAATGGTCCTTGATGGTATTCATTAGATATACTGTTGCTTTTCTCCAATAGTAGGCGATTAAATTACCAGGAGAGACCCACAGAGACCATTACAGCCTCCAATACAACCAATACAACTCCCATTATAACCCTTAAAAACATTGCAAATACTATTAGGGTTTCTACATATACATATTTTTTCTAGCAGCGATACAACAATACAAGCTGCGTTACTGTCTTACATCAAAATCAACCACAAAATAGAAAACTTTTCCAGGTGTATAAAATAGAGTTCGACAGATTTTACCGATACGGATAGCTGGGTTGGATCGTACTTGCCGATATCTGATTAATCAACCACGTTTTTTAAATGGATACTGGATAAAAACAAACAAACAAATAAATAAATAACTATTTAAAATAGTACAAAATGTATTATATTACAAAAATCTCAAATTTGAAAGTACTAAATTATGAAAATGTGCTAAATTAAATAAATATGGACATATTAATGAATGAATATTTTTGATAGAATTATAAAAAAATGACAAATATTAAATATAATATAGTGCTCTCCGTGCAGCGCGCAGTCTCACGTGTAGAGACGTGCAGCACGTTGCTGATGAATCCGCAAAACCAATGAATCGGTTGACTTCTAGTATAAATGTGACCACAAACTTTGATGTCTTTGGATGTGGTCTTGAACTAGGAGATAAATTACTAAATTATATCTCATAAATAAAACTAAATGATAAATGATTGAAATTCTTGCGTAAGCCACACATTTCTTTGTTCGACCTTGTAAACGGGAAGAGGTTGATTCAGGTCGTGGTTTTTGAGGACGTTTAGGAGAACTGGCATGAATTCAACAACTTCCACAGGGTTCTTCACGCCCCCCTGCTGTGGAAGCAACGTCCTCCAAACTCACTCCAGATGATCCGGCTCGTACTCGGAAACCCTTCGCGATCTGCTCGATGATCAGGAGTGGAACGGAGAAACAGCTTTATTAGTAGATTATAAAGACCGGCTAATGAGATTTATAAAGACGCAGATTTTTTAACAGGATTAAAGGATTAAACAAACTTGTCTTGTCTTGTCGTTTTTTCCGATCTTTCCGCAGGTTTCCGCTCGAAGCAGTGTCGATTTGTGCTCGAAAGTAATTACACCACACTTCGTTGCGCTCACTGAGGAAAGGAATGCTTTAATACTCCAGTGGGTTCCACCTAATACTTATTCATTGCATTTGTCCAGTACATACAGTTACTACAGCTTTTTTTTTTATTAGCCTTTATAACAGTGCATTAACTCAGTAGTTATGAAGGGCTTATGTAGGTTTTTACGTACAGTATATTTTCTAAAAAATACAGGCTTTCTATGAAGTGCTATTACAAACTACTGTATTTGCTGGGAGACAATAAAAGCTAATGGCTTGCTTGTGTAGCCTTATTCCACTAGCCATAACAGACATATGTAGGTTTTTTGTATTTAGAAATACTGGTCTTTACTAAAGTGTTATCTCAAATGACCACCAAAGTTTATTTAGAAAAAGCAGTCATTGGTAAATCTGATGCATTATTAATGCTTATGTAGCATTATAGTGTCAAGTCATGTCAAGTCATGTCAAGTCAAGAGGCTTTTTTATTGTCATTTCTACTATACACAGTGGTACACAGTACACAGTAAAAACGAGATAACGTTCCTCCAGAACCCTGGTACTACACTAAACAACATAGATCTACAACACATAACATAAAGCTACATAAAGCTACATAAAGGTTATGTAGGTTTCATGTATATTTTCTTTAAAAAAATACAGGTCCTTAGTATAAAGTGCTATTACATATTAATGCATTAGTTTTTTGTGTAAAAAAAAATCATTGTGACAGCCTATGCAATATTTAATGCTTATGTAGATTTATGTCAGTAGTCATAAACAACTCAAAAGGACACATGTACCTTTTCTAAAAACACACACCTTTTTCTACAGTATAGAAATCCTACAGTGTGTGAAAAAAAAGCAGCCATTACAACAGCCGAAGCCTTTATAAATGATTAAAAGGCTTAATATCACTCTTCATGAAAGACTTACGTAGGTTTATTGTACCTTTTATGAAAATGTGTTTTATGAAAGTGCTTTATAAAGGCTTAATGCACCTTTACTAAATGTGAATCCAGATCTTCAGTAAAGTATTAGCACAAATGACCACAGTTTTTTTAGGGAAAACCTTAAGCCATTTAAACACCTGACAGATTATTTGAAGATTGATATTAATAGTCATAAAGGGTTAATGTAGATGCTAACTGCCTTACGCGAATGAGTTACCAATCAAATTTCTTATTTTTTGATGTTAAAATATGATCTGAGAAGGACCAGTGTGGAGCTCTGAACGTTCTCTCAGAAACCAGCTGGAGCACACTGGAGCCAGCTCGCATCACTTTTTCTTGTTGCCTTCACCAGATCAGATTTGAGATGAGATCGGAATGACATCCAATCTCCCGGCTCTTGTAGCACTTGTCTGCAGGATTAGCTAATCAGTACAAATCTAATGTGCACCCCGTAATGCTATTTCTCCTTAGCGTGCGCGTTAACGTTCCCGGTCCGGTTTCATGCGAGCGCGGCTCGATTTCCAGGAGCTAATGGAATTCAATAACGGCAAGGCGGAAAACATCAGGCGCTCGGGAGCCGCCGCGACGATGTTCGAAGCATCTTAATAAACGCCGGCGCGTGTGAAAAACGAGCGGGCGCCAGGGATCGCTCTCGTAAGCATCTGTTATGAATCTGCAGGGCCGCGAGTCCGAGCGATGCGCCGAGGTGCCACTGAAAGGTCTGCAGTCATAAACAATCTCCTGTTCCTTAATTACCAAATTAAATTAATCATTCTCCCGTTAATCAGAGCCATTCATCAGCGCTCGGGCGTAATGATTTTAAATTGATCTGCGGGAGCAGCGGGTGAGAGCGGGGTCACCTGCTTCGGCAGAGGCTAATGGCTTTGCTCCCAGGTCTGGACGGCTGCTGGTGGGCAGCATGTTAATTACGTTTATAAAACAGCGTGTCGACTCGCCCCGCTCCTGACTGTCAGCTTCTATTCGCCGCGCTCGGTTAAACAGCGCCAAACAAACGAGGACAAACGGGGACCGGAGTATAAATATTATCTGTTTTCTGACACTGTAGGCGTGAGGTTTACGTTTTACTTTTGAGCAGTTGAGTTTTAAGGGCCTTGCTCAAGGGCCCAGCAGTAGCAGCTTCGGGATGCTGGGTTTTGAACTCATGGCCTTCCGATTCAAGGCCTTAAGAAAGGTGAATGTACTTTTTAGCACAGTGAAATTCTTTCTTCGCATATTCCAGCGATGATGGAAGCAATGATACAGTGCCCCTGGAGCACTGAGCATTAAGGGCCTTGCTCAAGGGCCCAAAGAATGGCAGTTTGGCAATACTGGGGATTGAACCCCTGACCTTCCGATCATAACCACCATTATTTATTTAGAAAAATCAACTTTTACGAAATTTTATGCATTATGTAATGCTTATGCAGCCTTATATCATCAGTCATGAAGGGCTTATGTAGATGTATCTGTTCTAAAAAATAGAGGTCCTTATTATAAAGTCTTATTACAAATACTGCACATGCATTCTGTTTTTTCTGTGTAAAAAGGTATTCATTCCGACAGCTGATGCCTTTCTAAATGTTTATGAGGCTTTATGTCAGTAGTCATGAAAGGCTTATGTAGGTTTTTTGTACGTTTTCTGAAAAAACAGACCTTTGTTAGAAAAAATGACCACAGGTGTTGGTTTGGAGCAGGCAGTCATTATGACAGGTCATGAATTAATAAATACTCATGAACAGTAGTTTTATGTCACGAGTCTTATAAGGTTTATGAAGGCTGTATGTAGCACAAATGACCACAGTTGTTTGAAGGTTAAAGCAGAGCCTAAATCACTGAGCTTCCATTTACAGCCTTCTATCACAAATCCTGAACCAGAATCAGGCACACGGAATAACCTAGCAAAGAATTGAATCGCAATCGATGTCTAAAAGAACACGTCCCAAAACGAGACAACCAAGACCAACCGTTCAACCAGGACAAAAGTAATGGCGCCCTATATGGGTAGGCGATCCGTATTGAAAATGATTTCATATCGATATTGATAGCGAAATCTGCATTTATCAAACAGTAGTGGAGCTCATTTTCTAACAGAAAGTTTTTTGGGGTTTTTTTGCAGGGTGAATAAACGGCTTTCCAGAATATTCTACAAATCTGATTTTGCACTTTAACTGTGTACTTAAACAGAAAGTCAATACCAAGGTCAAACTGCTTAAGATTTAAGAGCCTCCGCATCACAGAGAGGCATTAGACGCTCAGCAGAGATGAGTCACGGCTCAGCTTCGACACTCTGTGTGTGTGTGTGTGTGTGTGTGTGTGTGTGTGTGTGTGTGTGTGTGTGTGTGTGTGTGTGTGTGTGTGTGTGTGTGTGTATGTGTGCGTGAAGGCTGGGTGATGTTGACCTTGTTGAGTGTATTGCAAGTTAATCCAAAAATTACCTCAATTTTGTTTTGTTTCACAATTTGACTGCTTTATAGCGAATAGGGTGTCAGTGTGTGTGTGTGTGTGTGTGTGTGTGTGTGTGTGTGTGTGTGT
>JAAIIK010000070.1:1807756-1818064 GCA_014706435.1 Silurus glanis | reverse complement strand
ACACACACACACACACACACACACACACACACACACACACACACACACATTCGCACACACCAGCGTACCTCCTGTCACACTCTGCTGTCAAATAGAAGGCTCCGAAAAGCAAATATTAGAGGAGGCTTTGGTAATAGCAGGAGAGAAGTAATGGGTGTTATTACTAATTCACATCACATATGGAACTGCATGAGGCAGAGTCATGCATGAGTTCCTCAGAGGACGATCATTATCCGGCGCTCGTAATGCATATTTAACACCTACATCTAGACACGCACAGAGCACATTCCTCTCTCCGTAGTTTCCCCTGGCTGAGATTTACGACCGATCCGCGGTGTTCACGTGCAAAATCCGTGTTCGGTCCTTCATCATCACCCATCATCACTTCTCATCACCCATCATCACTTATCTTCACTCATCTGAGATCGAGACCAAATTTGATGCCTTTTGTATTCATTCATTCATTTTCTCCCGCTTGCCTTTTGTATGTAACGCTTTATTAAATCCCACCTTATAAGAGCGGAAAGAAAAACAAATCCGATATTCCTGCAGGTGCGATTCAAGGGGTCTCTGCTTTAATGAGGAACAAAATGGAGAAATAATAAGAGATGAACCCCAATTTATTCGAATCTCCAACTTGAAAGTACTCGAAAAAGACATATATTTATAAATCTATATCAAGTGAAACACCATTATTTAACAATAAGAAGAAGACGCCAACACAAAAGCCGAAACAAACACACTGGCCTACTGCAGTATCATTAAACAATAATGTCCTGGATTCTCGAATCTGATTGGTCAAGAGTGTTTAGGTACTTCAGCTAATTTAGTACATCCGTACAGTACACTGTGCTACGATAGCTTTTTAGACAAAAACTTTGGTATGTGTTTTAAACATCTGATTACAAAATGTTTCTATTTTCTGTTATAATATCCGCCACTCTTCTGTGAAGATGTTCTACCAGATCTTGTGGAGATTTGGGTAAGATTTCATTCAGCCACAGAGGTGTTAGTAAAGTCAGCTACTGATGTGGGTGAGGTGAGGAAGCCTGGGGGGGGGTGCAGACAGTGTTTACATTCATCCCAAAGGTGTTCAATAGGATTTATAGCTCTATAGCAGGAGATCTTCATGGAGCTGGCTTTGTGCAGCCAGCAGGAGTTTTGGGTCTTGTAGTTCAAGTGAAGGGAAAATTTCATTCACCTGCATCCAAAGACGTTCTATACAATCGTGTGCCTTCAAGTTTGTGGTAACTATTTAAGTCGCTCAGGTTCACATTTGACTGCAGGTTGTATTCTGTATAAAACTACAGTATGTTTGTGACTAATAAAATCTTGAATCAGATCAACCGGACTTTTGAGGCCTTTTTAATCAGATTAGCGATCAATTCGATACTGTAAGCAAAAACTGACCGATATCAGCCCACTGGATCTACTCCCTATTTGCGACACACACACACACACACACACACACACACAAACACACACACACACACACACACACACACACACACACACACACACACCTGCCTGAATAAACACGGCTTGTCTGTTTTTTTTCTGGTCACCTTCACTGACTTCAGATTGGAGAACAGGCTCTGATGGAGGGCCCGAGGCACGTGTCAAACCAGCAAATGTAGCCGTCAGAAACAATAACTTCGACTCATACCTGAGCTATGAAACTCGTTTTTTTCTCACCGCCACACGTAGGAGTCTAAATGTACGGAGTCTCCGCTAGGCTGTGATGGATAGGGTAAGAAATTTGACAGACGTAAAAAAAAAAAAAAAAAAGCAGGGTTTTCAGTAAGGGTTTGACTCCGAGCTCTTGCAGTATCACAGGATGGGTTTCTGCAGTTTCTGTGGAGGTTCTGTGACATACATTTTGAAGCGCGTTTGAAGGACACGATTAGCGATTAGTAAGTCATAGCTAGAAAAACGTCCATATAATAATTAGCTAATCTTTCAACATTTTTTAGTGCACTATAACAATTATTCATTAGATCTTTATTTTTAACGTAGTATTAACGTAGACTAGAGGAGCTAAAGTTTTACATTCTCTGTTAGCTTGATTTAAAATTTAGCTATTTTTTAATTGGAAATATGATGTACAAACAAACCAGTTAGCAACTAGGCATCATGCTAACTAGCTAACTACTCGCTAACCTGGTAGCTTGCGTCATCCTTCCCTTGACTAGCAGCTAAATGTATCAATAGAAACTTTGTTCATTACTCATGAATTTGAATGAAAATCTATAAAAAATGCTAATTATCTGACAGGAAGTTCATTTACACTAACAATTCAATACAATACAAGAGCTTTAGGGATAGTTAAGAGGTTCTTACATGTTCTTCGGAAGTTTTAGAACTTTGTGAAATTTGTTGATAGAGCTGACTGACCTTGCCGACATAGAGCGGATCATCTCCCGTGTACTCCTCCAGGACGAAGAACTGGTTCCACACCCAGTTCCTCTTGTGTCTGTGGAGAACCATGTCCTCATCCTCGACTCGTACTGGTGCGTCTGGTTCTGGATGCAAAGGAACCGAGTTTAGCGTCATGGCCCGGCAGTTGCCCGCCCACTGGACCAGGACGACCATGCCGAACACCATCAGTCCACACCATCCCCGGTGACTCCTCCTGCTCATGGTGTAGGCCGGAGGAGAAAAAACTAATTCAAAGCGGTGAGAAGAAGTCAGTGTGGGGTGACGGCACGAGTTATCCAGCAGCTCGGGGTTTGCTCTGGAGTTTGTTCTCTGGGTGGAAAGGCAGTGGAGATGAGGAGCAGGACTGATTGATGAGCCGGACCACAGGTGAAGTGGATGTAGATCACAGCTGAATCAGGAACGCCAATCCTGAGAAGACAGAGAGGAAAAGTGTCTGTGAGGGAGGGAGTGAAAGAGAAGAGAAAGAAAGAGGCGAAACTGAGGCAGGACGTTAGACCTCGAATGCTAGCATGAAGTTTCACGTGTTATAGCAATATGTGTCCTGCGTTTGAAACGTGTTAATGAAGACGACACGTTCAATACGGAAGTGAATCAAACTTGCCATGGTCTTCAGATAAATGTCAGCTGCTAAACTGAGCCAAAGCACAGAGCCGTAGGAACTCTGCGTCTTCTGCAGATTGAGCAGAAGAGATGAAATGATAAGAGTCCCAGATTTTGTTATAGTTCCCCTGGTGTGTTCTTACCCTCGGCCCAATAATTACTCAAACGAGAACCCTGTAATTACACTCAGAACATCGGAGAGCATCTGAACAAGGTGGACTTGATGCGCTTTAACATCCGAGTGAAGCCTCTGAATCATATACACTATAAGTATTGGGACACCTGACTTTTCCACCCATATGCAGTTCTTCCCCATCAAGTCGGAGACACCTAATTGTATAGGACATTGGTCACCAAACTTTTGGAATCTACCACATTTGGAACGGCCCTCTAAAAATGACCAGAGACATTTTTTGTAAATGTAAATGAAAAAATGTTTTACTCATATAATATCTGTATTTGATCGAAGGTTGGCTTTCAAATGAAATTTCCCTTAATTATTAATGCCATTTCATTAATTGTCAGATTTACCCAACAACCATATGCATGTAATAAATGGTTTGACTTCAGTAGCAATGAATATGTAAAAAAATCATTATCCTAGTAATATTGCTCTTTTATTAGGCTTTATACATCGATCAGCCATAACATTTAAACTGCCTGCCTGGGTATATGATATTTGAGTACTGGGTATATAATAAATAAAAGTGATTAGTGCCATTTGAGCAAAATAATTAACACTATTTATGTCAGCTGACAGTGGTTTTTAATTTTGAGATTAGACAGACAGATGTTTTTAAATCTGCTTTTAAAAATTAAAATGAAAAAAAAATAAAAATAAAAAAAAATTTTGTGTTGTATTATTTAATGTTTATTTACTTATTTTATTCTTATTAGTTTTTTTTTTTTTTTTAGTTTTATTTCTTCTTCTATGCTTGGAAAGGCGATATATAAAATAAAAATGGTTATTATTGTAATTATTATGCCCATTTGTCTGCATGTTGCAGATCAAAATAATAAACTAATAGCATTAGGAGGCATCATAAATAAATGTAAAATCATTATCAAATTTCCACAATAATACTACCATGTCATTCTCTGTTCCAGACCGACCCCCATTAAAGAAAGAAAAAACGATGGCGCTCACAAAATAAAGTTTGGCGACCCCTGGTATCGGAGGTCTTTGGATGCGACGTGAAATTGTTCCTTCACTTAAACTAGAAGACCCAAATCTGTTCCAGCATGACAATGCTTCTGTGCACAAAAGCTCCATGAAGTTTAGCTGTTCATGGGTTGGAAGATGTGAAAGATCTCCTGCTGTAGATCTCCAACTCTATAGAACATAAATAAATGTGAACACCGACTTTACTAACACCCATGTAGCCGAATGAATCTCACGCAAATTTCCACAAAATGGGGTGGAACACCTTCCCAGAAGAATGGAGGTTATTATCACAGTCAACTGGGACTAAAATGTGGAATGGAATCGTATGCTTAGGTGTCCACCAAAGTTTGTCCATATTGTGTATAGAGGAATACCAGATTCAGCCAGAGCACAAAATAAACACAAACGTAAGGAATTGTATTAAATCCAGTGCTGGTTTTAAAAGTTCGGATTCAACGTGATTCGGATTCAACGTGATTTCTTCTCCTCACTCGAGTGCAAGATTCAGAAGCGACAAGATCTTTTTGATATTTCAAAGGAAGCCGCGAGAAGTATGTGAAGTGCTGCGGGTGAACTAACAGACCCACAGACCCACAGAAAGTGGAGCACATTTGTCTTAAGAGCAAAGACAGAAAGAAAAGTGAAAAAGAGAGACAGGGAGAGCGAGCAAGCGAGAGAGAGAGAGAGAGAGAGAGAGAGAGAGAGAGTGAGCAAGAGATCAATTGCTGACAGCAGTAAAACAAATGTATGCCACTCCGAGTGCCCATATAGAAGGTGTCAGCTAAATGAAAATGCCTAATAGCAGAACAGCGGTACACCATTTCCGTGCAGGACATTCGACGTCCTGGGAGATTTATATTTCCTTTAGCAGCTGATGAGATCAGACAGAAAAAATAAAAAAAACAACCACCGCAGCACTGCTGTTTCCGTCGCCGAGGCCCAGCTTTTAGCGGTTTTTTTTGCTAATGCAGAAACCCCAGTGAGCTCAGACTGACCAGAGACGTCTGCACACGTCCATTATAAAGCCAAAAGAATTCCACAAGTCTAATTTAAACCCGAACGCTGCACTTTTCACACAATGACGTGTGTTTTTGGTGAGATGTAGCTGAACGCTTTGACTCAAACTGACACGTTATTCAGAGGAGTTCTGCTCCACTTTGACCTGAGCTCTGAATAAGCATTGTGAGGAAATTCAAAGGATTTAAGGAAATATAGGAACTAATATTAACGTACGTAACGAATGTGAAGAGTAGCATGAAAAGAAATGTTGATTTTATAATAGAAAATGGTCCTGAAATCACACTTTATTTCTTATTTTAATAGTGGAAATTATATAAATTAAAAAAAATATATAATATATATAGAATTCAAAGTACAAAATGTGATAGTTACACTTTGAATCTTTTTAACTTTTTAAAATGTACCCCTTAATAATATTTTTTAATCTATAAAATCTAAAGATATAATCCTTATTTATTTACCCTTATTTTCACATTTTCTAATTCTTGGTTTTTTTTTTCTTATTTATTCCTATTTGTAAATATTGGGAAAAAAAATTATTGTAAAAATGTATTTTTTAATATTTATTAGTAGTTTCAAAAACATTTGTAGATATACCCTATTCTTTTTTTTTTTAAACTAATAAAATAATGAAAACATTTTTAAAAACAATTTTTAAATAAAATGCCTGCTTGGTTAAATAATATACATATAAATATTATATAATATAAAAAAATATATTAAATAGAATCAATAAAATTAATGCAATACAATTTTTTGTTTTATGATTAAATCGAGCGATTAATTAAATTGGCACAAATTGAATTGATTAAATAAAATGACAATTAAATACTTTACATTTGTTAGACCCCAGATGAGAAATACAGATGTGTATATCTGCAACTTATGGAACAGCAGGTTCAGATTTACATTCGTCTCGTAGCTCACACACTTTTCCTGTCTGCTGTTTTGTATTTCCTGTAAGACGAATGAACACACAATAATCCAGGATCTTACAGAGCTACCACGAGCACAACACTACATTTCAAGCGTCTTTGTGCTCAGTGGGACGGAAACAAAGCGGCCGCGACTCGTGACACGGCCTGGCGCTCCATTAGCAATGCAGATGCGCGGTTCAGAAGAATGTAACCTTGGCTAAAACGACAGAATTCCAGTCACATCACGCATCCGGCCCTCGGGGTTCTCGCCAGAGCTTACACACGCTTCAAACAGCCTTTTAAACTCCCAATCAAAGGGGTTCAAACAGAAATTGGGTCGAATCCGTCCTTGAAGCAGAACCCAGAACGCCTCACGCCTTCAGAATTAATTCTGATGTCATGGAGGATGTCAGGGCCTGGACGGAAATTCGACGCCTCAGGAAAACCGAAGACTTCACACGTCGCTACGAGGAGATCGGAACTTCAATGTTCATACAGAAGCCTCACGTTTCATCCTGTCGACCAGTCGCAGCGATTTGCTCCTCATACTGAGAAGAAAACACTTTTTATCCGTTTATAGTTACATTTCCTTTATTATCATTCGTAAGTTTTGACGATCGACTGCAGAACAAGAAGATGCAGAAAAGAATCAGATGGTACTATAAAAACCTGTTCATATAAACCTGAGATTTGTAGCTGTAATACTGTTCCAGCTGTTCTTCTCAAAATATTTATCATCCTATAAACATCATCTTCTTCTTCTTTCTCCTCCTTCTCATTATTTCCATCATTATCCTCCTTCTTCTCCTTATAATCCTCACATCATCATCATCCATATACTCCACCTCCTCCTCCTCATCATCATCATTCTCCTCATCCTCTTCATTCTCCTCCTCATCATTCTCCCATCATTCTCCTCCACCTCCTCTTCATCATCATTTTCCTCCTCCTCCTCCTTATAATCCTCTCATCATCATCCATATACTCCACCTCCTCCTCATCATCATCATTCTCCCCATCCTCCTCATTCTCCTTCTCCTCATTCTCCCATTATTCTCCTCCGCCTCCTTTCCATCATCATGTTCCTCATCCTTCTCCTTATAATACTTACATCATCATCATCATCTTTATCCTCCACCTCCTTTCCATCATCATCATTCTCCTCCTCTTCATCATCATCATTCTCCTCCACCGCCACTCCATCATCATCATTCTCCTCCACCTCCTTTCCATCATTATTCTCCTTCACCTTCTCCTTATAATCCTCACATCATCATCTTTATCCTCCACCTCCTCTCCATCGTCATCATTGTCCTCCTCCTCCTACTTATAATCCTCACATCATCATGATCTTTATCATCTTTATCCTCCACCTCCTCCCATCATCATCATCTTCATCCTCATCATTCTCAACTATAATCCTCACATCATCATGCTTATCCTCCACCTTCTCCCATCATCATCATCATCATCATTATCGTCATCATCCTCCACCCCCTACTCATTATCATCATGATCTTTATCATCATTCTCATTATAAGCCTCACATCATCATCATCATGATCCTTCTCCTCCAGCTCCTTATCAACATTGTTCTCATTATAATCCTCCCATCATCACCCTTCTCCTATATGTATATATATTTTGTGGACTTGTTTATTCAGTTTGCACATTTTTTTCAAGCCACAGACTTATAACCTTTTACTTTTACTTTTCAACAGTGTCTACACGTCTCTTCACTGCTACAGCCTTTATTTTCATTCACTGTACATATCTTTATATATATATATATTTATTTACATGCTGTACATATATTTACATGTTTATCTGCACCTGTAAATTTGAACAATTGTTACTGTTTGCACTTCTGGTTGATGCTAAACTGCATTTTGCATCTGTCTCTACATCCTCATCCTCCATCAACATCATCACCATTATCACCATCATCTTCCTCCTTATCATCATCATCATCCTTCTACCCTGCCTTCTCTTCAATCTCAACATCATCATCATCATCAGTTTCTTCCTCCTCATGATAATCCTCATCATCAACTTTCTCCATCTCCTCCTCCTCGTCCTCTTTTTCATCATCACTAAGGCGATCTTTGCTAGGCTATTCTTTATTAAGTATCTTAGCTTAGGTTGGATCCCTCAGCAGGGTAAAATTCTCTTCATGGTTAGCTTTTGCTCGCTAGTTTATACAACTCACTCGATTATTAGCTTTCCTTCACTTACAGAGTGGTTTTCAGTGTCACTTTCTTTCTAGTTACTCCACACTCACTGCGGTTTTGTTCACTCGTGCTAGGTTAGGCTAGACTAGCTTTCTGTATATTTGATGTTGCTCTCTAGTTAGCATTATCTAGTTTACTAGTTTGCTATTATCGCGTTTCTAGGTTAGCTTTCATTTGCTATTTCTCTATTACTTCCTTCTTTTCTTCACAGGTTCCTTTTCACATAAGTAAGATTAGCATTTATGCTCACTTGCTAACGCACTGACTAGCAAAACTAGCAAGTGAAACTAGCAGAGGCTAACCTAGAGAGAAAGAGCATTGCATTCCAAAGCACAACAGCATGTCCGAGCTAACTGAGAGTATAAAATAAATCTTTGAGGAAAAGAAAGCTAATCATCTCATTACTAGCGAGAGAAATCCAGCCTACTGAGTTTCGCTCACCAGATTAGTTTTCCTTTCGCTCACAGATTTGATTTCAATCAGTAGTTTAGCTGTTCCCTTTCTTATCTTCTTTTTTTCTCATTTGTTGGCTTTTGCTCATTATATTCACTCTCCCTCGCCAGTTAGCTTTCCACCTGCTGGGTCTCTCAAACTCTGATCGAGAGTTCCAGCTTCAGCTCCCGGTTTTAATAAAAGCTGTGAGAGGATGAAGGAACGATGTGCACGCTTACATAAGGTTATTTTCATTCCCCCCTTGAAAGTTCCATCCACTTTACATGAAAAGAGAAGAAATTCTCTCCTATTGCGTGAACAATAGAGACGGCGGAGAAGTCGCTAATTCTCCAAGCTTTGTTGTGAATATTCTGACCACAGGATCGACATTAACCTCATTAATATCATTTCAGTTTTCGCTTTCCTGGGGATTTGATTTTCTCAGGCGTTTCGATCGAAGCGCTTTTGAATAGTCTGACGGTTTTTAAGCACAGCTGGATTTTCTGTTCCAGGTGCGTTAGGAGCAGGACGAGGATGAGGACGTATGACGTGGAGACGGACGTCCAGAACGCTGACGTGCGGGACGAGCGTTAAAAGCAAGAATTGCAAAAGAATCGGAAGAACAATCCTCCAGGGATCCTCTGTCCTTTCCTCTTATTTCTTTTTCTCTCTTTATCTCTCCCACACACACTCCCACACACTCCCACACACACACACACACACACACACACACACACACACACACGCACACACACACCTTGTCTTTCTCTCTACCCAGATCATGAACAGTAAGGCAAAGTAATTCACAAAGTATTCTTCAGAGACTCCGTCGCTCCAAGTCTCTCACTACTCCCTGCTTCTCACATCCATCCATCTCTTTCTTTTTTCCTTTTTTTCTTTTTCTTTTTCTCTGAATCTGAACTACAGCCATACTGGAAAAGAACACACAGTCTCAGGATATTCAGGATATTTTGCACGCCTCAGAGGGGAAAACGTCTCATCCGAAGCCTCTAATCTCCATTATAAGCCATGCTTTAGCTGGGAATTACAAGCTCTTAGCTTCCTGATTAGATCGCTGTACGTTACACTACATAAACTCCACAAACGTCAGAAAAAAAAAAAAGAAACAGCATGGAGGCAGTTCGAGGCGGAAAGAAAAAAGGTCTCTAACCGTGTCTCAATTATTCTCAGAAACACAGAAGATCCATTCAGGGTGAAAGTTCAGAGAACACGGAGTTCTGAACATCCGAAGCGTAAATCTTACAGGAGATCAGCTTCAGAGTCAGGAAGCAGTCAGGAGTCTAATAATCATCATAATAATATTCATAATCATCAAAAAATTATAATAAATGATGCCTTCCTTATGGCTCTCATAAGATGTATTCAACCTTTCTTTTCATTTTTCATTCTTCTTTCTTATTTTTCATACTGTCTTTCTTTCTTTCTTTTCATTTTTGTTTGTTTGTTTCTATCTATCTATCTATCTATCTATCTATCTATCTAT
>JAAIIK010000070.1:1781048-1794217 GCA_014706435.1 Silurus glanis | reverse complement strand
AGATAGATAGATAGATAGATAGATAGATAGATAGATAGATAGATAGATAGATAGATAGATAGATAGACTGCATAACATTTTTATAAACTCATTACAGATCACTGAGAGAAGCACATTTATAGTCTATAAAACACACACACACACACACACACACACACACACACACACACACACACCACATATAAACTGTTTTTTTTTCACCAGCTGCTCCATTAACCTGGAGTTGAATGTAAAAGTGGAAGATGTTAAAGGTTTGTGATTGCTCCTTTTCCCCTTCATAACCAAACTGATATATTGTAGAAGATGCAATGCTTTTATGTTTGTGTGCATACGTGTGTGTGTGTGTGCGTGTGTGCGTGTGCGTATGCTTGTGTGCATGTGCACATGTGTTTGTGTGTGTGTGTGTGTGTAATATCTGTGCAAAAAAGCTGCACTGAAATGAAATATAAAAAAAACAAAGAAATAAAAGTCTTGTTATTATTTATGTGACTTCATCATTATACAATATGGTTGATATTAACAATCATCTTATATTTGTAATATGCATTTTAACATTTAACCTTATCTTAATTGTCTGTAAAATATGTGCCCACATTAATCACAAGTACCTACATTGCAGAAATATCAGAAAAGTGTGTGTTTGGGTTTGCTGGTCCTCATAAGCTTAGTCTACTTAAAATTGTCCCCAAATTGTGAAAAAATGTTGCATTGCTTTATTAAGCTTTTTTTTTTATTTAAAGTGTCAGGTGTCTTCACATATGAATTTAAAACATGAATCTGCTTTTCATTTCCTCCTAAAACTTTTAGAAAAATGGGTCCCCACATTCTGGAATTCAGCTTGTAGTCCTCAAAAATTGGTTAGACAAGTATGTGTGTGTGTGTGTGTGTGTGTGTGTGTGTGTGTGTGTGTGTGTTAGAACGCATAGGCAGATTGTGAGGAAGGTGTTTACATAAGCTTTGTAAACCTTCCTGCTTTGCTACATTGAAAGCTAAAATGTTCTTAGGGAGGCTTTAGGTTTAATTCTGGGATTATTCTGCTGCTCTTCAGCGAGATGAAACGTACTCCAGCGTGTCCCTGTCCACGTAATTAAAAACACACATCTGCAACATCAGGAGATGACAAACAAACATATATCAGCATCTGCATTCCGTCCACACGAGATTCTTCAGAAGGAGGAGTAGGTGCAGGCGGAGAGCTCCCTCTGTTTGCCTGAGCTCCTGATTACATTTCTGATTTTTTTCAGCCAGACGGCTTCATCAAGACTGACGTTTATTAGATCTCTTGCTGCTGGCTACTTGACGCAACACAACGCAGAGAGCATGTGACAGATGGATGAATGCAGAAGAACTAACCATAATGAACAGAGCCCTCGGGGTGGGCTTTCATCACAGCCTGTGAACCGGCCCGAGCTTCTGACGGGTCAGATGGCCACATGCCTTCTGTATTGCGTGGGTTTAATGGAGTTGTGGTAGCGTAGAAAACAATTTTGACAAGTTGGCGACAAAAAGAGTAGAAAGAAAATAGCAGCAATGTCTGGAGACAACTGAGCTTTAGAGAAGTAAAAATCTATAAGAAACTGGAATCCATTTGCTGAAAAAAATGCAAAAGAAATGTAAATGCTTCATACAATAAATACATACAAACTGCTGTGCTTTGATCCTAGAATAGATCAAACTTCATGAAGTGCCCTTTAGGATGTCCTTTTTGTGCAGAAAATGTGATGACCTGCCATAATGGATGTACTTCAAATAAAAGAAAATAATAATGAAATGCCTTTTAGGATGCCCCTATGTGTGCTTAAACACCCTAAAGTGCCCTCCAGGATGCCGTTATAATTAATTTATCTCATCTTCTTATTGCTGTAAAGAAACTGGGATGTTGTGCCCTGTAATCATTAAGAGAAAACCTGATGAAGTGCCTTCTAGGGTGATATTTCTGTGAACATAAATATGTGATGCAGTGCCCTATAGGGTTGTCCAATGTCAAGAAAGTCCCCTAGAGTAGCAGCTAGTTGTTAATGAAGTGCCCTCTAGAGAGCCCTGACAGTAGATACAACTGTTACTATGATTGTGTTATTAGAGTGGAAATGTGATAAAGTGCCCTCATGGCTACCTTTTTGATGGGGAAATGTGCTGAAATGCCCTTCAGGTTGGCATTATGTGCAAGAATATGTGATAAAGCACCTTGTAGGTTTTACCTATGTTGAAGGAAACATGTGGAAATGTCCTCTGTGTTATCAAATACACTAAAGTGCCTTCCAGGGTGGTTTTTCAGTAATAATAAATCTGATAAAGTGCCCTAATGGTTGCACTAAAAGCAAGAAAAGTTCCTCTATGTGCAAGAAAAACATTATGAAATGCCCCCTAGTCTGCCACCATTTAT
Source organism: Silurus glanis (assembly GCA_014706435.1). Classification (NCBI taxonomy): domain Eukaryota; kingdom Metazoa; phylum Chordata; class Actinopteri; order Siluriformes; family Siluridae; genus Silurus; species Silurus glanis. Next base: position 1,791,834 of record JAAIIK010000070.1, on the reverse strand, counting down.
GTAACTCTAACTGGTTTTCCTATTGGTTAAAGAAAAACCTTGTCGCCTTTAAACCCCCTACCCAACTTTTGAATGCAGGACGAGGGTTTCTGATTTGAGACAAAGCTCTTCACGATGATAGAAAGTTTGAAAGAATAAGAGCTTGTGAGCGTCTTTAGTGTTGCATTGGAAGTTTCTATGTACCTCAACCTAGTGGACTTTAGGGCAGAGAAGTTTATGCTTTTACACCTATTTGAGAAGACAGTTACTCAAACAAGAAAGTTTCTCAGATGATACAGATACTCAGATGGTACAAATTCTTGGCCAATGCAGACACTCAGATGAGAAAGTTTGTTAGTTGAGACATTTACAAACACAAGGACAAGAAGGACAAGACCGTAACACAAACAAGGCAGTTACTCAGACGACACATCTTGTGTTTTTGGCCGTGATCTTTGTTTGTCCATCGAGCTTCATAAGAGTAAAACCTCCTGTTTTGTTGCTGCATGTTTAGTCTGAAACACACCCCTGACCTTTCTGCTGTGCTTTCTGTTCCTAAAGAAATTAATGCAGGTCAGACATCTGAGCAGAAACCGAGTCGATTTTGGGTTTATGTCGGATCGTTCATCCCTGGCCTTTACAGGGCTAATCATAAGGCCATGAGATACATCACTATATGCTCTTCTACTTCTGTTGCAGCAAAAAAAAAAAACAAGGTGCATCTGTCAGAAGCAGCTGAAACGCATGGCCCTGAACGGTTCCCATCATCACTCAGCAGCTGAGACGTCTCGCCTTCATTCTCCTGCTCCCGCTGTGAGGATTTTGCCCCCACATAATTCAATTATTTCTCATTTAATCACGCTCCATTAGATTGCCATCGCTCTCCGACTCGGCTCGTTACGGCAAGGAAACGGCTTCCAGGAGGATTTGCTGGTGACGGGGTGAACAGTCGCCTTCATGTCCACTAAAACATTTTTTTATCACGAAACGTAATGCTGTGAGGTAGACTGCTGTGAGCTGCTCGGGCTGATAAAAGGCTGTCGTTAAACGATTTATGCTGCAAATAGATTAGCATGTCTGTAAGCGACGTGTTGCACGTAGTTCTGAAACAATTCCGGAAATAATAATACAATAACAGTACCTTGTAAAATGTTTTATTCCTTTTATACCATATGTGGTATAAACTGGCCAATGATAATATTTTTTGTATAATCGCACAGTTTAAACACTTATAGCTACAGATAATGTTGTGGAGCACCTGAGACTCCGCCCACATTTATCCAATGAGATTTGGAAACGCCCTCTGTTTACACCGGCAGTTTTTTTTTTGGAACACTTTCTAATCTATGAAATGTGTGAAAACGTTTCCCAACCTTATACGGCACATGCATCAAAACATAATATACTCTGACTTGCATCTTTCAGGCGTTTATTGACGTGATCGCGAACAAACGTCCGCCAGTCTTGAAGAAACGTGATCTGAAGCATGAACACAATGAACTTGAACATGAACTTATATGAGTGCTCTTAAACGTTTTTGATGGAGACTTTAGTCGTTCCACAACCACACAGAGACACTCCGAGAGGGTCTTCAAAATCAATACTCGAGTCTTCATTCTGAGTTGTACACAAAGAAAACTATGAGTCAGTGGGTCACATGACACCTTCAAACCCACTTAAAGCACACCAGGTGGTGGACGAAGTTGTTTTGTGGTTGTTGTCTCTGATATTCAAACTGATTATTATCAATCTGAACAACCTTCAGGTTGCAGAACGAATGTTCTCTTGCAATGGCATCAATTCGAAGAAACAGAACGTCGTTACCTTCTTACACATGTTTTAGTGAGGATGAGAGATTTTGGAAAATGTTGGTGCAGATGGAGAAGGTTATAATACCGAAATATGGCTGAGAAATCTACACAACTATGGGCATGGCCTTCAAAACCCACTTCTGGATGTGCTATTCTAAAAAATGTTCAGTGTAACAGTAACTCCCCTTTGATTATTTTCCCTTAACAGCATTCCTCACATAATAAACACTTCCTGTCAGAACGCTGTGGTGAAATACCTTCTCATATTTCTGAAGCCTATTCAAGCTAGCAACGCTAGTTTTCTGAATGAACACAAAACGGAAAGTTGTTTCGGTTTTCGGGTGAAGTTTTAATCACAAGCCTAGCATTTTAACCTGAGGAAAGATTTGGAAAGCAAGGAAGGAAGGAAGGAAGGAAGGAAGGAAGGCAGGAAGAAGTCTGGTTGCTGAATTCGCTTTAGAGGATCGCTACATCCGTGCGTTTCCTAGCCGTAATCACCTCCACGCTTTCCCTCTGACGGATATTGAGTTTGAAATGAAACAGCCGTAAATTGCCTCATCCCTTTTAATCCCTGCGTCGGATTTAATCCCCTCGTTCTCCCAGACACAATAACAATTAGCAACGAGGAGCCGATAATTAGAGTCAGCCTTCGGAGCACAAGAAAAAAAAAAAAAAAACATAGTCAACTCGCACGGGGCATTTTTTTTTTTCCAATTTTTTTTTTTTTCCACTGTTGCAACTATTCATTACGATTCCCCCAGAAACAGAGATGCTGAAACCTCACGTACAGGTGTGTTTGGCAAAACGTCACGCAAAACACAACCTGCCACAGTTTTTACTACAACAAAGGAAATTGTTCACTGAATCAAAAATAAAAAAAAAGAACAAAGAATAGTTTCTGATCTGTTTGTATTGATCTCGTCGTCGTACAACCAAAAGCAGCGAGTGTGGGAGGTTTGACACGCCTTCGGATACAAAGGTTAAACGAGCATTCCTCTGCTGCACGCCTTCGGCTTTGGGGTCTGCAAAATATTCCATTCAGGAATCCTAATCACAAAGCTGAAGATCCCAGCCTCTAGCGATGCTCCCACACACACACACACACACACCAAGCACAAGGCTTTCCTGTTGCCCTCTTGCCAATTAATGGCTCAACTCTGAAAGCTTATTCAATACAATTTTCAGGTCCTGCTTTATAAATTTTATGCTACGCGCCGAGGTTGAATCAAACATCAGGAAAATATTCTAGTTGTGTATAAAATGGACAGAGAGAAGACAGTTGAGATGCATGTTCTGTCCTTTCAATCATCTCTTTATATTTTATAGCTTAAAACTGTACCTCTGTGATCGGAGGTGTAACTCTAAACCACTGACATCAGTGTGGCTTCACACGCGAACTCCTACCTTCAAAAAATGCAGAATAAACAAATGTACTCGTTTATCCTAAAAGCTAACGTAGGAATGAAATCAGAATGAAAAAGTGTCCTCAATGTCAGATCCTGACCTGATTAGAAATAAACAATAAGAAAGTAAACGTGAGGAAAATGTGAACATCTTTTAACTAGCTCCTTAGCTCACAACACTTCCTGTCCTAAGCTCTGGCTAGCAAATGTTAGCTAACGTGATAATACCTCTGATCGAACTGAATGTTAATCTCTTACTGCTATGATAGATAGCATTCTCACTCAGCTAGGTATTTAAAACATCGTCACCGATAATCCGATCTACATATTCGACCTTCTGACGCTTCAAATGCACCTTTTCTAGCTTAAATATAAAAAAAAACTGGCTTCCTGTAGCTGCCCGGATGAGATTTAAAACACTTGGTTACAAAACTAAAAAAAGGACATGCACCTCAATTCTTCTGATCCTGAGCAGAATCCATTTACATTCATAGCATTTGGCAGATGCCCTTAGCTTCTCACAGTTATCTCATTTCTACAACACGTAGTGCTCAGGGGCCGAGCAGCGGCAGCTTGGTGGTGCTGGGATTTAAACTCACGACCTTCTGATCAGAAGTCTTAACCATTTATCTACCACTTACACAAGCGCAACCACGGCTCGACTCATCACCTCCATCTCTCAGGGCACATTGAAGACATTGATTGCTTTCATACTCTTGATGTCTGGACCACTTGATGTCTGGACGGCCATTGGAATGTTTTTATTAATTGAAACCCAGTGTATAAGTCACTCGGTATAAAGGGGCGTCTATCAAAATAGCAAAGATGTTAAATATGCTAATGTTGGAAACAAATATTAGCTAGAAAGTTCAGTGCTGAAGATAAATATTAAATATAGATTGTATGCCTTTAAAACATTAGCTTTTGGGGATATAAACTAGCTGTTTGCTAATTGCTGGTTGCCAGTAATTGTAATTTGCTGCCTTCTACCGCTGCTATGTATCTAGAAATACTTTTAGAAAGGTGAGGTGAGGAGACCTGAGGTGCAGTCAGTGTTCACATTAATGGCAAAGGTGTTTAATAGTGTTGAAAGCTTTATAGCAGGAAATCTTCCACATACTTCCAATCCATGTAAAGCAGATCAGATCTTCATGGAGCTGGCATTGTGCACAGGGGCATTGTCATGCTGGAACAGGTTTGGGTCTTCTAGTTCAAATGAAATTAAATTAAATCCAAAGACGTTTTTTTTTTTTCTTTCTTTATAAATTTTGTTAATGAATTTAATCTATTTTCTAGGTTGAATGTGAAAATGTCTTCTTCTTCTTCTTTCGGCTGCTCCCATTAGGGGTCGCCACAGCGGATCATCCGTCTCCATACCACCCTGTCCTCTACATCTGCCTCTTTCACACCAACTACCTGCATGTCTTCCCTCACCACATCCATGAACCTCCTCCTTGGCCTTCCTCTTTTCCTCCTACCTGGTGGCTCCATCTTCAGCATTTTTCTACCAATATAATTCATGTCCCTCCTCTGCACATGTCCAAACCATCTCAATCTCACCTCCCTCACCTTGTCACCAAAACATCCTACATGTGCTGTCCCTCTAATAAACTCATTTCTAATCTTGTCCATCCTCGTCACTCCCAACGAAAACCTTAACATCTTCAGCTCTGCTACCTCCAGCTCCACCTCCTGTCTTTTACTCAATGCCACTGTCTCTAATCCATACAACATCGCAGGTCTCACCACAGTCCTATAAACTTTCCCTTTCATTCTTGCAGATACCCTACTATCACAAATCACTCCTGTCACTCTTCTCCACCCACTCCACCCTGCCTGCACTCTTTTCTTTACTTCCCTAACACACTCTCCATTACTTTGCACTGTTGACCCCAGGTACCTGAACTCCTCCACCTTCTCCACCTCTTCTCCCTGCAACCGCATCACTCCACTGCCCTCCCTCTCATTCACACACATGTACTCTGTCTTACTCCTACTGACTTTCATTCCCCTTCTCTCCAGCGCATATCTCCACCTCTCCAGGCTCTTCTCAACCTGCTCTCTACTCTCACCACAAATCACAATATCATCTGCAAACATCATAGTCCAGGGAGACTCCTGTCTGACCTCGTCCGTCAACCTGTCCATCACCACTGCAAACAGGAAAGGGCTCAGGGCCGATCCTTGATGCAGTCCAACCTTCACCCTAAACCAGTCTGTCGTACCTACTGCACACTTCACTGCCGTCACACTGTCCTCATACATGTCCTGCACCACCCTCACATACTTCTCTGACACACCTGACTTCCTCATACAATACCACAACTCCTCTCTCGGCACCCTGTCGTACGCTTTCTCTAAATCCACAAATACACAATGCAATTCCTTCTGTCCTTCTCTATACTTCTCCATCAACATCCTCAAAGCAAATAAGGCATCTGTGGTGCTCTTCCTCGGCATGAAACCATACTGTTGCTCACAGATGGTCACCTCTTCTCTCAGCCTGGCTTCCACTACTCTTTCCCATAACTTCATGGTGTGACTGATCAACTTAATTCCCCTGTAGTTACTGCAGGTCTGCACATCTCCCTTATGCTTAAAGATCGGTACCAGCACACTTCTTCTCCATTCCTCAGGCATCCTCTCACCTTCCAGAATCTTGTTAAACAATCTGGTTAAAAACTCCACTGCCATCTCTCCTAAACATCTCCACGCTTCTACCGGTATGTCATCTGGTCCAACCGACTTTCCATTCTTCATCCTCTTAATCGCTGCTCTCACTTCCTCCTTACTAATCCTATCTACATCCTGCTTCACCAACTCCACATCCTCCAACCTTCTCTCTCTCTGATTTTCCTCATTCATCAGCTGCTCAAAATACTCCCTCCATCTTCTCAACACACTCTCCTCACTAGTCAACACATTTCCCTCTCCATCCTTTATTGCTCTAACTTGCAGTACATCCTTCCCAGCTCGGTCCCTCTGCCTGGCCAATCGGTATAAATCCTTTTCTCCTTCCTTAGTGTCCAACCTCTTATACAGCTCCTCATATGCCTTTTCCTTGGCTTTCGCCACATCCCTTTTTACCTGCTGCCGCATCTCCTTGTACTCCTGCCTACTTTTCTCATCACTCTGTCGATCCCACTTCTGTTTTGCCAACCTCTTTCCCCTAATGCTCTCCTGCACTTCCTCATTCCACCACCACGTCTCCTTGTCTTGCTTTCTATTTCCAGATGTCACACCAAGTACTTTTCTAGCTGCCTCCCTCATCACTCCTGCAGTAGTTGCCCAATCATCCGGCACCTTTTCACCACCACCAAGCCCCTGTCTGACCTCTTCCCTGAACCTCACACTACACTCTTCCTCCTTCAGTTTCCACCATCTTATTCTTCTTTCAATCCTTACTTTCCTCCTCTTCTTCTTCGCCTCCAAAACCATCCTACAGACCACCATCCGATGCTGTCTAGCTACACTGTCCCCTGCCAACACCTTACAGTCTCCAATCTCCTTCAGGTTGCATCTCCTACACAGAACATAATCCACCTGTGTGCACCTTCCTCCACTCTTATACGTCACCCTATGATCCTCCTTCTTCTTAAAATACGTATTCACCACTGCCATTTCCATCCTTTTAGCAAAATCTACCACCATCTGCCCTTCCACATTCCTCTCCTTAAAACCATACCTACCCATCACCTCCTCATCACCTCTGTTCCCTTCACCTACATGCCCATTAAAGTCTGCCCCAATCACCAATCGTTCTTTCCTAGGTACACCATCTACCACTTCATCTAATTCACTCCAGAATCTTTCCTTCTCCTCCATCTCACAGCCAACTTGTGGAGCATAGGCACTGATGACATTTATCATCATCCCTTCAACTTCCACCTTCACGATCATCACCCTATCAGAAACTCTCTTCACCTCCACTACACTCTTACTGTACTCTTCCTTCAGAATCACCCCTACACCATTTCTCTTCCCATCCACACCATGATAAAACAGTTTAAACCCACCTCCAATGTTCCTGGCCTTACTCCCTTTCCACTTGGTCTCCTGAACACACAGCATATCTACTTTTCTCCTCTCCATCATATCAGCTACCTCTCTCCCTTTACCAGTCATAGTGCCAACATTTAAAGTACCAACCCGAACCTCCACTCTCCTACACTGCTCCTTTTCCTGCCGTCTCTGTAGACGTCTTCCTCCTCTCCTTCTCCTCCTTCGGCCAACAGTAGCCCAATTTCCACCGGTACCCTGTCGGCTAACGATACCTGTGGCGGTCGTTGTTAACCCGGGCCTCGACCGATCCGGTATGAAATTCTCATTTGTGATCCGCATATTTGATTTGGCACATGTTTTACGCTGGATGCCCTTCCTAACGCAACCCTCCCCATTTACCCGGGCTTGGGACCGGCACTAAGAGTGCACTGGCTTGTGCCTCCCTAATGGCTGGGTTTGAATGTGAAAATGTACTTAGCATAAAATAAAATAAAATAAAAAAACAACATTTAAATGTGTGTATTTATTCTTGTTTTTTTTTTTGCCACAAAACGGATTTTTTTATTGAGCTGAACTGAACGTGGACTAAGCGTAATGTGACCTGTTAACTAAAAGAGTTTGGTACGTCTGAGGTACGCCAAAAAATATTATATATATATATATATATATATATATATATATATATATATATATATATATATATATATATATATTTAGCTACATATTTTTTTAAATAATAAAGCAATAATAATAACAGACTCCAGTAATACTTCGCAATTTCCTGGTTTCGTCCTTTCCAGTTAATCATCTTGACTTTTTCTGTTTTTAGGCTCCTCGTCGTGTGAATATAATTTTCTGCTTTTGAACCTTTTTTCCCTGTGCTTTGATTTATGATAATGGATTTGCCTTTGATTACTGCCTGCCTTGTGTTTCGAGCCCCTGCTGTGGACCCCAGCCACGACACACGGATAAACATAAATGAAAAGCTTCAGCGCTGCTCCCTGCTCCCATTAGTTATAAATATTGAAAAATAGAATGATAATAAATTTGATGAGTTATCAGACTAATGTACACCACATCTGCACACATCACTGATCACTGACTTTACTCAAATTTACGCACACTGGACGTACGACGGCGAACAGTATATACATTCAATCTTTTTACTTTTCAGGATATTGTTACTAGGAAACCAACAAACATGAACTCTGAACATATCCTAGCTAAACATTGAGTTAGTTGCTTAGCAATTCCTAATTTCCCATGTGTGGGGAATTAAAATAATTAGCAATGGTAAGTACTATGTCAAACAATATCGACTTTCACCTCATATATCATAATTGTACTTTACTTAGTTTAGCAGAAAATGTTCAGATTAAAATTAGCATCTAGCATTGAGAATCAGGTTCTATGGGAATGTCACTAAATTAAGAAACAAGAAGTTGCTGGAAATAAATCTGCAGACGTTAATGTTAAGGGTTGTTGAAAAAATTAAGGTTTGTTGAATTTAACAGAACAAGACTAGCATACATAGCAGGACTAGTGTATAGAACAGGACTAGCGTACATAAAAGGACTAGCATCCAAAGCAAGACTACTGTACAAAGCAGGAGTAATGTGTACAGATAAGGACAAGTGTACAGAATAGGATTAATGTACAGAACAGGACTAGCTTAGAAAGCTTAACTTGAGAATAAACATTACAGATATTTTTGCCGTATTTAATTCCTTTTTATAAACATAAGGATATTCCGAGCTACTTGTTAACTCTCAAGCATGAACATTATAAGCATACAGATTACATCAGGTACATCAGATTTAACACAATATCGAATCTGTGTCATGTCTCAGCATGTCAGGGACTAATCTTTTCTGCTGTAAACGGTAGTCGGAGTGTAAGGGTCTGACAGCAAGCATCTGTAACGAGCGTCTTTACATGAGACTAATATCGATATCTAGGGACTTGTAAGAGAAATGTGAAATCTCCCTGCACACAGCGTTATCATGCAAATTGATTTGGGCTGTAAAGCTGTATGAAGAGGACAAGGAGGACGAACTGGATGAGGTGGGAGGCAAATAAAACACACTTAAATGAAAAGGTTTATAGTGAGAAAGCAGATCAAAGCAGCGCCGCTGGCCGTGGTTTAGTGGCCATTAACCGGAGGGCACAGGGAGGCCGCTTCGCTCGCCATCCAGGGGAATTATGCCTCTGCCTTTCATTCACTGGAGCTCTGAGGTCTGGAAGACTTTATCTTCTGTACCTCGTCAGGTCAAATCAATTTTCATCATCATCTGATTTCTACACATAGTGAGCGACAACACACACAGTGTCGTCGCTTATAAAGAATCAGGCTAGTCAGCTCAGCATATAACTAGCATATATAAAATAAAAATACAGAACTACCATAGAGGAAAAAGAACTAGTATGTATAATAGAACAGAACTAGCATATAGAAGAAATACAGAACAGAACTAGCATATATAATAGAACAAAACAAAACTAGCATATATAATAGAACAGAACATGCATACAAAACAAAACTAACATACAAAACAGAACTAGCATATGTTTTATTTATACAAAACTAGCATACAGAAAAAAACTAGCATATATTATAGAACAGAAATAGCATACAAAACAGAACTAGCATACAACATAGAACAGAACTAGCATACAGAACAACCTAGCATATATAATTGAACAGGACTAGCATACAAAACAAAACTAGCATATATATATATATATATGTCGCACAACTTCTAACCAATCGGATTTGTTTAGAGTTTAAAACCACCATTTTGGGTTTTATAATGGACAGTGTTGATGATGGAGTGGTGCACTAGATGTTTAGAAAGATGGACTCTGAGACAACTGTGATTGCTCGCGGGCTCGTAAAACAATACCTCAGACGTCCATCCCCCCCGTTCAAGAGGTCAGAAAGGTTCACGAAAGCCAGGCAGCTTATGACATGAGTGCTCCGCTCCAAATATCACGACTGCAGCCTCGACGGAAGTCTTTATTAAATCGTGTTCGGTCCCCGTAGTCATAGACGGGTCGCGGAACCTTCTGTACTTAAATGACAGCGTTGCCGGTTCCATTTCCCCAATCTAATTTAAAAGCACATCAGCGAACTCCGAGAATGCAAATCACACCGTGAAATAAAGGACTTCAGCGAGGCTTTGGATCTGTCATTAACATACGTCCCACAAGACCCCATTTTACTTTGTTATTTATTTAATTTTTTTTTCTGTGTGGGTTGGATTTGGGATCAGAACACTGCTAAGAGCCGGTTGTGTCAAAAGATTTTCTACTGATAATAAAGCTGTTCCGATTGGATTTTTTTAATTCAAAAATTCAAAAAAGTGCCATAATTTAACAGTCTTCTGATGATAACAATCATCTCGATGATGATAAACCTACATAAAGCTACACATATTTAACCTACAGAAGAACGTAAGCTGACATATACTTTATATAAATGTTATACATAAGGATATATACTTTCACACAGGTGCAGTGTGTGTCTGTGTGTGTGTGTCTGTGTGTGTGTGTGTGTGTGTGTGTGTGTGTGTGTGTGTGTGTGTGTGTGTG
>JAAIIK010000070.1:1757899-1773894 GCA_014706435.1 Silurus glanis | reverse complement strand
AAGAAAAGAAAAGAAAAGAAAAGAAAAGAAAAGAAAAGAAAAGAAAAAATAACAAGCTTGAACAACATGCTTATGTGAACTGGTAATAAAATAAAACTAACAACAAACTATAAAAAAAGTGTAAAAGTGTTGAAACACCTGACTTTTCCAACCAGATGTGGTTCTTTTCCAAACTGTTACCATAAACTTGGTGGCACACAATTGTATAGGATTGAAATTTTCCACTTTAACTAGAAGATCGAAACCTCTTCCAGCATGACAATGCTTCTCTGCACAAAGCCAGCTCTATGAAGATACGGTTTACATGGGTTGGAGTGGAAGATCTCCTGCTACAGAAGAAGATCTTTGGGATGTATGTGAATGCTGACTGTACCCCAGGCCTTCTCACCTCACCTACATCAGTACCTGACATCAGTATTAACACCTTTGTATCTGAATCTCCACAGATCTCCACATAATCTAGTGGAACATCTTTCCAGAACAATGGAAGCAATTATAACAGCAAAAGAGGACTGAATGTGGAATGTTCAAAGAGCAGATAACAATCATATGGTCAGGTGTCCACAAACCGTTGTTCATACAGTGTAGCTTGTTATGTTATGATACAGAAAAAGAAACATGAAGTTCCTCTTTAAAACCATCCTGTGCTGGAAATGATGAAGATAGACTATTGTGACGTCCAAGACACTGGAGCCTCCTCCTATAAATATTCCACACGCAGCTTGGTTAAATATTGCCACATTTTCATCAGTTTATTATCAGATCTACAATAAGTTTCTTGGTTCTTCAAATCTTTCCTTGAAATTAATAGACACATGTCCTTGTAGCTCTGATTCAAACCTCACAAATCCAGATTCCTGTCATGATGCCTCGGCTCGGCTGTTCGACCACCACCAGTTTTTCACTAATATTCCACTAACGATTCTATTAACCAAGATGGAAGCCCAGGCGCTCTCCTCAGGTGTTATCGTAATGGATTGGAACAAATCACAGCAGACGATGCCACATTCAGCAGGCCGTGCTGCGCTTGCTGGAGAAGGATCACTCCTGATTGGTCTTTCAGGAGTTCTCTGCTTCCGGCATGCCAACTCCCTTCGTTCTACCTCAGATCATTTACATCATTCAATACTCCAGCTAATTATCATGCATTAAGACGTGGATCAGGTGTAATAAAAAACCACAAAGATCCTGAAGAGCCTGGGTAGAGGTTACATCTTCTACATACAGACTGAGCGAGATCTTTAAGAAGTTCTAAGATAAGTAAGGACTCCACTTTTTAAAAAAAAGATAAGATCTTTATTACTTTTTTATTGGAGAGAGAGAAGGAGTCTCTGGTGATTGGAAGGCCGGGGGTTCCATACCCAGTATTGCCAAACTGCCACTCTTGGGGCCCTTGAGCAAGGCCCTTAAGTGCTCCAGGGGTGCTTTATCATTGCTGACCGTGCGCTCTGACCCCAGCTTCCTAAAATCACTGGGGTATGCGAAGAAAACAATTTCAATGTACTGTAATGTACATTTTACAAATATAAAGCACCTTTCTTTTTTTCTTTAGATTCTTTTTATTAAGGTGTGTGAGAGTGTGTGTGAGAGTGTGTGTGTGTGAGAGAGTATGTGGTTGTATGTGTGAAAGTGTAAAATTCTCAATTCAATTCATTTTTATTTGTAGAAGGCTTTTAACAACAGACATTAGAGCCTTACAGAGATAAAGCAGTAATAAATAAATGTATACATTTTATCCCTAATAATTGAACCAGTTGCAACTGTGTTAAAAAAAAAAAAAAACTCCCTGATATAGCATGAGGAAGAAACCTTGAGAGGAACCAAACCCAAAAGGGAACCTCAATTTCATCCTCAATGTCCATTCATTACAGTTCCATCATTAATAAGGTGTGCAGTGATGGGCGCTGTTCATGTAACCTGTGGTGCTGAACCATTGTAGAAAACTGTTTATATTAATTACAGTCCAAATCCATCCTTAAAGTTCGTGAGTTGCTCGGAAACGTCATGGATCTTCAGGCTGTTCATGTGGAACCATCCCAAATTGAAGAGAACTCCACCCAGAGGTATGGCGTTGGAATGAGTTGGTGCAGTTGCTTAAAAATAAAAATTCTGTCATATTATCGTGTAATTTCACTTGTTTTTCTTTCTGATTTCTTAATAACACACCAAGCTGCATTTTATTGTCCCCCTAATGACTGTCGAGGGAACGAGTGTTTATAGCTGCTATAACAAATTTCAACAAACGCAAATCCCTCGGATGTTCTTCTATTAACTGCAACCATAAATGGATAAAAAAAACAACGTTGATTTGTTGTTTGTTAAAAATAAAAACTTGTCACTGTTCGGATATTGCTGTGGGGTCAGAACCATAAAACACCTGCTGTTCCAGAAAAATACAATAAAAGGTGATCGACGTAACGGCGGCATCGCACCGGCCCAACGTCGATTAGACTAATAATGAACGTGGTGGGACAGGAAGTAAAAGAGCTACGTCTCAAACTCATCAACTGGAGTCCAATTAAAAGTCCTATTCAAATGCTCCTCGCACCTCGTCTAGACGCGGAGACGCAGAGACAAAAACAACAGGCGCAAATGCAAATGAGCGTAATTAGCTTTTAATGAGCAGAGGTTGTGCACTGAGGGTGTGTGTGTGTGTGTGTGTGTGTGTGTGTGTGTGTGTGTGTGTGTGTGTGTGTGTGAAAGAGAAGGAGAAGGAGGTGAAAAAAAGAAAGAAAGAGAAAATCACAGCCATGTTGTGATCTCAGATGATGAGAGAACTCAGGAAGTGACACGTTACCATCACACCAGGCCAAAGCTCAGCCAAGCCCATTACACGAAAGGAAACTAATTAAGCGGTGTTTCTTCAGAGGAGTGAGGGGCAGCTGATGGAGAACGCGAGGACGTGTGGAACAGCAGCAGCAGCAGCAGCAGCAAGTGAGGTCGTCATCCAGGTGATTATAAACTCTTATAAGAGAGTTATAATCTCTACACCTTCACTGTATAAACCTCCAAAGCAGTGTAAGAACATCTTCTCCGCCTCACCGCATCGCTTCTTCACAGCTTCTCAATATCTCCCTCTCTCCACATCTCACCTGCCTTACATCTCCACAGCTTCTCCACAATTCCCAAATATTCTACCCATATCTGTTTCTCCATATCTTTGCTTTGCTTCTCCAGATCTTCTTCATAACTACTCCACATCTTTGCTTCTCCACGTCTGTGCCTTTTCACATCTTGTCCTTTTTCGTCTACTGTTTTCCACCTCTTCTCTACTTCTCAACATCTCCGTATCTCCACTTCTCTACATCTTTTCCACTTTTTTTATTTCTCCACATATTTTCCATTTTTCTTTACAGCTTCTCCACATCTCTGCTTCTCTACATCTTCATTTCTCAACATCGTCTCCACAGCATCTACATATTTCTGCTTCTTCAATCTTCTCTACATTTCTGATTCTCCACATCTCAGCTTCACCACACCTTCTCCACAGCTTCTTCCCTTCTCCACAACACCTGACTCATGCCCCCCCTTGATGTGAGATAATTATAGATCTATGCAGCAATGGGAAATACATTAGAGACAATGGTGGGCATGGAGAGCATCAATCACCATCCCTGAGTCCCTCGTGCAGCCTGGCAGTTGTTGATTTTTTCACTCTCCTCATCCCGTGTGCTTTTGGGAGATCGGGAACATCGATTCCGAGTCGATTTACTTCTCAGGAACCTCCTCAAGGTTCAGGACACATGCAGAGGAGTTGAAAATCCAAAATGAATCTCCGGCCTTGGTCAAGGACAGAAGTTTGTGCTTGTCTTTAAGTGCCAGCATTAACCAGAAAATCAATTACGCCACAGAGAGCTCCATGTTCCCGCGGGTCACACAGGCCAGGGGTGTGCTTCACCGAAGCCTACCTCAGTGCACTGGGAATGCAGAATCATGAAGATCCTCAACAGGGAGAGAGAGAGAGAGAGAGAGAGAGAGAGAGAAAAGAGAGAGAAAGAGCTGATGTTCTACAGCAATCAGGAACAATTAACCCTCTCAATTAAGCTGCAGAAAAATTTAAGTACTTAAGATCCTGCCTTTTCCACCCATATGTGGTTCTTCTCCAAACTGTTACCACAAATTTGGAGATACACAATTGTATCTGACATCTTTGGATACTTTAGTATAAAATTTTTCCTTCATTGAACTACGAGACCCAAACCTGTTCCAGCATGACGATGCCCCTGTGCACAAAGCCAGCTCCATGAAGATCTGCTTTACATGGTTAAGGAGTGGAAGATCTCCTACTATAGAGCTCCAACCCTATTGAAAAGCTTTGTGATGAATGTGAACGCTGACTGCACCCCAGGAACCTCCTCACCTTCTCACCTACATCATTAATAAGTCACTACAAATCGGTTTTTTTGTAGAGCGCTTTTAACCGCGGACACTGTCCAAAATCAGCTTTACAGAGAGAAATAGATCACAAATATACATTTCAAGAGCAGAAATTACACCTAATGATTGGTGGCAGAAATGAGGGATAAACTCTCTGAGATGAGAAGAGGAAGAAACCTTGAAAGGAACCAGATTTTTTTCTCAAAAGAGATAAAGCAGTTATAAAAGAATGTAGAAGTCCATTCCTTATAAGTTTGTCTGTAATGAGTGAGGCGGTGGTGATTGTGTGAAGGAAAAACTCCCTGAGATGGCATGAGGAAAAAACCTTGAGAGGATCCAGATGTTCACTGATCAAGACTTGAATGCAAAACTGTTTAGCCCTAAACCACTGCAGCAAACTAGATTAATTCCAGTCCAAATCCATCCTCATGGTTCTTAAGTGGAAGCATCCACGGTAACCTCACGGATCTTTCGAGGATCTTTAGACTGTTTGTGTGGAGAGCATCCTCAGCAGCAGGGAGAAGTTTTCAATTGACAAGAACTCAATCTGGAAGTAAGAAATTGTTCAGGAACCTGTGAATGTGTGTATTTTACAGTCTACCTCACGTAACCTCGTCCTCGTTAACCTCGTCAACCGAACCTCATCCTTTTTTAAC
Source organism: Silurus glanis (assembly GCA_014706435.1). Lineage (NCBI taxonomy): Eukaryota > Metazoa > Chordata > Actinopteri > Siluriformes > Siluridae > Silurus > Silurus glanis. The sequence continues at coordinate 1,768,861 of JAAIIK010000070.1, read as the reverse complement.
ATTTTAATGTTTATAATGTTTTATGTTAATCAGTTTGTGAAAATCGGTTTTCATAAAGGTCTTGTGTTGGTGTTTAGCGTTAGCCGTGTTTTCCAGCCACTCCATCTTTGTTTTGTCCGCTTTCTAGTTTGTATTGTTGTTTTGTCTACATGAGAAATGAACTGAAACCTCTTCAGATATTTATGCATCATTGTTTTTTTCCCCCTTACGAGCCGAAGGCAACGCTGGATTTTCAATGTGTTTACTTTCCTCCTTATTTCGTCCCGATGCTCAGAGTAATTTCGCCCCGTGTAGCCGAGCCGTGCCGAGCCGCATGGCTACACGCTCATTCGTTTTCAGCACGAGGCCTGAACTGTCAGCGCCCACTGACACAGGTACTTTGCCCCGGAGTGACATTCAAACGCTGGAGTAATAAAATCGGTATTTATGCGGAACAGCGTTCTCGTTGTTTGTTCTCGGGAGCCGGCGTAATGAGGAAGCGCCTCGGTGTTGACCGGCATGAACGTCCTCATTGCTATTCCTGAGCTGTTTGAAAAAAAAAAAAAAACACCAACAACTCAGATGATGTCTGTTTGGAGATGACCTGAAGTTACCATGTCTTGTTTATTATCGTTATTTTTTATCTGACGTATTAGCGACGATGAAAACAGAACCCTCGTCTCACACAAGTACAATTTCATAAATAAAACCGTGAAGAAATCGCGTTTTGCATGTAAATGAAATTGATATACGAGACCGTGAGCACGTATCCGGAAAGATAAATCGAGAGAAATGAGCGGAGGAATGAATGACTCTCTTTCTGCAGTGTGTTTGAAAGCCCTTTGACTTTGTACAAATCAAATAAGGATGATATGGCAGTACTTGACCTGATGATGACATGTTTTTCATCTCTTATATCATGTGTGTGTGTGTGTGTGTGTGTGTGTGTGTGTGTGTGTGTGTGTTGTAAAAGAAAATGAATCACTAAGTTACTCCTACCACACAGAAGAGGACTTTTTTCTTACATTTAATAGTATTCTTTTATATATATTATACTTATTATATGTAATGCAACTTTTATCCATTTAGAGTTACATTTAATAACAAGCGTCCCGGCCGCTATAAACAGTTGTTCCAGCATGTTTTTTTTAACCTCACATGTTTCTTGCTTTAGTAATCAGAATCAGAATCAGGTTTTTTGGCCAAGTGTGTTGACACACACAAGGAATTTGGTTCCAGCTGTTAATTACTCTCAAAGTACAGACATAAATAAAAACTATACATTCAGCTTGGACTGTACAAGACAATACAGACAATGTGAGACGATATAGACAGTATGAGTATTAAATGGGGATACAGATTGACAATGACATTCTTACTCACTGTATGAGATTCCTGTCTGTGATGCGGCACTCTGTTCTACTGCGTTTCTCTACAATAGTGATGGTTTCGATCGATGTGGCGTCTTAATGATGGGATTAAGAGGTGGATTGATTCAGGTCGGACACCACTGAAGGCCTGGGGGTGAAATTCACGGCCTACCAGTGATATCTTCAAATGATTCGTACAGCTCATTAATATATATATATATACACAAGTATTTATTTCACTCATTCCATAACTGTGCAATTTAGATTTAATGCAGCATCCACCATACAAGTCATTGTGTAATTCGTTGCTATAGCAACACTAATGTACCAGAATGAGGCTCTAATCTAAATATGGGATTGAAGCTGAAAGGCTGACCATGCTGCTGTTACAGAAATAAATTTGACACTTTCTGACCAATGAGAATCCAGAATTTAGCAAAAGCTGAAGTATAATGTATTCTTAGGTTTGCAATAAAATAAGGACATTGTCCTGTTTAGAGTTCTACAAAGCCCTAACAAGCGCGCAGGATTTCTCATTTACGGGAACTTTCACTGCCCGGGATCCTAACGAAACCACTCCACCATCCAGGACATAAAAAAAGCAATAAACGAGCAGAAGTACACCCGGCGCTGGAACGGCGGCGTGTACAGCACGCACAGCTAGCTAGGCATCAGGACCAATCATCCTCGCCAGGGAGGAATAAAACGAAAGAAAAATTGGAAACCTGAAAGCTGAGCAGTCTGAAAGCTTGTTATTGAAAATCTTCAGAAAAATGGTTCCTTAAGGGTTACCTCGACTCGGCAATTAAACGCTGCTTCCACAGGTTGTGCTGTTTTCAGACAAACCCTGAATCCTTTCATTCCTTTTACGCTACAGCTGATCGACATGTACATTTTTTAAAGTAATTTAAGATCTTACACTACATAGCGAACGTTTGTGGACACCTGATCCTAAGATTGGTATGTGCTAGAACGTTCCTTTCCACACTAAATGTGCAGTTATAATAATCTCCACTCTTCTGAAAAGATGTCCCACTCGATTTTGTGGAGATTTGTGGCGATTCATTCAGTCACAAGGGTGTTAGTAAAGTCAGGTACTGATGTAGGTGAGGTGAGGAGGTTCTCCTGGGGTGCAGTCAGCGTTTACATTCATCCTAAAGGTGTTCACAAGGGTCCGAGTTCTACAGCAGGAGATCTTCTACTCCAACCCATGGAAAGCAGATCTTAATGAAGATGCACAAGGACATTGTCATGCAGGAACAGGTGTGAGTCTCATTTCATGCATTCAAAGACAACTTTGAGGGAACACTTTGGAGAAGAACCACATATGACTAAAAACATCAGGTGTCCCAATTCTTTTACTGTATTTTATGGTGAAAACAATTCCAAAACTTTTTAGCTACTATCTTTCGATTCATTCATTTTTAGTTACTTCCTGCTAGGGGGGAAGTAGCTAAAACAAGGAAACTACTACTTCCTGTATCAGTTTTCTCTTCATGTACTGTACAACTACTCATTTGGAAAGTTATGAGGGTTAAGGTAAGGGGCAGGGTTCGAGTTTCTCTACGATTTTATTCTTACGAAATCAATAGATTTTCAGTACCATACTATAAACTCCGCAAAATATCAGAATGACGAGTTCAAAATAAACTAAATGTGCTTTATGTTTGAGCGTAATATCACACTGAGTAATATGTAAACGTATTCGCTTTTGCGTCTTGTGTCCATGTTAGTCCACATTTTGTTTTTGCATAAAAATGTTAATAACTTGTATCCGGTGCACACTTTTTGAAATCGATGCATCACACCGTTAACTTTTATGCCGATGCACCGATGCAAATCTGGGAATCTTATTATCCCTGGTCCACACTGACTTTATCCCTCTGTCACACAAACTTTTCTTTTAATTAGCAGAACAGGACAGAGAGCAGATGGAAAACATGAACTTGATATTTTGTGACTTTGCCTTGAACATTTTGGTGGAAAAAAGAGATATTGTTATGTTTAATTACAATCGCTTCAAATATGTTTTTTGTGGAAAAAAAAAAAGAGATGAAGGCAAATCATGGTTCAGGCCACATGGAGCAAAAGGGGTGTGTTTCAGTGACGTGAGCCATTGAAACGTACAGAAGTGAACAATTGGGAGATATTATTGACTATTGTCAAAGTTTCAGTACAAATTCTTAATATTTTATTAGTTTTAACTGTTGAAAACAAAACTGATAAACTGTAATCGATTTATCTATATCCAGCTTCAATTTTCACGTGATTTATTTAATTCTATATATGAGTCTAACCTGTTGATTTTATTTTCGTACACGTTTTTTACACATTTCCGTTATTTTCATAATTTAAATTTAATTTATTAGAAATTCAAATTAATTTAAATTTACTACATTAAAATGTTATTTACAATGTAATTCTATTCATATACAATCCTTACATTATTTATTTACAACTGAGCAGATGAGGGTTGAGGGCCTTGCTCAAGGGCCCAGCAGTGGCAGCTTAGTGGTGGTGGGATTTGAACTCACAACCTTATGATCATAAGTTCAACAACTTAACCACTGCACATTTACATTTACATTCACATTTGCGGCGTTTAGCAGACGCCCTTATCCAGAGCGACGTACAAAAGCGCTTTAAATCTCTAGTAATGAATAAATCTACACTGGTACGCAAGATTACAAACTTAATATAAATATAACTCTTGAATTCTACAAACTTGGAAAGTGCTAATTTAAGTGTTTCAGGAAGATGAAGGTCTTCAGTCGTCGCTTGAAGATAGTCAGGGACTCCGCTGTACGGACATCTAGGGGAAGTTCATTCCACCACCTCGGTGCCAGAACAGAGAAGAGCCTTGAAGTGTACTTACCTCTCATTCTGAGAGAAGGTGGTACCAGTGGAGCAGTGCTGGAGGATCTCAGACAGCGTGGTGCAGTGCGAGATGTGATGAGGTCTCTGAGGTAAGATGGTGCTGGTCCATTTTTGGCCTTGTAGGCAAACATCAGTGTTTTGAATCTGATACGTGCAGCTACTGGACGCCAGTGGAGAAGCAGCAGTGGGGTGGTGTGGGAGAACTTGGGCAGATTGAACACAAGCCGTGCAGCTGCGTTTTGGATCATTTGCAGTGGACGTATAGCGTTCAGGGGAAGACCTGCCAGCAGAGAGTTGCAGTAGTCGAGTCTTGAAATGACAAGAGACTGAACAAGCACCTGGGCAGCCTGTGTGGACAGAAATTGTCGAATCCTTCGGATGATATATGGATATATGGATCTCTATATATGACTCTCATATGATTCATTTATTTCTTTATTTGACCCTTAAACGATTCATTTATTTCTCTAAACGATTCTCACGATTCATTTATTTCTCTTTATGATTCTTTCACAGTTCATAATTTTTTATATATATATATATATATATATATATGATTCGCAAACAATTCATTTTTTCATATGATTTTTTTACTAATTTTTTGGACATTTTGTAAATGCTGAATTGTTTTCACATTTGACTGTTTAACACAAGATTCATTTATTTCACACTGATCTCTTCCACATTATCATTTGTTTCATGGTATTTTGTACATGATTCATTTATGCAAATTTGTATTTTTTTTTTCTTGTAATTATTTTGATGAAAATTTAGCTTGTGTCAGGATTTACATATTTCTTGCTCCTCAAAGGAACTGAAAAGGTTTCGTTTTAATTAAAGAAGTTTCCATTGAGGTGGAAAAGAAAAAGTAAGTATTTATCAATGTTCTTTGTGCGAAGCGAGAGAACGTGATCACGTCTGTGAAAGTGCCTCCGGCATAAAAGTCTTACAATATTATTATGATTATTTAAATTATCATTTTTATGATTGCTATAATATTATTATTATTATTATTATTATTATTATTATTATTTGACCATATGTGAAATGTCAGAGTCAGAAAATTTACATTTCCACTGGTTAAGATTGAACATAATCCTTCATTATTACACTTGGTAGAACGCCAAGCTAGCAGGAGTTTGGAGAAAATGGCAACAGATGCACAAATAAAATGAAAACAAAAAAAGGCTTATTAAATTAAACTGTTAGTGAAGCTGATTTAATGAACAATTTATTCTCAAATATAACTTCAGAAGTGTTTTCAAATAATCTATATGGACAAAAGCATTGGAACTTTTCCAGTCATATGTGGTTTGTCCCCAAACTGATCCCACAAAGTTGAAGACACATTCTTTCCTTCACTTGAACTAGGAGGTCCCCCAGACCTGTTCCAGTATGACAGTGCACAAAGCCAGCTCCATGAAGATCTAAGTTGGAGTGGAAGGTCTCATGCTATAGAGCTCAAAACCCTATTAAACACTTTGGGAATGAATGTGAATGGAACCCCAGGCCTCCTCACCTCACCTACATCAGTCCCTGACTTTACTAATGGTCTTGTGCTGAATGAAATCTCACCAATCTCCACAAAATCTAGTGGAACATCTTCCCAGAAGTGGGAGTGGAGGTTACTATAACAGGACATAGAAACTGAATGTGGAATGGGATGTTTAATGCTGTGGTGTCCACAAACTTTTGAAAAAAATCAAATACAAGATGAAACAAAGATGTGCTGCGAAACAAGTTGAGACAGGAACCAGGACCCAGAAGGGAAAATCTGATGAAAATGAAAACAATCTCAAATGGCTGAAGTCGCTGATGAACACAAAGGAACCTAAGCACTGATTGAGGTTTGAGGTCGAAACCCAAGCCTCGGATTGGATTCTTTTTTACTCTAAATTGAAACATCAGACAAAAAAAGGAAATGTATAGAAGATATACAAGTTCGGAGGCCTGAAACGAGTTCCTTTTCTTAGCCGCAACAGAAATACGCGCCCTCAAAACACAGCAATTAGCTGCAAGAAGGTTCGTCTACATCATCCTGAGAAATTTCACAGCTAAAGGAAATTGCTTCGAAAGATTTTGTAGGTCAGAAATATTTATAGTTCTTTAGAAAAGAAGGAAAAATAGCATTTATACCAAAAGGAATAGCAATATGTTCTCTTTTTTCCTGTAATAAAACGAAACACTGGTGAGGGAATAAACTTGTTTATAGTTCTTTGATATTTGTGCTGCTTTCAAAGCCTTTAAAGAGAACACAGATGAAGTTTACGAGCTGCCAGAGTCATTAGTATTCGTCTGACGGAGGCGGCTCGCTCCCACAGGTGTGCTGCGCCGATGAATAATGAGCATCAAGATAAATAATATTCGCCCGAGACACACCGTAGGTAAGCAAACAAACCTCTCCACGCTGAGGACAATGAGTGCAGGAGGACGGCGGTGATCTCGCAGGGGGCCTCGTGTCTGATCTCCGAGCTTCCTGTGTCGTACAATAAAAGATCTCGGATACAATCCCGGGAGGAAACTTGAAGAACGGATCTTGAGGTAAGAAGATGATTTTACATCCGCGGCTCATCCACTAGACGCCGACTTCCAGATGGTTCCGGGTGAAGAGTTCCTCTTGCGTGAGCGCGCGTGATTGGTACCTTTCGTCCGATTTCTCATAAGAAAAAATGTATAAATAAATAAAAGATGCTTTTCACTCATAATTCAAAACCTTATGACATTATAACATTATGAGCCGTGAAGGTCTAGACGTCTGGGTCAGAGCATCTCCAAAACTGCAGCTCTTGTGGGATCCTGGTCTGCAGTGGTCAGTATCTATCGAAAGTGCTCCAAGGAAGGAACAGTGGTGAACCGGCGACAGGGTCACGTGCGGCCGAGGATCATTGATGCACGTGAGGAGCGAAGGCTGGTCCGTGTGGTCCGATCCAACAGACGAGCTCCTGTAGCTCAAACTGCTGGAGAGGTTCATGCTGCTGATGCTCGATGGATCAGAACCGTTTTAGCAGCAAAATGGGACCAACACAATATTAGGCAATTGGTCATATTGTTATACCTGATCAGTGTTAATAATCTTATGCCTGGTTAAAGTGGCGGCTGTAAACCTACAGTTCCTCACCAACCCCTGTCAATTTATTTCCTAAAAGATTAATGGGCGCCGCAGACTCCTTCCATTATAAACCATAACAACCATTTATAGTTAAAAGGAACAGTCAGGATACATGTAAGTTCCTGTTCTTGTTATTAGAGCAGCTATAAACATACAGTCTCTCATCACTCTTTATCATTTTTTTTCCTTTCTGATTAAATAAAGATCAGTGGCACTGGAGACTCCTTCCATAAATCTTAAATAAATCATAAAAACCATTTACAGTTAAAAAGCACAGCTATAGAAGGAGTTTCTTTTTTTATTACATTATAGCAGCTATAAACATACAGTCTCTCACCCTGTTTGCTCTTTCTGATTAATTATAGTTCAATGACACTGGAGGCTCCTTCCATAAATCTTAAATAAACCATAAATACTTAAAAGACACAGCCATGAGCTCCTGTCCTCGGTGCATTATAGAGGCGATAAACGTCCAGTCTGAAACTGGAGACTCCTTCTAAATCTTAGATTTTAAAAGAACCATAACAACTACGTTACAATACAATTACAGTAATGTATTATAATGAGTGCATTAATACATCATGTGCTTTGCAGATGCACTACTTACAAATCTGCAGCTCTAGAAGAGGAATCCACACCTTCTGACCAATCACGGTCCAGAATTGAACAATACATCAGTGCTATAATGAATGATCCCATTGATTATTGTGTTGAGATTTTTGTTTTATTCTGTATTTAATTTTTTAAGTTTTACATAAAACACCCAAATCCTTTACACCATCCCCTGTTCTTTGAAGAAACCTGTAGCAGGTGAGTCACATGATCACTCTGTGGTCATAAACCATTTAATAACATGTAAAATATACTTTACATAGTTCAAGTTTAGTGATAAATTGACACTCGAGTAATTACTGAATGTGGTATAAAGTAAAAAGATTTCTATAATGTATTACTGTTCGGTAGAAGGTTGAGGTCTTCACATAAAACCTTACTTTGATGAATAATACATTATATATTATTATTTTATCGATTCTTCAACCAAGGCTCAGATCTCACCCCCAATTTCCTGTTCTCGCAGATGGTGAGCTGAAACATGTAGAACTTCAAATCTTTGAGTTCCAAACTGCTTATTTAAAATATTTACTCGTTTGCAAACATAATCACAAATTCACTGATTTTTAATGAGTAAAACGATTATTATGACTACAGCTATAAACACATACATACAATGTGCACCTGAGTGTAAGATTCATTTTTTAAGCATCACGTTCCACATTTAGTCCCAATTTGCTGTTGTAATAACCTCAACTCTTCTGGGAAGATGTTCCACTAGATGTTGGATTGTGATTCAATCAGAAACAATGGTGTTAGTAAAGTCATTCATCCCAAAGTTGGTCAATAGGGTTGGAGCTCTAAAGCAGGAGATCCTCCACTCCAACCCATGTAAAGCAGATCTTCATGGAGCTGGCTTTGTGCACAGGGGTATCGTCATGCTGGAACAGGTTTGGGTCACAAAGTTCAAGTGAAAAGAACATTTCATGCGACTGCAGCCAAAGTCACCATATGGCTGGAAAAGTCAGATGTTCCAATACTTTTGTCCATATTTATATATAGAACAATTTATATAAATTTAATATTAAATGTAAAACGCAGAAACTTATACACATCTGAATGATTCAAATGGGGTCTAAATAATGCAAACTATTTCATTTATTATTTGCATTAATAACATTTTATTTCATCAATTTAATTTGTGCATTTTATAAATATATACTGTAAACTGTTAATGTTCACAAATGTTAATAATAATAAACGACATTAATAAAAAACGACAAGCAATTTTATGTTTTGCATTTCTTGCCTTTCAAATTGTACCCAAATTGAACTGAACCGTGACTTAAAAACCGACGTTCTATACAGTATATATCTGCTCTGCAGATCCGAGTAAACCTGATCTCACAAACACACCATGAAATGAAATCGTGGACGTTATATAAATACGCCTCGCCACCTTCCTCACGTCTTCGTCACGGAGACATGGCGTGCCTTGAGTGCTGGATGATGGATGAGCGATTGCATGTGCATCATCAGTGTGCAGGTGTGTGAGGATGAAGAGAAGGATGGAGTGGAAAAGGAGAGGGAGGTTGAAAGAGAAGAAAGACTCCCAGTCGGCGTATAAAGCGCAGCCTCGTGCTTGATCGAGCAGATGAATCCGAATCACCCTCGGAGGAAAGCTGGAAAAAAACAGCTGTGGAGATTCACGCACTTTTCAAAGCACTGATCCGCGTCCATCTGCCTTCCGTGTCAACAACAACCTTCCATCCACGACTCCCCCTCGACCTCAGCGCACCTCTGTGTGCTCCTCTACACCTGCTTATAGCTTTATTGTATATGTTAGCATGACCCTCACACTCTCTCACACCTGGAGACAATGGGCGTAAATTAAATTCACATAGTATGATTTTAATCGATGGGAGGAAACCTGGAGAACCAGAAGAACTCACACTTGTAAAAGTTTTACGGACTACTTGTTTTTGTTCTCTGCTCTTTTAGATAGCTGTCCTCCTTGTGTGAGGCTCATTTAGCTGTCAGATGACCTGTTCATCTTGAACATGTCAGAAAGCTTCAGGTTAATGTGTGGTTGCTCTTTGACACCCTCTGACACTGGAGACTCCTTCCATAAGCAGCAGCAGCTCTTTACACAAAACATGTTCATGTGTTTATTTGTGGTCATGGTCCCTGGGAATGAGCTGTTACTATGGAAACGATAGCATTTATACAAAGCTGAATTTTGTAACCAATCATAATGGAGAATCATGGTGCGATATAAACGCTCGCTGACTCGTCTACCCTGCGACTGTTTATACGTTCCCCAGCTGTTCGCTCAGTACACTTTTATAGCCCTCTTTTACTTCCTTCGTGATTTTCCCTGAACGCCGGCAGTTTCCTCGGCGATCGCAGTCGAAATGTTTATGTAAGAGCGAGCTGAAAGCATCCTCCTCGCTGCGAAAACGGCGGAATCTAAAACTGCTCTCCGAGACTCAGTGGGACGTTCCAGTCTGCACATTCTTTTCTATCAATCCACCGAGTTCCTGCAGAGCGAGGATACACAGTGAATGTCAGCCCCTCTCAGAGCGAGCGCCACGGAAGCAGAACCTCGCCTCGAAGTCCTGCCGTTCCTCATGGAGATCAGGATGCCGCGCCACGCTCCTGAACTCGCTCCATTACCTTACACATCTCCCTCCAGCCGAGAGCAAGACGACGCCATGACTTTTCTCCTCCACATGGAGGAAAAAAACGAAGACACGCTCTGACCACACGATTCAGCAAGAGCTTGTTTATCTGCTGCGGCTTCTCCATAAAGTCGCCTTCTTCTCCAAAAATTCCCCAAGTTCATCTGCAGAATACGGGTTTCACATCTGACCCATGTGGACACTATATGAAGAAGTTTGTGGACACCTGACCATGCGCTTTATGATCATCCCATTCCACATCTAGTCCCTATTTGCTCTTGATAATGTTCCAGAAGATTCTGTGGAGATTTGTGTGAGGCTCATTTAGCCACAAGGGTGCCACACACACACACACACACACACACACACACACACACACACACACACACACACA
>JAAIIK010000070.1:1730064-1744410 GCA_014706435.1 Silurus glanis | reverse complement strand
GAGTCATGAGGAGGTGTAAGAAGGTGTGAGGAGGTGTAAGGAGTCATTAGGAGGTGTAAGAAGGTGTGAGGAGGTGTAAGGAGTCATGAGAAGGTGTAAGAAGGTGTGAGGAGGTGTAAGGAGTTATGAAAAGGTGTGAGGAGGCATTAAAAAAAGGTAAGGAGTGAGGTGTGAGGAGGCATTTGAGGAGATGAGAAGGTGTGAGGATGCATGAGGAGAAATAAGTATAGGGAGATGTGAAGAGTTATGATGGAGGAAAGGGAGTATGAAGAGGTGAGGAGGAGTGAGAAGCTGTGAGAGGTGTGAGGACACATGAGAAGGCATGAGGTAGTATGAGGAAGTTTGAGGAGAAAAAAGTGTGAGGAGATATGAGGGAGACCTGAAGAGAAATGAGCAGGAGAAGATACGAGGGAGACGTGAGGAGGCGTGAGGTGAGTTATAGATTCACCGGTGTGTTGCTGAGTTTTTTGGTTGTGGCGATGAACAGGTATCATGGCGAGACACAGCGTTACCTCAAACAGTCACTCAGTTTCTGAGATCTAGAACATTTTATGAGAAGCCGATCTTCAGGGACGAGCTGAACGGAAACGACTGCGTACGATTCAATAAAAGCACAAGCGAGAGGGTTCTCTATTCCGTCTGATGGCTTGCCAAGGGTTCTCAGGTGGCTTGCCGTTCTCTCTTATCAGCTGCCATGGTTTTATCAAGCCTATTTATTTCTCTGTAAACTTTACTCACGTCGCCACAGTGATTAGTAGCAACAGAGACTCTTTAGTATGAAAAGACTCCTGATCTCATCATTTTTCTGTACTGTATAAATGCATTTTATGATTTTTATTTAATATGAATTTTATTTAATGAATTTAATTTGTGCCAATTTGATCAATTACTCAATTTAATCACTATAATCATTTTTTAATTATAATAATTAGAATAAATGTATTGCATTCATTTGAATTATCCTATTTTATTTTATTTTTTAAATTGTAAACTGTTTACAAATGTTAATTATAATGGACTACGTTAATAAAAAAAACGACACGCAATTTTATGTTTTGCATTTCTTCCCGCTAACGTACCAAAATTAAACCGAACCGTGTCTAAAAAATAGCGAGGTTCGTACCGAACCATGGATTTTGTGTACTGTTACACTCCTAAGATGCAATATTACTTTTAATGTCACGTGAAGTCGAAATAAAAAAAAGGTACGTAAGTTAATCTAGCCAAAGTAATGAAATGTCTTTAAACCCCAGCGTGCTGCACGTGACACTCGGCCCTTTTCTGACCCACTGGCCCACATCTTCAGGAAATGTCGCTGTCGGAGGAAATCAGGTTTTGTCAGACAGCAACGTTAACCGGCGTAGCCACTTCGCTAGGTTACGCTACGCCTCAGTGTATGAGTCACGCACTCACTTATGTCTGCCATCTGGAGGATTCTGGAGACTGCTAGCGAAGGCTGTGAGCTTGAAGAGTGAGAGGGGGAGCGTTAGTCAGTGTTCTGCCTGGGGGGGGGGGGGAAGACACGTTCCACAATTACACATGCTACAAGTTGGGGAAGTGTGGCACGAGTCTGGCAGAAGCTCACGCTCCGAGAGAATGTGTCAGTGTGATAAGGCATCACAACAATGCCGTAGCCGCTAATCCAGTCGTCTCCCCAGGCCCCGCTCCGACTTCTGGCCTTTGATGCGTGGAAAACGCAGAGCTGTTCCGTCTTTGCTTTGTGCCTCTCCCTGGATGTCAACATAAATCTTCTCAAATTCATGTTTAACACTCTCTCTCTCTCTCTCTCTCTTTTCCTCTCTCTCTCTCTGTCTCTCACGTCTTTAGCCGGTCAAAATCCCGCCTGAACTGAACTGAGCTACTCCTACATTTCATTTAAACAGCACTTTTTCTCTCTTTTTTTAACTCGAGTGCTTCAATTTGTTCGTAAGTTAATTCCTCTGAGTTTTTTTTTTTTTCTCTTCTTTTTTTCTCAGCCTCTTTAGCGCTCACTCTCTCAATCCCCCGCTAGTCTCTCGGGTTTCTTTCCTGAATTCGCAGCTGCACTTCGTCAGGTTTTCCTTCATCCGTTCGTTTTGCGTTTTTCCTCTTGCAGGTTTTTGCGGCTCTTCGGGGAAAACTCAAAACTAAAAAAATGTCAGTCGGTGATCAATAACGTCATACAGAAGGAGGCAAATTGTATTTTTTTCTGAAACAGCTGATGTCGATTGTTTCTGGTATTTGGTGATATTTTTACGAAGTCTAACTGGGAGTACTAGGAGTATAATTACTAAACCAGTTTTTACTTGTAAGAAGTGAGTATACTATTTATTTTAGAATTTTATGCTGGTCCATACAGGTTCCCAGTTTAAGAAAGAAAGAAGTAAGGTGCACAGCGAAGTTCTTTCTTTGCATATCCCAGTGATGTTTGGAAGCTGGGATCTGCCATGTTACAGTGGCGCACAAAAGGTTAAGGGCTTTGCTCAAGGGCCCAAAGGGTAGCAGCTTGGTGATACCAGAACTTGATCTTCTGACGTTCTGTTCAGTATCTTAAGAATCTTAACCACAGAGCTACCACCAGGCATCATGACTGTATTGTCTGGGTTTATGTTCCAACCTTGAAAACTTTATAGTTACTCAATTTAGCAAAGTTCCCCAACCACCAGGTTTTGACCCAGTACCAGGCCACGGTTGCTACTGGATCGCAAGAACATTCTATAGAAATGTTGAACACCTGATCTATAAATATAACACTGTTTTTTTTTTATATGTTTTGCCTTTTAAGTGCCAGTATCCATACTACACACATATACATTATACATACAGCCAGATTTCAGGAAACATAATTTCCACACCTGCAACAGGTTCAGCTAATTATTAACGAGTGTTAAACAAACATCCCTCGAAAGTTTCTTCAGTGGAGGAGGTAAAAAAAAAAGACCAAACGATAGTTACAACAGAGAGAGAGAGAGAGAGAGAGAAAGAGAGAGAGACAGCTACTGACGAGAGAAACGATATATAGAAATCATGCTTTAGCTGGAAATGTGACTCAGAATAATATGAGAAGGTCACATGCTTCAAAAGTGTCGCCATTTTGACACCAGTTCGGAGATCCGGCGCGAATCGCAGAAGGAGCTTGACACGCTTTGAAAAGAAGACTTCCAGGACACTTCCAAGAAGTGGCAGGAACGCTGAGAGCTCCGTATTGCTGTGCAAGGGGACCGTTTTAAAGGTGATGGTGTGTAAACATAGATAAATAAAGTACTTTCTTGTAAACAGAGCGAGTTTAGAAAATGTCCGATACCACCTCGTAAATATCGTGGCTAAATTAATCTGCACAAAATGTAGCGGAACATCCTCGCAGAAGATTAACAGCAAATGGGGACTAAATGTGGAATGAGATTTTCAGAAAGCACAAATCTTATGATTAGGGGTCCAAAAAAGGTTTGTCCATCTTGTGCAGCCATTCAGTGCTATAAACTGTAAAGATTCCTCAGTCCATTGTGTCCATTTTACAGTCCAGTTTCCTCTTATACTACTATAAGTCAAAGATTATTCCGAGCACTGCATGCTACGGCTCACTCTTGAGCTTTTGGCGTGTATTTTTATATATATATATATATATATATATATATATATATATATATATATATATATATATATAAAGGCCTCTGCATCCATTAGTTTTTCAGTGAAGATTTACGTCCAGATATCTTCATATCTAATGCCTTCGTTTCATGTCCCATTGCATCTGGAACAAAAGGAATACTTGGGTTGAATTCATATCGAAAAAACTACTTCATTAGCACATCTGCATGCCATATAAAAAAAAAAAATCCAAAAACATAAACTTTTTCAATAAAATGGATGAAACACACGGAGAAGCGTTGAGTATAATCAGAAGGAAATCTATCATGCAGCGAGGCACACACACTCCTTGTGGATTCGCACCACGCAGACGCGCAAATGAAACAGTTCCATGCATAAAAGCATGTTTACGCACACAAACCTGCAGGGAGAAAAATGGTGATAAATGCCTTCTTCGGCATGGCGCCGTGTCTCTCCTGCGTTACCCGGGGGCCGGTCCCCCCGAGATCCCTTACCTGAGTCAAATTCATTATGACTATCGTGCCGCATGTCCTTTCTCTTGTACTTTGCCTGATCCTTGGCCCATGTTTGCATTGCTAATTCTATCCCTCTCTTTTCCTCTCTCGCTCTCTCAGCCCCAGCAGATGGTCTTTAGCAACACTTTTGCACGTGTCTGCAGATGGTGTTTAGGGGCCCGTTATCGCTCTCGGGCCCTCTTGTGGGGTTTTTCCTTTCTCAGATCCTCTCTGGTGTTGCCGAGCCAGCTTTATTTGGTTTTATATAAATATTTATATATAAAAAAAATTATTTATTCTGATTAAATGCTACCGTTTCCACGGAGACGCATGGCGGCAACTTCAGAGAGAGAAATAATTAACATCAGCCCATATGGTGCGTGTCTTTTTATCTTAGACGCAAGGTCAAGAAGGGCGGCTTTTATGCTTTTTCTTGCGTTTTTAAACCGTCGATGTAAGTATAGGCAGTGTGTGACTCCCCTAGCCCTTCTCCGTTTTTTTTCCTTCACAAATTAATATTTTCAGAAAGTGCCAATTCTAAAAAAATTTTAAAAAAAGTCAAGTGGTGCAAGAAGACATTTGAGAAACATTAGTCTATATATTGTGATTTGTTTTTTCTACAAATTGCATGTCAACTAAAATTAATTCTGTCAAATAACCATCCAGGAAGTTACATGGTGCTATCAAAAGACTTTGAGACCAGCTCTGATTGCAAGAAAATACTTTATTTATCTACGTTTACACACTCTTGTTTATGAGAACCTTCCTGCTGCAGTAGACCTACCTCGTGTCATGTTCCTGTGTTCGGTCTTGCCCAGGTGTATGACCTGTGACATGAAACTGTCTTCCACACCATCACGTTAGTAGCAGAGTTTGCTGTTCCTAACCCAGTTTGAAGCTCCTACACGGCTGTTTCAGTTTTAGGGAATGCCTGGGTGTCAACCTACATATCTGCGAGTGCAACAAGCTGACTTACTAGCTTAGGACTTTAAGGTTCTTTTGTACTCAACACAAAACGTCAGTGAATAAAAGTCTTGAATCCAAAGTTCTTCGTTTGATTCGTAATTATGAATCTCAAAACATAAAAAATAAAAACTTAGGATCTTTATTTTTCTTCTTTACTTTTTCTGTGCAGTTCCATGTAGATCGAAAGACTGTGTTGCTCCAAAGTCCAGTGGCTTCTGACTGTTTTGCAGGGTTTTATCTCTTTCATACTGAATCTAACAGCCAATCAAATTACATTATACTAGATCACTGGCAGACTGTTTACATTCTAAACTTTCTTTCGGCTTCTCCCATTAGGGGGCGCCACAGCAGACCATCCGCATGTTTGATTTGGCACATGTTTTTATGCTGGATGCCCTTCCTAACCCTCCCCATTTATCCGGGCTTGGGACCGGCACTAAGGCTCGTGCAACCCTAATGGCTGGGGTTGGTTCCCTGACCGGGGATCGAACCCGGGCCGCAGCAGTGAGAGCGCCGCATCCTAACCACTAGACCACCAGGGAAAACTGTTTACATTCTAATTTCTACGTTTCATTTGCAACACAGGTTTTTCTCAGATTTTACAAAATAAACTCAAAATATTATTACTTCCATAGAAATGGCTTCAACAATATGAAAATGTTAGGACTGGATGATCAGAGATCAGAACGTAAAGTCAACAAATAACGTACTACCCCTTTGTAGTACCGATACAGGGCAAACTACTTTGAAAATAATTTTTATCGTGCATCTAACATCTAATAAGAAACAATGTAGTAAGTTTCATTAGGATCCGTACTGTTATTTCGAAGAATTTACAATGCGTGAGAAATCGCGTTTTTCGCGAGTTAGCCGCGATCCAGGGCGAATTTTTCAAAACCCTTTCTTAGTGAGCACCTAAGACCCAAGAGGAAGGTATGTTCCAAATTTCATTGCAATCCGTTCAGTGGTTTTTGAGATTTCGTGATGAGTGAGTGAGTCAGTCAGTGGTATTTGAGCTTTATATATATATAGATATTTAGTATATCGCTTTCAGCTTTGATATCATGCTTTGCTTCTCATCATGTCAATTAATCGAAGTCCCAGAGTCAAGAGATGAGACACAGATGAATTAGTAACATTGCATAAAAATCACGTGAGCTAGCTGCCGAAGCTTTCCAGCTCGACGCCGGCGACATTCCGCCCGTCGATAATTTGCGCGAAAGCAGCCGCTAAACGACTGTATCATCATCTCCTTGGTGATGTCGCGTGCAGATATTTCAGTAATGCACGCTGAGAGCGAAACGGTGAGCCTCGTACTTCATTAACCGTCTGACGTCGTGTGATCTGACAGGCAGCATGCGCTCGGTAAATTAGTGTCAGTCCGGCGCGTCACGCCTCGGCGCGGTAACGCCGACACGTTTGAGTAGCTGCTCGAGTCACAAATTGACTGTGTGCGCAATTATTCATGTGCGTATTGATCCGCGCGGATGAGTAGGACCGGAGAATGCGTGCGCTGAGAGATGGATGCTGCTCAAACACGTAATTACGGTGATATGATGTTGTCGAAGACATGAAACTCTGTGGAAACTTGTAAATAATACATGAAATCTTACATTAAGGTTTTTTTGGATAACATCATTTTCACCATGAATTATACATGACCCCACTGTGCTGGTAAATTCTCCATTCCGATTGGTCAGAATTTTTGAAACCATTAAACACCATTAGAGTTTTCCATCTTTACAGTTCCACTTTGCTGAGGTCCTGTTTTTATTTATTAAAGAATGTAAATATGTTTATGGTTGTGGAATTTATAGTCAATTTAACGTGTAATCACTTACTAAAAACAGATATAATTTGTTTAATTTTATATTATTTATAATAATATGTATTTATGTATTTATATTGTATGTCACTTTATATATTGAGTTTCATATTCATTTATAGTTAATAATTTATTTCTTCTTCTTCTTCTTCCTTTGAAACTTAGTAGTAGTAGTGGTAGTTGTAGTAATGGTGGTAGTAGTAGTATTGTTAGAAGTAGTAGTTTTAGTGGTAGTAGTGTAGTAATGGTAGTGGAAGTGGTAGTAGTTGTTGTTGTTGTTGTTGAGGGGGTGGTAGTAATAACATTAGTAGTGGTGGTAATGGTAGTGGTGGTAGTAGTAGTAGTAGTAGTAGTAGTAGTAGTAGTAGTAGTGGATGTAATGGGAGTAGTAGTAGTAGTAGTAGTGGTGGTAGTAGTAATGGTAGTGGTCATAGAAGCTTTTACTATTGGTATTAGTAGTTTCAGTAGTAGTAGTAGTCTTAGTAATTGTAGTAGTAGTAGTGGAAGTAATGGGAGTAGTAGTAGTAATAGTAGTGGAAGTAATAGTAGTAGTGGGAGTAATGTTAGTAGTAGTAGTTGTTGTTGTTGTAGTAGTAGTATTGTAGTAATGGTAGTAGTATTAGTAGTAGTCAGTAATGGTAGTAGTAATAGTAGCACTACTAGTAATAGTATTGTAGTAATGGTAAAAGTATTAATAGTTGTAGTACTTGTAGCAGTGGTAGTCGTAGCATTACTAGTAGTAGTAGTTGTAGTAGTAGTGGAAGTAATGGGAGTATTATTACTAGTAGTAGTCCTAGTAGTAGTAGTATTAATAATGGTAGTAGTATGTGGTATTAGTAGTAGTGGTAGTAATAGTAGTAGTAAAAGTAGCTGTGGTAGTCGTGGTAGTGGTAGAAGTATTGGTGATATTAATAGTGGCTGTGGTAGTATTAGTAGTAGAAATAGTAGCACTAGTAAGAGTAATAATGGTAGGATTAGTATTTGTTGTTAGTATTATTATTGATATTATTTTCTGCTTCTTGTGTTTAGACTTGAACCGAAGGACATCATTTATATGAGAATGTTTTTACAAACCCAGAAGAAAAAGCTGAAATCCTGTTCCACTTTTGAGTGCAAATTAATTTTATTGTGAGCTGAAAGTTCATTTTTATTAGATTGGAAATAACAGCATTTTAATGCTGACTGATTGACAGATGGGTGATTATACATGACAATTAAACAAAAGCCATGTACTCGTGTAGTCTTTTAAGTCCGATCCCCCACCAGGCAGCAGCCAGCCATCAGATGTCTAATTACATGCAATTACAGTTATTTTAAATATCTTTATTTGACTTCTACCAATTTATTCCTTTATAGCTTATATATGTATCTGGGGTTGGGGGTTTGAATCCCACCTCTGCCTTTGTGTGCACGTGTGACTTTGCATGTCTCCTGTGAATGATTTAAGGGTTTTCTCAGGGTACTTCAGTTTTTTCCACTAGTATAAAGTCTGTCTGATACCCCTGGAATAGGCTCCAAGCTCCCCCATGACCCTGTAAAGGTTAAGTGGTATTAAAATGGATGGATGGAAGGATAGATGGATGGATGGATGGATGGATGGATGGATGGATTGATATTTTCAAAAGAAAAACTGTGAGATAGCTGAACCACCAGGTGAAGGTGTGTGTGTGTGTGTGTGTGTATGTGTAACAGTATGTGAACTGTAATTACAGGGATGATGGAGAAATGGGCGACTTGCGTTGCCTGCTCTGATTAGGATCATGGGGGGTCACTAGTCTGGGCCGTGGTGCACCTTCATCCCCAGCCCACGCTTCATTATTGTTCAGTGGCTGCTTTAAGCGCTACGGGGTGCGTAATCAGCATGCTAATGAAGCCTTGGAACAGAGGGACAAGGTGACCATGTGTCCTCTAACACTTACACACACACATACACACACACATCTGATTACATGAAGCAAGGTCTTTGGGGTGGATGGAATTTAGCTTCATTGGGAGACTTCAGGCAGAAATGTAGGAGGTTCATAATAAATGAAATAATAACATGTTTTATAGATGCATATGCAGAACAATGAAACCTGCCCTGCCCTGCCCACTCAGAACAATCACCCAATTCAAGAAAAAAATTTTTGTATCTCATGTCTTCTGTGTGAAACTGGGCAAAGTTGTGTTGCTACCAGGTTCATGCCAGGGCTGCTAAACCAGGAGCAGAAGGAACACCGACATCAGCGTGACATGGACGACCCGTCCTTAATGTTGAGGATCGTTACCGGTGATGAAACTCGAGTGTCCGCATACGACCCTGAGACAAAGCAACGGTCTTCACACTGAAAAGTCCATCATCTTCACGACCGAAAGAAGCGAGGCAGGTCCGTGCAAGCTCATCATCTTTTTTGACCTTCACAGCATCGTGCTTCAAGAATTCGTCCCCATGCGTCAACCCATCTATATATTACCTCGTAATTAGCATGACATTGTTATCATTCATTGTGAGCTTTTTTTATTGAAATGGGTGACATTTATCACCCACCTACACGTCTATACACAAGCACGCAGTAAACATGTTTATTCAAAATGCAACCAATAAAAAGGTGCAACCAGGAATTACTGTAAAAAACAGGAAACAAGGAATGAATTGCAACTGTAAAGGATTCTGTGCCTGAGAGACTCGTCGTCGCTCACAGCAATCTTCAGCAATCTGTAAGGGAAATACTAAAGCGCCTGCGATCAACCTTTTTTTTTATTTCTTAATTTTTTTTTGCAAAGAGAACATTACTCCTAATCAATCTCAATGCTGAGCTCTTGAATGGCCCTGAAAACGTCTCTGTACCACTGTGCAACTCATGGAGGTTTATCTCTCGCTTACTGCTGCAAAACACCGAACAGGAAACGTCAAATTCATATTCTTATTTACTATACACTGCCAGCGCAGTAAAGCGCTTTAGCGACTGCTCCGTGACGTAAAATGGAATAAAAAGAAAAGTATAAGAATTAAACAGTGTAAAAATGTTTTAAAATATGTTGTTGTTTTTTTTTTTTGTTGTTTTTTTACAAAATAAAAAGTTGCAGAATTTGCAGAAACAGAATTGTAAAAAAAAAAAAATACACAATTTAAAATGAAATTTACAGAAATACAATTGTAAAAATAAATAAATAAATAAATAAAACATTTACTAAATACAATAATTGACAGAAATATTGATAAAATGTAAAAAAAAATTATAATTAAATCGAATTAACAGTCAAATTTTACAAAATAATATTCTTATGCTTTTTTATTGCTTAAAAATTTGTTACTGATGTTTCTTTATTTCATGAACATTTTTTTATTATTTTTGTAAACCACGGTGCAGTTGAATGCTGGATTTTGATTGGTCAGGAGGTGCGGGTTTTATTTTAGAACAAACAGAATGACTCAGAAAGTTCCTTCTGTTTATACAGTTATTAAGTGGTGTTTCAGAATTTTGACGTTTTGAAGTTCAGACTTTTTCTTTATTATTTTTATTTAATTAAAACACAGGAGATTGAGATTTTTCTCCTCTCATCGCTCGTCAATTTGTTTTCATACCACACACAGAAATATCCCCGGCGCGATCTCCTGGTGCGAGAAAAGGCTCCTTATTAGCCGTGTCAATGAGGGCATGGAGTCGATGCTCGAGACGTGTTTCGTTATTTCTCGTCAAACCCTCAGGATTTTTCATAACTCTAGGATTCGGAGTGTATCGATTTCAGGCTTTTTGTTTTTAATTGTATTTTTTTTTTCAAACACCAGCCATGAAAAATACTTTGACCCTCCTGAAATAACAGCAATCTGACACGATTCGAGCATGCTTTTTATCCATTTCTGGTTACATTTCATGCTGTGGAAAACGGCTGAATCGGAGCGAGAGCTATTTTGTACAATATATCAGAACTAAAATGGGACATTTCCTAAAGTAAATGTGAGTGGTGCTTGACGGTGCAAAACTCGACACATGGTGTGCCTGATATTGCAGTCGTTTAGTGAGGGGGGGCGGGGTCCATGATGTCACCACATCACCCAGCATACGATAAACTACCAATAATCTGTATGCAGTTTTGTTTTCAAAGTAACACCTTTTATCTATCTATCTATCTATCTATCTATCTATCTATCTATCTATCTATCTATCTATCTATCTATCTATCCATCTATGATTGTATAAATAAACGAAGGAGCATAAACACATTTCCTGTGACGCTCACAGCAACCGAGTGTCTTTCTGATATCAACTCTGGGTTCTATTTCCAAGCTTTTGCATGTTATTATACGAGGACGTAATCTAAGCGGCGTGTCTGATCGAGTGTTAGGGATCGGTAAGAGAAAGGCGGAAACTGTTTCCTGCTTTGTAACGGGTCATTTGTACACCAGCTTATGCTCCGCATTAATAAGGCTCACAGGCACTCATCTAGGGGCTTGTTTTTCTCTTTAATGAGAGAGATGCATGCTAAATTTATGGTCAAAGGCAACTGGCCTTTTTTAAATGAGCTCAAATAAAACGCTTCCACATGAAAAGCCCACGCATTTTTATACGACTCGAGAGCAAAGCTGGCTGGATTTTTAATAGCTGGCAGTAGACTGGACTGTATCCATTTACCTTTTTTTTTCCTGGATGTTTTTCTGTCCTTTAATCTACATTGTAGTGTAAAAATAAATCAGGACACCTGATCAGCCATATGTGCTTCATCCTCAAACTGTTACCACAAAGCAGGAAGCACACATGAAATTTTCCCTTTACTCAAACTAGGAGACCAAAACCTGTTCTATGACCTTGTGCACAAAGCCAGCTCCATTAAGGTTCATGGGTTGTGGGAGTGGAAGATCTCCTGCTATAGAGCTATAAACCCTATTGAACACCTTGGGGATGAATGTGAACGCTGAACGCACCCCAGGTCTCCTCACCTCAACTACATCAGGACACATCTCATACAAATCTCCACAAAATCCAGTGGAAGAAGAGTGGAGCATATGGAGACTAAATGTGGAATGGGATGGTTCAAAAGCACACATCTTATGCTGAGGTGTCCCAATATTTTTGCCCATTTTTTTGTATGAAACATAACTAAGATTAAAATGTAATTCGCATTTAAGGGAATGGAATAAATGAATGCTTCAGTTGAATTTTGTTGAATTGCACTCGTCACTTGCCGGCCACTTTATTGGGAACGTCCACACATCCAGATTACAGATTTTGAAATTCGAATCAATTTTACAAGATTTTTTTTTTTTTACAGCAATCTTTTTATTGCGATGGAAGGAGTCTCCACTTTCAGTACTTGGCTTTACAGGAAATTCTTCCAGTTCAGGTGGAAGCTGTGTTTTATATTTATTTATAACATATTCAAATATAACAGAACGACGCTCCCCAGATTTCCGTTTTGCAGTTTAATAAGTATCTATTATAGCCAGTTTATGTTGCATTAGAGGAATAACACACTCCAGGACGTGGTGTTGGAGGAAAATAATCAGCTTTGAGTTGAGAGAGTGTGGGGATCACATTGAATTCAATGGACATTATATTTTAACAATGGACTTTGTCTCAAAGCAGCTTTATAGAGATAAAGAGGTTATAAAAGCCTCCTGAGATGGCATGAGGAAGAAACCTTGAGACTCAACAGGGAACCCAGACTCATCTGATGGGCACCGAATGTCCTTTCAATTACAGCTCCATCATTGTTGAGGTAAACTGTTCAGTCATGGACTCTCAAATGCAGAACATGTGGTCCTCAGCACATTGTAGCAGACGGCTGATATTAATTACAGTCTACAAAGTCCTTGAGTTGCTCAGTAGCTTCATGGATCTTTAGGCCGTTCATGTGGAACCATCACACAACGAAGAACTCTATCCAGAGGTGAGGCATCGTCATGAATCGGGCAGATCCAGAAAGAAGAAAGGAGCATGATTAACAGAAAGAAAGAGAAAAAGGGTGAGATAGAAAGAGAGAGAAGAAGAGTAGAGGAGCGACACTGAGAGAGGGGAAAAAAAAGAATCATTACATTTCCTTATAGTCACATAAAAGTTAAAGCCACTGTACAGGTTACATTTCTGAGCAGCTGAAATGAATAAATAAATGAATACATGAATAAATAATGAAGTTTGCTGATTTGAATAACGCTCATTATGATGATAATGATGATGGTGATAATGATGATGATGATGATGGTGGTGTTTTGTCCGCGACTTGAATGCGCTCCGCTACACCACAGCTATAATCAGTGGAGGATTAGCAGCAGGACTGCAGAAAGTCATCTTCTCCACTGGGATTCCATTAATGACTCGTTTCCACCGGCGAGCTCTTTTCCTTCAACGTGGCCCGGAACGCAATTAACATGCTAACCGGCTTGTCACACTTTCACCTCGGCGTGTACATTTTTATCCCTTTTTAATTGCATTTCCGAGTTTATCGCGTACGACGTAGCAGGATTTCTTTCATAACGGCGTCACGATTTGCACATCTGTGTGTCTGTCGTGAAGGTGAATAAATGCAGATATTCCTTTAAGTGCTACAGTAGCAAATACAAAATAAAAAAAAACACACAATAACCTGAGAAGGAAACATGATGCGGAGCTCGAGCCGTGAACGATGAGACTGAGAATTTATACAAGAGCTAATTAGGAGAAGATGTGACTCAGATACAGAGATCATGTGATGCTCATAATATCGTGTTTGTGATATTGTGTTATGTGGGCAGCTGAGAAAACATTAATAAATAAAATGTATATATATTAATATACATACTGTGCATGCATACACACACACACACACACACACACACTCAAAACCCAAAGCTTCTTGTTATCTCTGATGATAATGATTGATAATAATGATGATGATGATAATGAAGATGATGATGAAGATGGTGAGTGATGTTATTAAAGTCAGGCCTGTAGATAAAGGATTCATATCCAACATAAGTATTAAAGTCTATATGGACAAAAGTTTGTGGACACCTGAAAATAAGTTTATTATGTGATTTCTAAACATCCCATTCCTCATTCAGTCTCTGTTTGCTGTTATAATAATATTATATATATAAATATATATTATATCTGGAAATAACGGGTGTCCCAATACTTTTGCCCATATAGTTTTTGTTTAATTTTAAGGTTCAAAACCTTTTGATCGACGACATTTTGGAAAAAAAAACTGAGAAGATGCAGGGAGAAGAAACAACTGCTAAAGGTCAGATTCATTAAAAGAAAATTATAACAAAATATGGGAATTATGGAACCATGCAGGAATTTAATTGTAATTGATTTCATTTGATTGATTGATTAATTCATATAGAATTGATATTGTGTGTTAATATAATATAGTAACTGTAATTGAATAAATATTCATAATAAATTAAATTCTAGTAAATATTAATAATTAATAAAATAATATTTATTTTTTTTACATTTATTATTATTATTATTATTATTATTATTATTATTATTATTATTATTATTATTA
>JAAIIK010000070.1:1702714-1716872 GCA_014706435.1 Silurus glanis | reverse complement strand
TGTGTGTGTGTGTGTGTGTGTGTGTGTGTGTGTGTGTGTGTGTGTCTGTGTGTCTGTGTGTCTGTGTTAAAGCTGCAGGGAAACTAAAAGGTCCTGGAAGATGCTGTCGTTTATAATCACTGAGGTAAACTTGAAACTTTCAGGAGCATCAGGATCAGGTTTCCATCATCAGCAGTTAGAAACTGTTACCTTCTGCTGTTTAACCTGCTACTTGCTACCTGCTACACAAATCCCCCCACCCCATCCCACCAGTACCACCACCACCACTTCAATACCTCCCCTCCCTGATCTTCCTCCTGTGCAGGCAGATGCAGAGACATAATCTGTATGAAATGTCATCAGATCGGGTTTGCACCGAGCCGTCTAATCACCGGCGTGTAAATGAGGAAGGACGGCGTGTGCATATTGAAGTGGGATTAGCTTCCCGGGCCGTGTGGAAAGTGTGTTCCGGTGTGTGAAATGTCATCGTGATGACTGTGAGGCAGGATTTTCGCGACCTCGGCGGGGTGGCATTTAAGCCTTTGTCTTTTTTTTTTTTTCCTGCAGCACCGAATTAAACACCGGCGGTGAGGTGGACGCTGAATCACGGCTGATAACCTCACGCTGGGTATCAGGATGGAGCCCAGGCTATAATATACCTCTGCCTTATCTGTACTGCGTGTGTCCTAGCTACACACTCTTATCCCTGCAAATACAATGTACCATATGTGTGTGTGTGTGTGTGTGTGTGTGTGTGTGTGTGTGTGTGTGTTTAAAGATTTTCTCTCCACATTTCTCTTGTGGTATTTAATCTACAATTGCGGTAAACTGTCTGCACCATCACTCTATCACCGGGTTTGTGCTTTTCACCCTCACACAGGTGACATCTGGATCGAATCTGGAGCCTGGAGGCGTATCTAATATTTCGGCTGATAAATGGGGTTTTTCATTGTGCATTAATACTAAAGACATCCAAGCGATGAAAAAACAAGATTTGTGGAATTATGTAGTAAACAAAAACGTGTAAAAAAAAAAAAAACGCAGAATATGTTTTATATTTTCGATTTTTCAAAGTAGCTTTTTTAACCTTCTGCTTTAAAGGCACACTCATGGCATTCTCTCAGTCAGATAGACAATCTTGAGGTGTTGATTGCTTGTTGGCTGCTTTTCCTTTACTCTCTGGTCCAACTCATCCCAAACCATTTCAACTAAATCGTGTGATTGAGGAGGCCAGGTCATCAGATGCAGCACTCCATCACAATCCTTCTTAAACAAATAGCTCTTACCTAGAGTTGCGTTCGGGGGTCATTGTCCTGTTGGAAAACAAACAATGATCCCACTTAGTGCAAACCAGATACAACGGCATGTCGCTGAACAATTCAGTGAAAGCCATGTTGGTTAGGTGTGCCCTCAATTTTGACTAAATCATCAACAGTATCACCAGAAAAGCATCCATCACGCCATCTCCTCCATGCGTCACACTGGGAACCACACATTCAGGAACCGTTTATTCACCCTTTGTGTGTCTAACAAAGACACACCAATTTAGATTCATCAGACCAAATAAAGAAGTAGTTTTCGAACAGATGAAATGTGTTTCTTGGCCCAGTCAAGTCTCTTCTGCTTATGATGCCTCCAAAATAATGGTTTCATTGCCACAATATGACCATGTTGGCCTGAATCTCCTCTGAACAGTGGATGTTGCTAAAAATGTCTGGCGTTCGAACTCCGATAAGCATTCATGTAAACTCGCAGTTTCTGAGGCTCTAATAAACTGATCCTCTGCAGCAGAGGTAGCTCTTGGTCTTCCTTTCCAGGGATGGTCCTCATGAGAGCCTGTTTCATCATTGTGTTCAACGGTTCTGGTAACTGCACTTAGAAAAACAATTCAAGTTTTTGAGATTCTTCGGATTGACTGACCTTCGTTTCTTAAAATAAGACACCGGTGATACAGTTACACAAGTTATTGCACATGTAACAATTATTATTATTATTATTGTTGTTGTTGTTGCACTAAAATAATTGCACATTACATTATAATCCATTTATAAAAGAGGAGTAAACTTAAAAAACAGCAAAAAGATTTGTGTAACTTTTATTTTCCAATCATTTAATTAAGCAATAATGCTCTCAAAAAGCAATCCATCGAGCTGAAGTCATTTCACTGTCGAAGTTCAGATAGTCCCCTAAACGTGGGCTGTGGATTTTTTCCCAATCATGTTCCGTGCTCGATTAGCAGATGCTGGATGCATTTCTGTTTGCTTTGTAAAGCTTTCAGGATCTCTTTTAAATGAAGGCTTTGTTTTTAATTAAACCGCGACGTAGCTTTCGCTCAGGAAATTCTCACCGAGGGCCGGGTTGATCCTGGAGTCGACAACGAAAAAATATCACGCCTTAATTATGACCCGGCACTCAGTGTGTGTGTTGCGCTGTTGTTGTCGCCGTCGTCCTTAGCGTTAACAAGGTATTAGCACTGGAGCACACGCTGTGGCTTTGTCGAGGTGGGAGCAGGAATATTAGCTTCTGTGTGATTCCATGAATGGGGTGCCATTATTAATTCACATCTAATTTACATTCAAACTGGATCATTAATATATTTCAAACCTCATCATATGTGATCCATGAATCCATTTCATCCATCTCCTGCTTGAAACTGCCACCTGGAGTACAGGAGGTGGGCTACAATTCCACAAGTCACATGATCAACAGGAAGTTCATCCAATATCATCCACTTCTTGATGAACCCAGGAAGGAGAAATGTATACTTATAAAAGTATATTTTTAAATTAATTGCATGAATTTATTTCTGTAGGTTCCATATTGATTGGGAAAAAAACAAAAACAAAAAAAATAAATAAATGATAAGTTTAGATCTAAAACCAGACCTAAATGCCATCCCATAATTATACCCGGACCCCCAGACTTTCCTACTCGAGATTCTGGTCTTTGCTTTGTTGCTAAGTGCTCCATCTTCTGAAAGTGTCTCTCTACAGATATTAACCAGCCAGATTTATGGGTGTTGTTTTTTTTTTTTTTGCTTTTGGAATACAAAATGCTAACATTGTTCACATCACTGGGACATATACAAGCGTTTTTGAGGGCATGGGGACACAAATGCACACAAAAGCCATCGCTCTGAAGCCGTCATCTGTTGGAGTGGAGTGTTATCAGCAGCATTTTTCCAAGCAGATGTATACTTTAATACTGTCTGGGGATTTCGTGAGCCGCTTTGTAAGGCGATAAGCAGCTAAATTGGGTCTACGGGAAGTTTCTCAGAATTCGAATTTACGAATACGCACAGTTCCTCCGAACTTTAAAGTCAAAGGTGAGAAGTTCGTAGTTTTTGTGTTGGACGCTAATTTTGCTAACCAAGAAAATACACTTGCTGCTTTACAATGAAGAGTCATGTTTATCCTTTGACGTGAAACCTTTCTATCGTGATGGGCGCTCTCTGTTCATGATAACCTTCATGCTTCCACCTTCGTCTGCATGCTACAAGAGTACACTGAATGATGAGGATTGTAAATGCTACTGTACAAATCACAAATCCCAGTCACCTAAACAGATAGCATCCTCAAAACAGTCCCAGAGATGTGTAGAATTAATGATCCAGTCATTTTTGCCTTTCATTTGTCACCTGACTACATTTCATGAAGCATTAATAGGAGTTTATACAATAAAAAAAATTCCCATTCCCAAATGCACAAACTCAAACCTTCCGTTAAAGGATGCGGATTTTGCTCTGCAATGCATTTCGCATAAATCCGTACCCCTTCGTATGGGAAAGGATCGAGTCAATCTAAAAAATACACAAATGTATGTGTGACATGCGAAACACCGAATGGAAAACCACGCCCTTAAATATTTGGCCACACCCCTTGGTTTCAGAGGCAGAGACTCCACTATTTTTTGTGCATCTTTGTGGCCCTGAGCTTTAGAATCACTTGACATTCAACTAAATGAGTTGATCAAACATTTTCCAAAAACAGAAGGTCTTCAGGAGAGATGAGTTTATGCTACTTTGGTAGAGTTAGAATTATTTTCAGAGAAATCAAGAACTAAAAGCGAGGCTGGTGACAGAGTGATTGTTTTCAGCTGCTGCAATAATAGAAAGAACAGGAACTAGCTTGTTTAACGGAGCGTTCCACAACACTGAACGTAACTACCCACAGATAAGTGTACGACATGTTCTTCTTTAATAAACAACCGGGCGGAATTTCTGACAAGTCGCTGATTTGTTCGAGGGAATAAAACTCTTGCAGGTTGAAAACAATGAACTCAGATTTCCTCGCCGGAAACCCTGTCCGTGATTAGCATGGTTTTTCTTCATTCCTTTTCTTCAGCACGTCGACTACTTTCTGCCTATTTTCACCTGATGTCAAATATTTCAGAAATGTTCATTCTTATATAAGGCTCCTGGCCTTGAAGGGGGTTTACAGCGTAATTGTGTTTTGGATAATAAATAAATAAATAAATATATAAATAAAAAAAGAAATAAACAAACCGGTGGATTGCGATATCAATTGTTCCGCGCCGGCGTGGGATCTGCAACGGGCGCGGCTTTGTAGTAAAGGCTTCTATTACCGAGTGTTGAGATGTGCGAGTGCATTACAAGTGAGAATGAGAAATTGCTGACAAAAAAAAAAATGGGGCGGCTCAGGAAAAGTCTTTCATAAATAAAATGAAAAGAGGTTGTGAGGTGTTTGCAAGCTTATCTCTCTCATGCTCGGTGTGTGTGTGTGTGTGTGTGTGTGTGATGCTTTTGGAATTAGATGATCATCAGAAGTACAGAACATCCTCACAAACCTGAACATCCAACTTTCAAAATACAAATGCGTTGCTCTGCAGAATTTCACACAAATCTCCGTCCCTCTCTCTTATTCTCTCTTTCCTTGTTTTGATTGTTTTTTCCTTTATAGCCGTGATTCTTTTCATCCCTCAGATAACTACTCGATCTGCAATCACATCTGTATTACTGCTGTGCTTTGTTTTTCCGTTGTCATCTTCTCTTCCTTCATTTTTCTCAGCTAGTTTGCTAAAGTAGCACAATTAGCCACACCAACCGGCCTCTGTTTTCACTTCCTGTTTTTTTTTGTTGTTGTTTTTATTGCTTCTAGCATCTAGCTCTGATTAGCACCATGCTCAAGACACAATAAACAAAAACACTTCTAATTCCTTCCCTATATATGCTAACTCTTAATTAACTAGAAATGTGGCTAACATTAGCAAAAAGTTATTAGTGATTATAGAAATCCTTTATGGTGAAAACATATATCCAGGATAATAATGTTTAATAGATAATTATCAATAGTATTAATGTTAGCATAGATGGTGGGTCGCTAATAGCTGATATCATTATCTTTATAATCTTTCAATATTTACAACCAATCATTACAATGTGAGTGATGATGATGATGATGATGATGATTCCAGTGTTTCCATTGTAACCAGTCAACTATAACTCAGCAACTTAAAAATGAAAGAAAGTTACAGATGGTGATCTACAACATTATAATCTGCAACTAATAAATAATAATGATTCAAGTTATAAGAAAAATCTACAATCGTGCATATGCCGCTTTTCTTTAAAGAGATTTTCCAATGGGAATGTTTTTGGGTAACAATGACACGTTGCTGTGTTTTTTTTTTTTTTTTTTGTCTTATTTACCTAAAAGAAAAAAAAAAGTTGTTAGCGAAGGACTTTTATGCGTTATGTAGGTGCGGTAACGTAAATGAAAACAGGAAGTAACCAGAAACAGATAAAAATGACTATCTGTTAGTCTTCAATAAAGGAAAAACATAATTGGTGACAAATTGCTGTGGTGTGATCAGTAAAACATTTGTCCTTATTTCTATTTCATTCATTCGATCTTCCTTTATTTTCTCGAAAATAATAATCCAATATGCAAATGACCATTATGATGCAGTAAATATACAAATTAGGATATGACGTCGTCAAATAACTGAGCGCGCCATAAATACTTTTCCCCTGAGTTTTAGCATTAATCTGTACATTCCAAACTCACCAATAAACCTTTTTTTGTAAACACACACACACACACACACACACACACACACACACACACACAAATAAAACACGATGTTGACTAACACACTGGCGGCTGTGCTGTAATCATCATAATTACAGAGCCGCGAGAGGTTGTGTGCTGTAGTCTAGATAGCATATGGTCTCGTTTCAACAGACCCCACTACCTATCAAACACACACTCACTCACACTCATACACACTCCATCCAGGGCTCACACACACCACCGGGTTCTCCATAATGGGTTTTTATTCACTCCCACAGCTCGACTGCAGCGCCGAAGCTAATGTTTGACTGTAAACACAGAGCATGCATATGCAATAAAGTCATCTTATTAGCCTCCGCACAAATCCATGACTTAATTAATTAAGTCACTCTTCTGTGTCCTTTCATACACACAAACTCGCACAAACTCTCTCTCTCACACACACACACACACACACACACACACACACACACACACACACACTTGATCCCTAGCTTAATTAATTGCCGTAGCTCCGCTCTCAGCGCACCTGCGAGCTCGACTGCATCATCAGCTCGACTCGGCGTGACAAGATCTTGGAGATGTTCCACAACAAACGGCGTCGAATTTGATCTAATGAATATTTTATTACAAATATTATTTTATTGATTTATTGATATATATATATAAAAAACAATACATTTTAAATATATATAATTTTTTTCATATATATTTGAAATCTTCTTCTTCTTCTTCTTTCGGCTGCTCCCATTAGGGGTCGCCACAGCGGATCATCCGTCTCCATAACACCTTGTCAATAATAATATTTTTTCTAAATGCATGATTGTCATGAGTTCATATTTATTATTAATCGCAACTTAATCGCACATTTTTATGTTCTAAATTTTACTTTTTAATTTTAGTTTTTAATACTCTAATCAACATGAGCATTGACAAATACGGATGTTTTATGCAAATGTATGTTTATTATTAGTGAAACCAAAATCAACATAAAGCATAAAGACTAGATATTCTTGGAAACGTTTTAAAGTAATTATAGTGTTTTAAATGAAGTAAATTAACCGGAAATATAATAGCAAATAAAATAAACTTTTGCTATGTTTCCATACGGACGGTTTTAACTGCCGGATTTGTGCATCATGGTGGATTTTGGTGCTGAGACTTGCCGCATCAGTAAAACAAATATTTCTTGAGTAAAAAAATACTTTTTGGTGGAATTTATAAAAAAAAAAAAATTTGAATAAAGAAAGGACATTGTGAATAAATGTGTGTTGTGTTGACGCTATTAATTTCGCCTCTTATATATTTATTTATTTAGATTTTTTATAAAAATAGAAATGCATTAAAACATAAAACCAAATATGTGTTGGTTATTCTCCAGTCTCCAGGTTTAAAGCTACAGGTTTCCTTCAAAACACGTTTTACATACATTAGCATGACAAGTTGCAGGAATATATTAATCTTTATTTATTTGTTTATTTATTTTTACTAATTACAGTCTGCTTAATTATAGCTCATGTGAAGTTCTGTGCTTGAACTTCGAAATTAACCAAAACATATGTATTTTGGTGTAACATGTATTTTACCTGTCAGGTAGCCTCAAATGACCATAAGAGTGGTATGTGCTTTTTGAACATCTCATTCCACATAATCTCCACTCTTCTGGGAAGATGTTTCACTAGATTTTGTGGCGATTCATTCAGCTACAAGGGTGTTAGTAAAGTCAGGTACTGAAGTAGGTGAGGTGGAAGGCCTGGGGTGCGGTCAGTGTTCACATTCATCAGCAGGAGATCTTCCATTCCAACCCATTAAAGCAGATCTTCATGGAGCTGGAACAGGTTTGGATCTCCTAGATCAAGTGAAGGAAATATTTTACGCTAATTCATGCAAAGACGTCATACAATTGTGTATGCCTTTCTTAAAACATGTTGTTTGGGTAGGTTGGGTAATGGATTAGAGACAGTGGAATTGAGTAAAAGACAGGAGGTGGAGCTGGAGGTAGCAGAGCTGAAGATGTTGGGGTTTTTGTTGGGAGTGACGAGGATGGACAAGATTAGTTTATTAGAGGGACAGCGCATGTAGGACGTTTTGGAGACAAGGTGAGGGAGGCGTGATTGAGATGGTTTGGACATGTGCAGAGGAGGGACGAGGGGTATATCAGTAGGAGAATGCTGAGGATGGAGACACCAGGAAGGAGGAAAAGAGGAAGACCAAGGAGGAGGTTTATGGATGTGGTGAGGGAAGACATGCAGGTAGTTGGTGTGAAAGAGGCAGATGTAGAGGACAGGGGGGTATGGAGACGGATGATCCGCTGTGGCGACCCCTAATGGGAGCAGCCGAAAGAAAAAGAAGAAGAAGGGTCGACTCCTGTCAATCACAGTCACACCTGCCAATCATATGGATCTGCAAGTTTATCTTGTGCATGTTGAAGAGGACAGATAGCAGTTTTCTCCTCGCTCTTGTTAAACCCCAGCACTGATATCCTGATAAATCATAAAGTAAGAATGGAACAGTGTTTTTTTGTTATTCATTTGTTTATCTGGTCTGAGGTCCAATCTAAAAACTGAAAAGGAGGAACAGAACATTGTTGTTTTTTTTTGTCTGGAACAACAGGAGGATTTTTTACAAACGGTGAATTTTCGCACCCAGCAAGAAGCAAGACGCTGAACACCGAACACCGAGCTGACGGGCCTGTAAAAACGGAAAAATAAAAAGACAACAACTTTGTAAAAGAAGAAGAAAACGGGGTGGAAAAGTAGCGTTAAAAAGCAGCACAGCGTGCGACAATTCATCTGTGTTCTTGGTTTGATTAGCCGATCGACGCCCTGCGGCAATTTCACAAATCTTTGAGGCCTAAACGCTTCCTTGTGTTCTCACACGGGTTTCTTCCTCCCGTTTTTTTGTTGATTTCCCTGCAGTCTGCAGCAACATCGCGTCAACCTTTAATTACCTCTGACCGCATTTGATCGGTTTGACTTACTTCCGATCGGTCTCACTCCCTAAGCGCTTTTGCTTCTGATTAGCAAAGCGAGCTAGCGAGGTGGACAGAAAGCGAGCCTTTTAATGAGCTGTCTCGAGCTGATTTAGCGGATGTTCAATTTTTTTCGAAAGTCAAACTCCGGCTGTCACACGAAAGGATCATCGCTTTCCTTCATTTATTAATGTGTCTCATTATCAGACGGCCGAGGTGGATTCTTCTCGACGAGGGTTTTCGCTGGAGCAGTTACTGAAGACAACACTGCAGCCTACTATGTGGGAACCGTTCACAATCTGGGGTGCTTTTATTTTCCGTTACCCAGCTAAGGGTAAGGAATAAAAAACATAAAGTACAGATACATTGGGAAAAAGAACCTGTAACACTAACCACACACACACACACACACACACACACACACACACACACACACAGGCTTTTTCTTTTCTTCTTCTTTTTTTCCCAACACGTTTTAATGGCCATTTTTTCACTTCTCAGAAGTGGCCACTTGTAGCACTAATAGCAGAAAAGTCTAGCATTTGACATTGGAATAAAGGAACGTCGAGCCACTTTTCTCCTTTGTATATTTCTTTTATTACATAAAGTTGTGAATAAAAAGTGAAATATCGTGCAATAAGCCTTTAAAATGAGGATAAAACAAATCAAGTGGATTTTTAGTCATTTCCGCCATATACGAGGTGGCATGAAGAAGTTTGGAGAATCGCAATGTTTACAATAAAGTACTTTATTTATCTGCGTTTCCACACGATCACCGTCAAAATAGTCCCCTTGCGCAGCAATACAGCGCTCCCAGTGGTCGTCTGGAAAAGTGTCCTGAAAGTCTTCTTTTTTTAAAAGCGTGTCAGGCACCTTCTGCGATTCGCAACAGTGTTAAAACTGCAAACTTTGAGCTGCATCCTTATCTTCTAAAATAGGGCGAAGTCCCAAATCTGGTGAGTAGTGAGGGTGAGTGCGGAAGTGAGATCATGTGGATTGTTCCCCGACAATCATCATGCACGAGTTGCCGAACGGTTTATTTTCGTGGGGTCTTGCGGTGAAGTTGTTCCGCTCGTGAAGCGCACGTGCAGCTCAAAACACCTCGAACGACCCGTCGCAGGTTCGGCGTACGTCAAACGTACGTCACGTCGAACGTCTTTGTGGCAGATATGCCCAGTTTCACGCATAATTTCACGTTAGCTCGTTGTCCGAATTTGCCGCAGACGTGGGAATGCACGTGGTCAGAATAGTACCAGTTACACCATCAGTCTCGATCTTTTTTTGATGCCTCCTCATACATTCCTCCTTGCAACAACGTAAAGAACACTAGAGAACAAGACTCAGTAGAACGAACAGAACATGGTACAATGGGGTACAAAAACTGTCCATATAATAATTCTGTTTATATAATATTTCATGTTTTAGCAGCAAAAAAAAACGTGTTGCAATGAAGGTTTGTGTGTGTGTGTGTGTGTGTGTGTGTGTGTGTGTGTGTGTGTATACATATTCCAGCCCAGACTGTTTGGGTTAAAGAGTCTGATGGCTTGTCTGAAAAAAATGTCTGCAGCTATTTCCAGACAGCAGAAGGGTCAAGAGTGTGTGTGTGTGTGTGTGTGTGTGTGTGTTTTGCAGATGTAGTGTTTGGTGTAAATGTCTCTGATGGATGGAGGAGAGACCCTGATGATCTTCTCAGCTGTCCTCACTCTCCATTACAGGGATGATTTCTGCATTTTGGATCAAAACATTTCATATGGACATAAGCGTGAGAGTAGAAGTAAAGTGTGAATAAATACGTAAAAGAATCGTCTCCATTCTCTCTTTACACTTCACCCCGAAAAAGGAAACGTATTGATTGAGCGCTTAGATAAACGTTCCTCCTCGTCTAGCCCATGCCTCCACTTTTCGCTCAGCTCTCCCAGACTCCTGATTGGAAGATTTTGAGTGAAGTCCTGCCTGAAACACCTCAAGATCTCCCCCTGATTGTGCTCTTGTGTCCCAGGCTCTGATTTGCCACATGCCATTTCATTCCAGACCATTTTTTTGCTTTATTTCATCCACCCAGGCCCACGTGCTCCTCTCTTATTACAGCTGTTATTCATCTGGGATTGATTTTTTGTTTTTTTTCCTGCTTCCATCCACGCTCGCTGTAATACTTTATTGGCTAAACATTTAATGCTGTAAGATTCACATTCAATCGAGCTTGTAACAGCATGCTGATTGTAGTTTTAAGAATGTGTGCAGTACGTGGGCGATATCGATTCGGTTACACGCGAAGAAAAGACGATGCCGTGAATGCGTGCTCGTAAAAAAGCTTCATTCAAAGGAAGCCACAAAGGCGCACAGCCAGACGAGTAGTAAAGCCAGTTAACGGGGAACCGGGTGCTCGGTGTAAAATCTGGACAGAGTTTCTGAATGGGATTTTCTAGAAATAAAGGGAAAGTTCCTCATATTCAGAGTTGGGTTACGCACCTGATTACATCATGTATAACTAGTTCGTATCTGAACCAGTAATGGATGAAGTAAACAAATCTTGTAGTTAATGTTGAACTGTTGAACTGATGCTAAACTGTATGTTGGTGATAAGTAGATACCACCAAGCGCCAATCAAAACAAGTTTAAAACAGAGCACACGCTCGACCCTGCGTGCTTCACCAGTTACGTTTTTATCCTCATGGATAAAAAGGAACGACTGATTTCTCAAAATGTAGTTGAGTAAAAAGTCAAATATTTGACTTTGTAAAGTAGTGAAGTTAAAGTAAAAGTCTCCTCAAATGAAACTACGTCAGTAAAGTACAGATTCGCGAAAAAACTAAAGTACATAACGAATTACATTTACTTCCTCACTGTCCACTGCTGACGTTGACCAGATTTGTCTCTAGTATATGTTGACTTTTGCTTAAACCCCACCCCCAAAAAAATATAGGAATAGAAAATACAGAACCAAAGAAATAAATAGTACTTATGACTTTGCTCTCAAGTTATTTATAGTAGTCAGGAAGATGATCATTTCCTGGAATATTAATCTTTGTTATTTTTGGCTTCATTCATACAATTTATAGACAAAAATATTGGGACACTTGAATTTTTCTTCACCAAAATGAACTAGGAGACCCAAACCTGTTCCAGCATGACGATGCCCCTGTGCACAAAACCAGCTTCATGAAGATCTGCTTTACATGGTTTGGAGTGGAAGATCTCCTTCCATCAAGCCTATGAAATGGAAGGTCACCCTACACCAGTACCTGACTTTACTCACACCCTTGTGGATAAATGAGCACAAATCTCTACATAAACTAGTGGAACATCTTCCCAGATGAGTGGAGCAAAAGGGTTGAAATGTGGACATTTTTGTCCACATGGTGTATTTATAATCATAATAAAAAATCAGTTTGGTTTTATTTTTTAAATATCTGCCAACATTGTAATATTTGTATAAGAATTATGAGTCAGAGACGTGGGAGCACTGTCTGGCTCTCACTCGCTTCATCCTTTTTGTTTTTTGCTTTGGCTCCATTCGAGTGAGAACGACTTTTTGTTCATCAGCGGCGCTGATTGAATCACGTTCAGCTCCAATAAGCAGAGAGCGTGATGGAGGGACGGCTTCGAGATGAGCGGAGGAGAAATGGGTTAAGTGCTGTGGGTTTAATGGAAGATGGTGCGAGAGATATCCTCCACGTTGCTGCTTTGATGCTGCGCCTCACTCCACGTGTTTTTCGGCAGACGTTTTTTTTTTTTAGCTTTACGCATTTTTTTTGCGTGCAAACAAATGCCTCGACGTGAGCCCTCTCTCAGCGACGCACCCCATTTCTGAGGTACGCTAATGAGCTGTCGCTTTTCAGGTGCCTTCAATCAATATTAGGCTCCCAAAAAAAGACCGGCACCCAATCGCACGAGTGTCTTAGAGGAGGGTTTTTCTCAAAATGAGAATTCGCTGTCAAGCCCCCCGAAAGCTTTGCATGCAAACCTAGGTCTCTATCTCGATAAAGGATTCGAGTTGTCAGGCAGGTACGAGAAAGAGAGCAAGCTGTGTTCACCAAACCATTAAATTGCAAAGACTGCAGAATAGCGCCAGCGCCTCCTGGCATGATGGCCAAAATTTTCTTTGCGGGGGAACAAAGGCAGGCTTCTCGTCCCTGAAAAGATACCTCGGACCAATCAAGCGGCACATAAAGCGCACTCTAGGGCAGACATATCAAATGTCGCAATTATAATAAGAACCATTCATCAAACCAACAGCGCTTTTTCTAGAGATGCTGGGAATGTGCTGTTCTGCTACAACTCCGTGACCTTCATTAGCATGGCAGCTCCCGTACCCCAGACTGACAATAGCGAGGAGCTAATTGCAGCAAACTTCTCGCGAAACAACATGTTTTGGAATCGGGGACGTCTCTGACACTTTGGTTTCGGTAGCAAAACTTTTTTAATGAACCCCCGACACAGCTGAGTTCACCTGTACTTTGCATCTGATATTATACAGTTAATAATAACATGTTTATCCTGCTGCGCTGAAAGCATTTGTATGCACGCGGTTCAAAGGCAACATTTCCGCCGCTAATTCCCTGTCCTTTCAAACGTCGCTCTGTGTGTTAATGCCGCTCACGTGGGCTCGAAACGTCAGTGCAGATGAAACGCCTGGTGCGTCCCCAGTGTGCGCTGCACCCACCCACACGGCCTTAACTGCTCCTCCTCGCCGACGATGGGAGGTCCACCTGTCATTTCTGTGTCGACACTCGTTCCCCAGACTCCTCCTGCGGCTTCATTATGCTTCCTCCTCTCCACCTCTTTGCATATCTGTCGTCTCTTTCTTTTTTTTATTACTTTTTTTGCTTGGGTTCTTTCTGCCAAATGTGATTGAGCCAGAGGTCGACAAATTCTTCAGTTCTTCAAATCTATCTATCTATCTGGTGGTCTAGTGGTTAGGATGCGGCGCTCTCACCGCTGTGGCCCGGGTTCGATCCCCGGTCAGGGAACCAACCCCAGCCACTTTCAGTGCTGGTCCCAAGCCCGGATAAATGGGGAGGGTTGCGTTAGGAAGGGCATCCAGCGTAAAAACATGTGCCAAATCAAACATGTGGATGATCCGCTGTGGCGACCCCTAATGGGAGAAGCCGAAAGAAAGTTTTATCTATCTATCTATCTATCTATCTATCTATCTATCTATCTATCTATCTATCTA
>JAAIIK010000070.1:1687520-1702704 GCA_014706435.1 Silurus glanis | reverse complement strand
CTATCTATCTATCTATCTATCTATCTATCTATCTATCTATCTATCTAGCTATCTAGCTATCTATCTGATCTGATGTACTCGGTCCACTCAGATCAGCCTTCCGTCATGATAATTTATGATAGATCTGCTTGTATGATGATTCAAGAAGTTCATTCTATCTTAGAGACAACAGAAAAGAGAGGGTTTTTTTGCCTCAGGGTCTTGAATGTTTTCCTAGGTCAACCAGAGCTGTACTCATGTCAAGGGTTTTGTGGTTTTACTGTACCATTGCTGGTGTATTTTTAGCTTTGTAAACCAGCCTTGTGGATGAACATGGAAATAATGATTCCTCCATCTCGCTGAATTTCGAATCAGCTGTAAAATACTAAAATCCATGAAATATATTTATACTGAAATGTTTCTGTCGATTCTGGTCTTATTTTGTTGGTTGGTTTTGCTATTTTCAAATATCCTATATATATATATATATATATATATATATATATATATATATATATATACATATGGTGGTATCAATAGGTTTGGAGACTAATGGTGTAACTGGTGCTGTTCTGACCGCATGCATTCCCACGCCTGCGATTTCATCACGGACAGCAAGTTAGAACAAAGAACAAACGTGAAATTAAGTGTTAAACTGGGCCACGGAGACGTTTGACAAGACATAAATTTAACATACGACAAGGTGTTTCGAGCAGCACACATGCTTCAAGAGCGGAAGAATCACTTGGAGAT
The DNA here is from genome assembly GCA_014706435.1 of Silurus glanis. Taxonomy (NCBI): domain Eukaryota; kingdom Metazoa; phylum Chordata; class Actinopteri; order Siluriformes; family Siluridae; genus Silurus; species Silurus glanis. The sequence continues at coordinate 1,701,972 of JAAIIK010000070.1, read as the reverse complement.
GACAAGAGATCAGGAAGACCTTCGACGAGCTCAGCCCCCAAACACGCCGAAGCCGTACGGCACAAAAAAAATGTTGAGAGTGGAACAGATTGGAAGAGTGGAAGTTATTATAACAGCAAATGGGAACTAAATGTGTTGCATTAAATTATCCATATAATGCAAGCTCTGTTTTTACTCTCAAAATGCTACATGCTAGTTAGCAATCGGAGACAGTATTAGCATAAAAGTCGAAACAGTGGAAGTTGAACAGAGTGAACAGATGATGAAAAGAGAGAGCGCTAGGCTGACTAAAAGAAAAAAGCTCCGCTGCATCGCTCTTTTAAGGTAAACATGAAGCGAGAAATAAAATCCCACTGCACCACTGTTAGCAGGTGTTAAAGCATTATGGGTAATCTGCTAAAGACAACCGAGCAAAATGCATCATTGAAAGAATTAAAAAAAGCAATCTCAGCGTGGATTGTGGTGTTCATGATGTAGCGAAAAAAGCACATATCTTTTCATGTATAAATCAGGAATATGTAGCAGCTCAGCTTGTGTTTAGATTTGGCTTTAGGTCATGAGATGTTATTCAGGATGAGACGTCTGCTAGACTTGCTGAGATCTGAGCATCCTCAGTCTCTGATAAAAAGAAGGAGATGTTTTTTTTTTTTTTTGTTTCATGCACACACTATAGGTAGAAGGAGCCATATCAAGACATGAAACATCCCTTAGAAAAATGGGTACAGAAGAGGGCTGAACATGGAGCCCTGAGGGATGCCTTACATGGAAAAATGTGCTGATGTGAAACTTAGCATTTATTAAGGAATGAGGAAAACTATTGCCATTGTGGTTACAAGGATATGATGCTGTTTTGTGGTATACAGTGTATTTTATGTATATTAAGGATGTGCATCTCCATAACGGAGACCAATGAGATTAGTTTCTCGATCCATAGCCAAAGATAGAATACATTGAAAATACATATTAAGCAACTTTCCCGATGCAATGAGATACGATTCACCCCATTATCATATTCAGTGCGATCTGATTTCAATTCGATTTCAATGCTCCATGTAGTGTTGTGAAACGTCATATTCACGTAGCAGCAGTGGTGCTGAGAGAATCAGGAGGAGAAATCAATCTACATATAAAATGTTTACAGATTATTGGTTACTTTCTCAATAATAAAAGTATAGTTATTATTATTAATTATATATAAATCGTTGGCAAAAACAAATTATGCATTACGATACAAACTGGTATGCGATGCACACTTTTTTTAATCGATGCATCACATCGTTAACTTTCATGCCGACACACGGATGAGAATCGCTGAATTTTACCATCGCTAATGTATAGCAGTTATATTTGCATCTAGTTTTAGGATTGTAAATGAGACAAATCATCAGTGGAGAGGGAAAACAAAGCTAAAAAATAGCTGGAAAGAGAGAGAAATGGAGGGAAAGAGGGAGAACTCTTGTAATTTCCCACTGTTTTAATCCCTGGCACACAATAGCAGCGTGATAGAGTGTGTATAACTGTGTCTCTAGACGATGTGAACACCATGGTGTGATATTCAAATAACAGGGTGGAGCGGTCACACACTCGCACAAACACCATCACGGAGTAGTGTATCATCTTTCAAGTGATGCTCCGTTTCGTTTTCTCATTTTATTTATCTCTTTTTGGTTTTGTTTTTTTTCACCTAGTCGTGTTCTCTGCTGTTAAAACGCTCAATATTGAGAGAAAAGATAATAGAAAATAGCTGAGACTAAAGCTTTAGGTTAAATAGCTCTAGACCCCAGATAAAGTCTCTTTACCTCAATGATTGTGTTTAAAAAAATCTATCAAAAAAATGTAGCCAAAGCAAATCTCATTGGGTACAGTATGTACTGTATGTAGATATTTTTGCTGATCTACAGTCAGGAAAATACATAAATAGTCTAATACATTAGACTCCGTTTGCTTGTCTATGGACAACCGAGTGCCAAAACATTGCTAATTAAATCAAGAAAAACACATTTTCTTAATCGCATGAGTGCCTCTAGGGCCATGTTTATATTTAGACAAATCTAGATTTCTAGCTCTGAAACCTGCCACTTGCATCCTTATATTATAATACATTTTGCGACTTGTCTGTATCAAAACAGTGATTTTTCCAAAAATAGATTTAGCCATTTTCTCTCAGCAAAGTTTAAAGGTCACCTGCGATTAAAGGTCGACCAATATGGGTTTTTCTCTGGACGATGCCGATGGCTGATATAAGATGGCGATTTTTTTGGCCGATGTACACGCACGGTTTGACGTATCCGATGTGCCTGCCGAATAATCAGGCTAATTTGGCCGATTCATTTAAAAAATACCAAGAATCAGCCAGATCAATCGATCAACCTCTACCTGTGATGGTTTGGGATATTATTAGGTGCTAACATTCAGTTCTCATAGTGTGAGAAGCAGGAAAATTGAGGAGTGTAAAGATTTGAGAAACTTTGACATGGACAAACTTTTCTAGGCAACTGGATCAGAGCATCCAACACTCCAGGTCTTCATCCCAGGATGCAGGAGTAAGTACAGGTAGTCCTCGAGTTACGATGGTCCGACTTGTGATTTTTTCAATCTTACGATGATGATAGTGATATGACAAAATTAAAAAAGATTTTAAGTTTTGCTCGGCAGGCAAAAAAGCAGCTTGTATGAGTTTGGATACATTGGGGCGCTGCCAGGATGATGCTTTACTCTCGCCAGCGGTCGACAGAGCATGTTTCTTTTCTGTGTTTTTGGTGTTTCAAAGGTTGATTTTAGCTTTTGTCTCTCTCCTTGTTTTGAGCGTCACAGGACACTGAAACTGACTGTGTCTAGCTTCGCCCTCGACTCGGAAACCGGCGCTTGTCCACACGCCTGCTGCCACATACATACATACATACTGTAAAATGTATACGTTACATTAGTGTAAATTGCTCTGTTTTGCTAGGATATACTGTAATTTGTTAAATTATAAACAGTTTACTAACACAAACCGATCACCATTATTTAAGACTTCTGGGTAGGCTAGGCCATGTCTCAACTATTGATATTTTTAAGCTACAATGGGGTCATTAGAACACATCTCCATCGTAAGTCAGGGACTACCTGTACTTACCAAAAGTGGTCCAACACAGGACAACCAGTGAACCAGTGTCAAGGTCATGGACTCTCAGGACTCTCTGATGCAGGTGGAGAGCAAATGCCAACCTGTCTGGTCCGACCTCACAAAAGAGCTCCTGTAGCACAAACTCCTGTTGAAGGTCATGCTGATTCTTAATTCAAGGAGTCAGAAGGTCCAGAGCAGCACAGCTTGCTCCTGTGCCTTCTTTCAGTAGGATAAAGCACCCCGCACAGCCACACTGCAAAAACAGAAATGGTTAGAAGATCATGACAAGCATTCTGCGTCTTGACTTGGCCACCAAATTTCCCAAACCCCAGTCCAATCAAGGATCTCTGAGACATGCAGGACAATGAAGTCTGATCCATGGAGGCTCACAAGACATGGTTCCAGATACCAGAGCACACCTTTTAAGCTCTTATAAAGTCGAACGTCTTATACTCAGCCAAACGTTTTAGATATGGTCGATTCAGGGTTCTGTATTCATTTGTAATGTTTTGGACATCATTTTGGTCATGTTTTTGTGAAAACAGTGTAGATTTTTACAATTGTAAAGACATGAGGAACCTTTCAAGGTGGAGCTTCTTCAGGGTAAAAGTCTGGCTTGAAAAGTCTCAGCATTTGAAGCTGGAGATGAGCTCTTGGAAATGTTGGCTATAATAAAGAAGTCATAGATCAGTAGTTATGACATTGGACTTGTGATCAGAAGGTTTTAAGCTCAAATCCCAGCACCACCAAGCTGCAACTGCTCCTCGAAAGATCAGAGCTGTTTCAGTAGCACAAGGTGGAACTACACAATGTTAGATTTCTGTCTTTAATCTAATAGCTGTTTGGTGTATATCATAGTAAAAAGACTGCTTATGTTTAAAGGAGGGGTAAGCTGGAAGACACCTTATTAACGACCTCAAGAACCGTGAACTCGGAGAACTTTCCCTGTGTACGTTAATATTGGCATCGTGTACCTTGTGTAACTTTACCGCCCATCATTTGTAAACGACTGGCATACTGGAAAGAAAAAATGTCAAGGATGTTTTTATGAAACAAAAGTGTTTTTCTGCAGCTCTCCTGACCTACTTTTCCATTACACACTGAAGCTCTGAACACACATGCATTTGGAAAGTTTCAGCTGCGAAACTGAGAAAGAAATAACAGGAAGGGTCACAAACATGCATACTGTTACAATACATATGACATTTTTCTGAGATTTATTTATAGACAGGAATCGATGTTTGAATGTTCAGCCGTAAAGCTTGTCTTAATGAGGGTGGAAAACAATCTTGACAATATTTTATATTAAATATAGCTTACGTATCGATACAGTCAGTTACAATTAACCCCGACACCCATGTGTGCTTATGCAACATGGAGTGGGCGCATAAATGACATCCGCTTCTTTGCGCAAAGATCAAAAGTCAAATGCATTGCATTAGATTGGTGTCTAATTTTCGCCTTTGTGATTCATCCTAATGGCTAATTAGAGGCCGCCATGCTGCCGTGCTTGCTGGGTTACTAGGCAACCGTACCACGGGGACCCTGGTGAGATTAGCAGGTTGGTGCTGCCCCCATGCTCAAGATCCTCAGCAGACTTACTTCTTCCTCTGCAGCTGTGAGGACCAGGGGTGAGCTAACACGCTGCTTCAACACCTTCCTGCTCCTGTGAGGAGGTAGAGAACATGTGCCCAGCCCCTGACTGTGCATGCTGGGAGACTCTGAGGCAAAATATAGAACTTGCTGTGGAAGAAGGTTGCACTCTTAAGAAAAGCTGTGAAGACCGGCACATGGTCTTGACCCTAATCAACCGAACGTCTCGGATATGTTCGATCTGTATTCATTTGTACTGGTTTGGACTTATTTTCAGACAGTAAAAACAGTTTAGAGTCGAACAATTGAAAAGAGATGGGGAACTTTTAAAGGTGGAGCTTCTTCAGGGTAAAAATCTGTCTTGTACAGTCTCAGCATTTGAAGCTAAAAACAAACTATTGGTTATTGGAAAAGATATTAAAGAGTTTCGAGTCTAGTTTTTCACCAACAGATGGCAGCACAAGGCTGCATGCACAGTCACAGGGAGCACCGACCTTTATAAGTCAATATACCAAAAGACATCGTCCTGTGTATTTCAGGAGCTGTGAACTGGTGCTATTCTGATCACCCCCACACATACACACACACACCCTCGCCAGAAACAACATGATCTCACTTCCACACGCACTACTCGCCAGGTTTGGCTCCTGCTGACTTCGCCCTCTTTCGGAAGATGAAGATCCAGCTCCAAATTCGCAGCTTTTATACCGATCCGGTGCAAATCGCAGAAGGTGCTTGACATGCTTTGAAAAGAAGACTTCCAGAACACATTCTAGGAGAACACTGGGAGCGCCATATTGCTGTGCAGGGGGACTTTTTTGAATGTGATAGTGTGTAAATGTAGATAAATAAATTACTTTCTTGTAAACTCTTACTCTTGTAAGCTCGTTTCCAAACTTTTTGTCCACCTCAAAGTGGTAGCTGAGTGGTTATAACATAAGATCAAAAGGTTTCAAGCTCAAATCCCAGCACCACCAAGCTGCCACTGCTGGGCCCCAAGTGTGGCAGCTTGGCGATGCCTTTGCGATACCTTTGACCTTTCCAATCAGTAATCCAGAACCTTAAACACTAAACTACCACTTTGCCATAGGCTTATGATCCTCAGTTACTATAAATGAGATCCTGGATAATGGCATCTGCAAAATGTCATCAATGTAAACGTAATGTTCTGATGTTCTCTGTAGACTTACGTCACTCTAGTGCTTTACAATTTGTGTAGAATGTGTAGAAGAGCATCAATAATCTTCTCAGCACTCCAGACTGTCTGATTTCTGATATGGAAGCTGAACCAAAGAGAACAGAGTATTGGACATCTACAGGACAGACTTAATGATAGCTGAGGTCCTGTGCCAGGTTGAACTTCCTCAGCTGGTGAACTAAGAATAACCTCTGCTTTGATAATCTGAATCTATCCGTATTAAATCCCCAAGGACTTTACGTCATCGAAATGAATGGAATGCCGCTAACAACACTTGAAAGCTTTTAGATATCAATTAGCATTAAGCGCTTGAGTTCACAGTAAGCGGTCATCCGTCATTAGCCAGATTAGTGGACTGTTATTGTTTTCTGCTTTTGTGCCCTTTTTATAACAGGAGGAAAAGAATCCTATCAGGTTCAAAACTCAAAATGATAACAGGAAATGATCGATTTAATAGCCGCAATCTTTTGTTTAAATAAAGAAATATAGCGTGTCATTTGTTAGCCACGGCGTTGCGTGCTTGTACCAGATATCGTGCCTGACCGCCGGATGTGAACCTGCAGGAAGAAGGTCAGTCGTGTTGCGTTTCGTTACTTTGTGTTGTGTTGTGTCGCGTCTCCGCCGCCCTCTCAAAACCTTTTGAGACTAATTAAAGCGAAAGGCAGATTTACGGGTGTGCTCGCTCCTGTCACTTTCATTCCACAGCCTGGCCTGTGACTTTCACCTTGAGGGATCGGTGCCTGTTAGTCACGGCTCTCGCGGCGATGAACTCCCGGGCTAACCTTCTCTCTCCATGTTTCCTGCCTCGTCTCCCAGCTAAAAACTACACTCCTGTGTTCCTGTGCAAGTCGATCCAAAAGAGCTGGTGATCCACACAGCAACAGAAAGCAAGGTTACAGCTAAAGAAAGTAGACACAACACAAATATAATCAGCAGACATCTGATATGAGACGAAACCAAAGGGGTTTCATTCTGAAGTATTGGGACGCCTGAATCTATTTGTGGTTCTTTTCCTGAAGCGTTACCAAAATGTTTTGGATCCTAATTAGGGACAATCGGAAAGCTTGACATTTTGCTAAAAAAAATAATTTATATTGATTTACATTTTTTATTTATTGTTTTAAAATGTATTTTATTTTCTATTTATCTTATATTTTATTTATATTCATAATTTGTATTTTAAAAATCATAACAAAAAAAAAACTAATAAAATACATTTAATTTGAGTTATTTTTCCACAAATAATTATTTTTTAAAAAATAATAATTTAAAGATTTTTTTTTCTTTCCTCTTGTAATTTGTATTTTTTTTTTTACATTTTAATCATCTATAACACCAAAGATTGTTTGTACTCTACAATTCTGTTTTCTATAATCAAATTTTGTAATTTTGTGGATTTTCTGGCCAGACGATTATTATTGTTATTATTAGTGTGTACTTTACAATGCTAACGATGCTAATACCAGAGCATGTTCATAAAAATAATGGCCTTTCTTGACCATTTGCATAGTTTTTTGTAATTTTTTTATAATAATTATCAAAGATTGTCACGATAGTCCCTGTTTATGTGAACTCTAATTTCTGGCATTTTACTGTAACACCCTTAAGGAGTCAAAACCCTGCGCCCAAATAGCCATTAGCCACTAACGATACTCAATACTGACAAATGTCGCCTAATGCTCTTTTAATATGTCAGCTTTAAGTTGTAAACTAAACCCCGGGTTTATTTCCATGGAATTTGCGTTGCTCCAAAGGTGTAGCCGAGTAGCTTCTATTTCCAAATCAATTGGAATTTGGCAGCTTTGGTTATGAACTGCTCAATCGTAATGTTTTACTGCAACGACAAACACCGTAACAGACTGTCAGATTTTAATGTAAGTTCTTTATCGCAAAATATTCGTCTTGGCAATCAGGCCTCCGCTCGGTGCCAAGCGGCGTTTTCTTTGCCAAGCGTAAATGGAAAATTATGTGCAATATCACTCGTTCATCATCATAACACCGCACCGTAAACACCGCTCGCTTTTTATTCCTCTTCCCTCAAAAAAGTGGGTTGTGCAGTCCCCGGAGACGCTGAAAAGTCCCGAAAGTGCAGCTCGAATCGTTCTTATGAATCGGTTGAAACTTGAGATGGGATAAATGAAGAGAAGGTGCTGCAGTGTGACCAGGATTATCCTCCTGCATCTTCTCTTCTTTCTGTGTTTATATAGCAATGGGCCTGTGTTTGGTGTCCCTTGTGGGTTCCCCATGTCACAGCTCCACCTCTGTCCTGTTAAAAAATAAGATAAACCATTATTCGTCCCACAGTGTGGAAATTTTCATGTTACAGCAACAAAAACGTGCAAATATGAAGCAGACACAAATATATACAGTACAGTATACACAAGTAGAAAAAAAAAACAATGATAGTAGTTACACTATCAAACAACCAACAAACTGCATTAGGTTATTGCACAGTTGAAATGATTGTTATTGCACAGTTTAATAATCAGTATTAACAGTGAGCACTATGGGGACTGGTTCACTGGGAGCAGCTCTAATTGTTAATTCTAATAGCAGCAGGAAGAAAAGACCTTCGGTACAGTTTCACTCCTTCAAACACTTAGAATGTCACTGGAGGAGCTGCTCAGAGATGCAACTGTTTCATACAGGAGGTGAGAGTCGTTCTCCAGCAATGATGACCACTTAGCTACATCCCCAGGACTGAGCTGGACTTTCCGATCAACTTGTCCAATCTCTTCCTGTCTGTAGTCGAGATGCTGGTGCACCAGCAAACCACACCATAGAAGATCATGAAAGGTCTTCATTAGTGCTCTCCAAAAGATCTTATTCTCCTCAGCAGGAAGAGTCCTGCTCTGTCTGTTCTTATAAACTGCCTCTGTATTATCTGTCCAGTCCAGTTTGCTGTTCAGTTGAACTCCCAGGTATTTATGAGTCCACTCTCTCGATGTTATTGGTGGGTCTGTTTACGTGTTTTCACATTTACAGTTGTTTCCGTTTCAATTTTTTACATAATCTTTCCATATAAATCTCCTTTGTGCCCTTTTTTTTACATTGCGAAGTAACTGTTCTTGTCTCTCTCTAGATTGCAGAGCCGCTTTTATTCACGTTACACGTTTTCTTGGTTTTCTGATATAGTTTAAGTTTCATGTTTTTTTTTATGTCTCTTATTGTTGTTTGTCAATTGCCCGACCTTAACCTGGATTTCTTTGGTTCAGAATAAATGCTCTCACCTTGCAATTGCATCTGCTTCTCTATTGTACATTTACAACACAACGCAATATCTTTATATATATATATATATATATATATATATATATATATATATATATATATATATATATATATATATATATATATATATATTAGGGCTATCAATTGATTAAAATATTTAATTGCAATTAAATTGTCATGAGTGAACTTAATCACAATTTTTTTTATCTGTTCTAAATGTACCTTAAATTAATAATTTAGCAGTTTTTAATACACTGATCAACATGCGCATCGACAAATATGGATGCCGATGGAACATTTGCTATGTTTCCATACGGACGGTTTTAATTGCCGGACGTGTGCATCATGGCGGAGACTTGGCGCAAAACAAGCGTTTAGTGATTACAAATTTTTTCGGTTGGAGTTTATTTTTTGTATATATTTGAGTAAAAAAAGGACATATATATTTATTTCTTTATGTTTTTAATAAAAATGGTCAAACCCAAATGCGCACTGCATTAATTACACCTTAATAAAATTACTGCCATTAAAATTTACATTAACACATTAATTTGTGTTTATTGCTATATGCTGTAATATATCAAATAAAAAATATGAAGGTGCTTCTTTGCTTCTATTTATGACGAAGATGGCCGCATGATCTAACTGTTTGGGCATGAAATTTGGGACGAAAAAAATAAAGAGATCATTAAACCAATTTCTTTAAAGGTGCAACAGTTTTTTTTTAATTTGATTTATTTATTTATCAAGCATCGTGATCTTTTTTTATAAAGTTTGAAGCTATGGTTGGGGCCTGGAGGCTCGTTTGTATTCTAAAATCAACCAATTTTTTTAGACACGCCCCATTCCACTTACATGTACGGCATTTGGCAGAAGTTCTTATCCAGAGCGACTTCCAATTATCTCATTATACAAGTGAGCAGTTGAGGATTAAGGGCCTTGCTCAAGGGCCCAGCGGTGCCAGTTGAGAGGTGGTGCTGGGATTTGAACTTGTGATCTGATCTGAAGTCCATCACCTCAACCACTGAGCTACCATCTTCCACAGCCAGATCGGAAAGACGCATCTGCTCAGGTCAAAAGACTTATCTGCCAACAACAAGAAGAGCATGAAGTGTCATTTCTGCAGGAGAATCCGTTCTCCACCAAGCTGCTCAAGAGGAATCTGAAGCTCCTCGCCAATCCCAGACGCTACGAAGAGGAAATGATCGAGTTGATTTATTTCCGTAATCTAATTTTAAACAATCATCATTCAACCTTTCTCTCATTTCCCTTATTAGTCCTGTCCCACCCTTCATTTTTCTTCTCCATCCAGGCAGAATCTTTATCTTTAATCTGGCTTTTTCTCTGAAGCCTACAGAACATCGTGTTTTTTGTTTTTATAATTTGCGGTTGTTTTTTTCCCCCCTCGGGTGGAGACAGACTCTTCGTCACCTTTGGCGTTCTTCTCTGATGCCTCGGCGCCTGCGTGTGATATTTCTGAACAGCTTAAACGCCTGTTGCGACCTCGGAGCGTGTCTTCTTTTCAAGTCGACGCCTCGAAGCTCTGGTGCTTCTGCTGCAGCGTCAGAAATGGCAGGGTTCAAAAATATAACGTGGAATGCAAAAAAAAAAAAAAATATGAAAGACGGCTCAGGGGTTCAGCAGAACGGAGATCTGTCTTGAATTAAAAAAAGGTAAATAAAAAATATAGAAAATAAAATATAATAACTTTAAATAAAATAAATCGCATTCTGACCAAAGTCCGTGTGTCATTATATTACTATTTATTTGTTTGTTTGTTTGTCTTCTTTTATTCTAAGCTGCTTGATGTTAATGTATGCATCATAAAGAGTCTCTGTGCGTTTGAAGCGTGCAGGGGTTACACACACACCCACACACGAACACACACACACACACACACACACACACACTGTTTGAAGTGAGGCACACACTCCTCCTCTTTTATATTCTATTTATATTCAGGAATATATTAACCGCATATCACAATACAGTCCATTTCCATATGGGTTATAACTATGAATTATGGATCGCAGCATGAGGGTTTCATAACGCTCTTATTCTCGCCTTATTCAGACCCAGGGTCTGTACCTGGAATAAAACAAATATAATATACACAAAACATAAATATAAGATATATACGATGTTTCCGGCAGTGTGTGTTTTTTCCCATACCTGTAGTTTGAGGCACACAGTTTTAAAAGATGTTTTCCTACATATATAAATATACACACACCCATATAATGCGATCAACATGTTGGGTTTAAAACTTTATCACCTCTGGTGGGTCAGACTTTTGTCTAGACAGAAAAGCAATCACTTTAAGCATCTCTACAGTGAACCTTTAAACCAGACAAGCGTATCAAACTGTGCTATGCATTTTGTCAGAAAGAAAGAACGAGAGTGTGGGAGAATGAGGGAGACTGAAAGATAGAGAGAGAAAGAAGAGAGAGGGAAAAGGAAAGATTGCAAGCAAGAGAGGCAGAGAAAACAAGGGAGCGAGGAGCAGAACGAGGTGGAAGTAGAGAGAGAGAAAGAGAGAGAGAAGGAGGGAGGGAGGGAGGGAGAGAGAGGAAGAGAAAAAGAGATAGAAAGAGAAGCAGTAGGGGAGAAAGCAAGAATGCAGGAGAGAGAGAAAGAGAGAGAGCACATGAGATAGGGAGAGAGAGAGAGAGAGAGAGAGAGAGAGAGAGAGAGAGAGAGAGAGAGAGAGAAATAGATAGAAAGAAAGAGAGCAAGGAAGAGAGAAAGGGAGGAGGAGAAAAGGAAAGAGAACGAGCTAAAATAGGGGAGAGAGGGAGCTAGAAAGAGAGAGAGCAAAGGAGAGAGAAAATAAGAGACAGAGGAAGACAGAGAGGGAGAGAAATAAAAGTAATTTGTTAGTACAGTTCTTTATGCTCTACCTCTCTGTGATTTATGTTTCTGGATGTTCTGCTTGGGAAAAAAAGAAAAGAAAGAAACGAGCTGCAGCTGCATCCAGAGCGTCTGGGTTCCAGGAGCTGAACTCGGTGATGAGCCTCTGTCGGAGTGTTCGTGCTCGGCAGGGGGTTTCGTCACAGACAGGAAGAACCGCTGCTTGCTGAACGCGTCTGCCGAGGTGCTGCGAGTCGCTTTCATACCCAAATCTCTGTCACAGGCTGCTCTGCTTCCTGTGAACAAATTGAGAAGTCACAGAGACAGAATTCTAAAGTCACTTCCGTCAGGACGGCGTTACGCCTCTCCTGAGACTGAATGGGAAAAGTTTTAGCTTCGGGCGGATATCTGGAGGGCATTTTTTTTATTTATCCGATCGGCCGCAAAATGGCCTGCTGGTTCTATTTCGAGTTCATTTTCTCGTCTTTTCGGAAAATATATTTTTTCCCACAGCCACAAACACGTCAGGGAAATAAACAACATTTTGAATCTGCTTGACTTCATTTGAATAAAGTTGTTATTCAGTAATAATTATGGTGAGTCCTCTCAGGCGTTAATGCACATTCAGGTGAATTACCATAAAAGTCCATAATGCTCATAATAACGCGAATATTCATAATGAATTCATAAAATATATTTATAATACCATACTCCGCTATATGGACGAAAAGCATTGGGGCGCCTGATTTTTCCAGACGTATCTGGTTCTTCCTCAAACTGTTACCACAAACTTGGAGACACATCATATCGGACGTCTTCAGATGCTGTAGAATTCAATTTTCCCTTCACTTGAACTAGGAGACTCAAACCTGTATCTCCACAAAGTGCACAGAACCAGCTCCGTGACCATCTGGAGTGAAAGATCTCCTGCTATAGAGCTCCAACCCTATTGAACATGAAAGAATGTGAACGCTGACTGCACCCCAGGCCTCATCACCTTCTCACCTACATCAGTTCCTGACTTTACTAACACCCTTGTGGCTGAACAAATCTCCACAAAATCCAGTAGAACATCTTGTAGGAAGACTGGAGGCTATTATAAGAGCAAATAGGGATTAAATGTGGAATAGAATGTACAAATAACAAACTTATAGTTAGGTGTCCACAAATGTATTTAATGAGGTGGTATCAAAAAGTTTGGAGACTAGATCTGTTAACAAGAAAGTGCTTTATTTATCTACAGTTACACACTATCACCTTTAAAATAGTCCCCTCGCACAGCGGTACAGTGCTCCCAGCATTCCTGCAACTTCTGGAATTATCTCCTGGAAGTCTTCTTTTCGAAGCGTGTCAAGCTCCTTCTGCGATTCGTGCCAGATCTTCCAATGGTGTCAAAACGGCGACATTTGAGACGGATTTTCAGGAAGCAGAGGAAGTCCGCAGGAGCCAAATTTGGCGAGTAGGGTGGGTGCTGAAGCTGTGGATTGTTCTCTGACGATCATCATGCACGAGTTGCTGAATGGTTTCAACATTTTCGGGGGTTGAAGGTCTTCGTTGAATGTTCTTCCGCTCTTGAAGCGCACGTGCTGCTTCGCACGTGCTGCTTGTCAGACATTTCAAACAGCTCAGACAATTCTTATACACGTCAGAAAATCCAAGCGGTTTGACACGAAACCTAAACAAGTCAACCACTGAACTCTACCCGTCACATTATTTCTATTATAGCTGTGATCTAAGTATAATAAGCTGTCACGCTGTTAAACTGTATGTCCACCTACACAAGTCTTAAACGTCGATTCACCAGATGTTTCTCTGAAGGAAAAAAACACATGTAGGATGAGCTGATTGGGGAAAAAGCTTTATTGTGGTTAAAAACCTCAGTTTGACCAGAAACAGGAAAAAATGCAGTTCGGTATGGAAATTGTGTACGCTGAAATAATAAAAAAAGAAAATTGTATGATGTTTTATTTTACAAACTGCGTAATAATGAAGACAGAATCCGCGTTGATAAATGAATACAAATTAAACAGATTTATTTCTTAATTACGGATAACAATATTCACACAGCAATATATTAGGAATAAAGTGGAGGAGATTTTGTTTAATGTTTATTTTAAATCATTAAAAATAAAACTTTTGGAAAAACATGAGATGTGGAAATCGAATAATTAATCGATTTTTTTTCTATAATATAATATAATATAATATAATATAATATAATATAATATAATATAATATAATATAATATAATATAATATAAAGTAATATAAAGGAATATAATATAATAAAATATAATTTAATTTAATTTAATATAATATAATAGATAATAGTTTTTTAATAGAATGTAATATAGTATTATTATATACATTAGATAATGTTTTTTTATAATAAAATACAATATATTATAATAGATCATTGTTTTTTTATAATATAATATAATATAACATAATATAATATAATATAATATAATA